>CM042199.1:19124854-19138927 GCA_023539305.1 Ilex asprella | reverse complement strand
GAAATGAGTATAGTTTCTTAAACTGTTGTATTATGCACAATGCTTATGAAAGTTGGAAAAATTGTGGAATTGATATATATGAGGTTTTGAGTATATTGTTGGTATGGCACTCTTGTGTATGGTGTTGTGAGGGACTTGGATTACCTTCGAAAACTGCCGTAGAGCGTTAGAGGTTAGTCTATCCCAATGGGGGATGAGATGGTTGCCTAATGCTCGTAGTGGATCATTGTGGTGACAATGACCACTATTGTTCACGGATACCGGGAAAAAGGGTTAGTATACTAGACACCTTGGAAGGATTTCGTCAATTCCGTATGAGACGGTACACGCCCTTCCTAAATTGGCCTGTGATTGTGATTCTATATGGGTGAATGAGGTAGATTCGTTGGGTAGATTCATGAGAAGCGACAGCCTACATAAGTGGTACCAAAGTGAAATTATTGTTCATTGTATCAGATATTATTTCTCCAAGAGTTTCGGGTAGTATGGGATGCCGCGATAACTTGTGGAAATGGTATATGGTGGATTGGATTATGTTGAAAAGTGTTTCCAATTAAAGTTGACTTTATTCCTTTTCAATTCCTTATTATTATACAAACTTGAGATCTCTTTTAAAATGTCCTTATTTTCTTTCAAATTTCATTGATATGTATGTTCGAAATGAGACCTACCTGTTTTGCTTGATTTCAAAACCTTGAATGGGTTTGGAAGGATTTCCCTACAGAGTCTTGTACTCACCCCCCTACTTACAAACATTTCAGATTGTATGCATGAGGAGGAGTTAGGACACGAGGAACCCGTACCCTGGGAGTTGCAGCAAGACGGGAGGGTGGATCCCGGGGAGGACTCTTAGCTGGACCCCTTTTATTTTGTTCTAGGCTAGGGTATTATTTTGAAACATTGTGTAGTCTAGTTTAGTTTGTATTTCCACTGCAAGTTTTACTTTGATATTCTTTTGGAGATGTAAATGCCATTGTTGGGCATATTCTTTTGGATGTTATTGTATATGCCTGAATGATGAAGTAAATTCTTTTTGGATATGAAGTTATGTAGTTGCTCTCATGATCTTAAATGGTTATTAGAATGTAATGCCGTCCAGGGTGGTATTTGGGGTGTTACAGGTTCAAACTCTAGCTCAAATCCAAAAATTTCACAAAACCCACTTTCTCCTTTCCCAACCATTATGCCTTTCTAATACACTCTAGAAGTTTATCCTAACCTCCAAAACAGCCCCAACCCCAAGCCATCACCCATCACATGACCAGAACCACTAATTTCTGCCACCCCTTGTTTCTCCATGTGTTAGCTTGTGGGAGGGTATTTTCGTAATTATCCTAAAATTTAAATTTTCCATTTAAAAAAAACTTAATATATATTATTTAATTATATACTAACCTAGAAATTTCGTCCAAAACCCCTTCCAACCCTTCCAATTAATTTTCGCACTCTCCATTAGAATCCCCCCAACTAACCGGAACGCTCAAACCCTGATTCATTTGAACGCTAGTTCTGGCTTGAATTCTACCTGCCATTAATCACCATCCTTGCAATCAGAACCCTACCATCATCTAGAACACCTCTGCACACCTTCCGGACCCTCGCACACTTGAGCCAGCTCTTCGCACTCAGCCTTTACAATCTTTTACACATCGTTCTCTACTTTCGCACTTGATATGTACATTCCCGGTCGTCACATTTAATTTCTCCTAAGTGACATGTTCTCGTGATTTTTCTATTCTTCATTCGAACCCCTAGTAGTGATATCCCTCGTGTTACCATTTCAGGGTAAGGACACTTCGTAGTTACGTTAAGATTGTACTCATTAGAGTGTTGGTCATCACGCGGTGATCCTATAGTGGTTCATAAGTTTTGTGACGCCCCTAAAATCAAGAGTTTTTTGTCAACCTGTTGATCATCCATCAACCCATGGAAGTAATCGTGTGTGTCGCATAATCCGACACCACAACACAACATTCCCTTTTTTTTCGGAGTCACAATCGACACAGAGTTTGGATAGAGTCTCCCTTGTACTAGGCATTCCCAAATGCGTAACTTGTGTACAATCAATTGTTGATCAATCCACGGTCCAACATACATTAATTTACACTCATTATTGCCCCCCATCTACCTCCTTTGAGCAAAAGGAGTCGATGCCCGGAGGCTTCGCAAAAACATTTTAAATTTTTGTAATTTGAAGAAAACCATAGGTAGAAAAAGTCTATGTTTTACTGGTAGAAAAACCTTCTGAAATTCTTCTACCGATAGGAAATCAACGTTCTACTGGTAGAAAAACTCATTGGAAATGTTCTACTAATAGATAACCAATGTTCCACTGGCAGATCTCCCCAGTTTTCCTCCTATTTCATTCTTTTTCAATTCTAATCCATTCCAACCTCATGCATCATCAACCCAAACTCATATACTATTGAATTTTACATAAATATAGTTTATACAAGTTCGATTACAATCCTTTACTTACAATTACATGTCCAAAACTAAATTACATAGTTTTACAAAACATGATTTAAAGCCACATCTCGACTTTTCTTAATCAATGAGGGCTCAAGTGAGAGCCTCCACCGACACATGCCCCGCACCTGAAATATTGTTCTATAAAAGGTGAGCCACACTTAATAAGGTATCTCCTAAAGAGGCTACTTCCCAACCTAGATACATATGAAATGTTCAATGCAATTCTACAAGCAACAAATAATTCATTCAAGAATATGTAATTCATAATAGATTTTCTATGTCATGTCATACTATGAGATGAGACTCACACATGCAACTCAACCCGAGCCTCCACCAGCTCCCTCAACACATGCAATGTCATACGTATGAATTCGGGCATTCCAAGCCCTCGCCATTGATGTTACACATCCATTGATCATTTTATAAAATAAACATGTGTCTTCCTTGGGTACACGAATTTTGGTGTCTCACCGCTGATTTCGCACACCGATACACTTTTTTGGACTTGCACCGTCAGAAGTATATAAACTAGTAACTATGAATTTCACCCGAGGGAGAATCTAGCCCTACTATACTCGACACATGTTTTTCATCCAACCGTGCAACCCAGTCGGACCTATGTCTAACCTTTCCAAGTCAATGCTTCAACCACCCAGAATGGTGTTTGATCCACACACACACACACACACACCCCGACACTCATGTCAAATGCCCATGAATGCGATGTTTCCCGTGTATATACAAATGTAATGTACAGTTGAAATTTCATCATCATGTTCAACATGTCATGAGCACAATATGGACAACTTAAATATCCATCAACCTTTTTGTATGGTCAATTACATCATAAGCATATAACCACCATCAACAATCTCAATGTCAATAAATCATATGCATATACCAACATCAACTCTCATGTATGTTATAACACAATCAATGCAAATAACACACTTAATCCACATAAGCATTTCATCAAACACCTTCAAAGTATAAATGTAAACATATAACATGCTCATTCAATACATTTCTCAAGAAATCACAAACAAATAATTTCTACATACCTAGTTCATGCTAAAATTGGTTTTAACCACTCTTAATATTCATTTTCCACATTTCAAATATCATAGGTATGCGCTATACATGAGATTACATCTCTAAGACCCTACCCATTCCATATATCAACCCTAGGTTGAAAATAAACCTAATTAGGAAAGTAACCCTATCTTCTGAAGTGTAAAACAAGTGATAGAAGCCTTCAAGAACCCAAATCAAGCCTTAGTCTTTGATTTTTCCAAATTTCGTCTTTTAACATCATCAAAATCCGTAATTTTTGGTACGTAGGTGTAACCCTCGTCACATCAATGAACTTTAGTTCTTGGCTCAAGTCGATTCGACGAATGAAAAGTCAAAGATCGTAGAGAGAAGTTGAAGATCTTGAATTTTCTTCTCCTTTTCTCTCTCCTCTCTATTTTTGAAAATCTGATGGGTATGGGGATAAAATCTGATTTTCCCCTATTTATGTCCCTTAGATGCTTGACCCTCGTTGTGCTACAAGTCCTCCATTCTCGGTTCCAAGTTCGTCCAGATTCAAGTTCAGAATATTTTTAAACTTGAATCAGAATTCAACGACAATTGACTAGGTAACTAGATTTCGCGAAACAAATCTAACAGTGAGGTCTATTTCGTCATCCGAGTTCTTAAAAAATTTGGGTTTTCAACCCGTATCGTAGTAACTAATTACCATTTTTTCCTTTTTCATAAAAATTAAAATTTACCCGGGTTTTACAAGTTTGACATGGCTGAATGCATTGCTTTGTTTCCCGCAGATAGCATCAATTGTATATAAGGAAAAAATCTTGCACCTTTGATAGATGGTGATGATGTGGAAATTGGTTATTTGGTTTTGAGAGAAACAAGCAAAATGAACCTCTTCCTACAAAAAGAATAAACTATCAAGGACCGGGGTTTGATTGGTCGGAGGCACTCCAATGCTTAAGTTAGTAAGAGTTTAAGATCAAGCAACCAAATTGCAAGGAAATAAGTACTAAGCTCTTCCGATATTTATAGGAGCATATTCCCGACCAAGTTCTGGTAGGAATAAAATGCTCAAAATTCTGGTAGGAATAAAATGGTACACCTTGAACCTAGTTTGACTCATTCAATCAACTTTGTAGTCAAATTTGACTTCCGATCTTACCGGTCAGTTCTATAGGTCACATGTTTACAATGTGCACCTTAATAATTTTAGGGCCTTATCTCATCAACGGCCACGGGTTTATAGGGATAGCCTAGCAATCTGGTCGAATCGGTCTTTGACATAGTTAGATAGAGTTTGATTCTCATTCAAATTTCAATCTTGTAGTCTCTTTTCCAGCATACTTCATTAGGCTTTGTTCGACACACATTTTCCTCCCCCGAGAATGCTGATTCATCGAGCATACCACTTTCAATTGATCTTTGTTATGGTCAGGTCTTATCCAATGTTTATCCAATTTACTTGGCCGAATCAAAATCTATTTGACTAAATTATAGTCTGTTTGGTTGGGCCTTAGTTTGTTCACTTGAGGTACTGTCATTTCAAACAATTATTTCCCACACCTCAATTGCCATGTGACCTAATCCAGTTGTCAAATCATGATAAGAGATTCTAAACCACTTCATGTTTGAATTAGGATTTGGGTGGCTGTGTGAAGTGGGTTGGAGATCATTTGTAGTGGGTAGTGGCAGCATCGGAGTGATTCAGTGGTAGTGGAGGTGGTGCTAGTGGGTTGGTGGGAATGGTTATGCTGACATGAAAAACAAAATATAGTTAAAGGGATATGAACTCTTTTTGAAATATATGGAGCCCATGATTGTCTTTTTGTCATCGTTCTGAGTTTTGTTTTTTATTTCCCCTATAATTCTATTGCCACCAAACAAAAACAAACAAAAAAAATATTTCCTTTGCATTTTTTATTCCTTTCTCTAGTCAATCCATGTGCAAATCAATTAAGAAGAGTGAGAGGAAAAGCATGAGTACATTATTTTTGCAAAAGAGTTTGTTGTTCAGTTTAAATAGAGTTGGGCTAATGATTTAGCAATAGATATTCCATACAAGATGTGACACCCCAAAAATTGAGGTTTATTTATAAGTCCGTTGATAATCCATCAACCCGTGAGTATCGCATAACCCGACACCACGTCAATAGCATCCCCTTGACCGGAATCATAACCCACAAGTGTACTCGGGTTAGTCTTTCCATTGGATCCAACTGAGGTCCAATACACCATGTATTTATATTCCATTATGGTCCGTTTACATCATTGGAGGGAAGGAACACATAGCCCAATAGCTTTGCAAAACAAAAAAAAATCAGATTTTTAGAAAGAGTACCAGTATGCGTACCGGTACTGATTGCCTACTGGACAGCAGCGTACCGGTACCCTCTGCCTTCTAGACAACAACGTACTGGTACGCATACTGGTACAGTTTGTCCAGTTTTGTCCCTTTGGCCTATTTTTTTTATCTCCAATCCATTTCAAACCCTTTTACAACCATACAATACATGTTTAACAATATTTTCCACATAAAACTTGGTACATGCAAATTCTATTACACGATTTTTGTTTAATTACATGCCAAAAACTAATTGTTCATAGTAATTTTATAAAATACTCAAAATAAGCCACAGTCCGACTTTCTTCATCCATGAGGCTCGAATTGGGAGCCATCCACCAGCGTAATTCCCGCACCTGAAATATTTTTCCCATATAAGGTGAGCCACACTCAATAGGGTATCTCATACAAAAACTACTCCTCAATCTAAATGCATATGAAATGTTCACATGCAACATTCAACAACTCATACATTCCAAGGAAGAATATGCATCCAATATTGGAACCTATTATGTCATGCCATGAAATGAGGTAAGACTCACTCATGCAAATCAACCCGAGCTCTTTCCAGCTCTGTAACACATGCTAGTGCCAATGTGTATTAACCCATCATTTATGTTGCACATCAAATGACATTTATTAATACATGACCTTTCGTGGGGTGGGTCTTTATGGACTTACACTAACATCACCCAATCGACATGGAATGTATGCACTTCCACCAACGGTTCCGAGTACACCGACACACTTTATGGACTTGTACCAACAAAATTCATATCCAAATCACCGGGCCTTGCACCCGAGGGATCTTCTAGCCCTTCTTGCTAACCCCAGCCCTCTTTACCATGTAAACCATGCGACTTGGCCAAGTCTTTGACCCAGCTTACACGAGCCCGCCCGTCATCCACCAAATGTGGTGTTGACTACAACCATGCACACACACACCCACGTAATGCAATATTCCTGTACATATGCAACATGATGTCTCATTGCACAATAATTCAAAGTTCAATATACTATGAGTGTCATATGAACCATTCTAAAATATTCCACATATCTCATAACAAATTATATCAAAAGCATATAATTCTCATAGTCCTTCACAATGTCAACATGTTCATATTAACAACTTTCTCTAAAACAACATCCAAGCATGTCATCACATAACAAGCAATAACACACTTAATTTCTCAAAGCACAATGTAAACAGATAACATGCCCACAATTTCACATGAGTCAAGAAACTAAATTGGGCAATTTTCTACATACCCACTTCAAGATAGAATTTTGTTCTACCCATTTTCAATACTCATTTCATCAAATCACAATCATACGTAAGTGATATGTATTTCTATCAACCTACCCATTCCCTAATAACATTCTAGGTTGTAAATAAACCTTAGTAAAAGGAAAGTCTACCTCTTGAAGCGTAAAACGAGTTGTAGAAGCTCCAAGAATTTAACCCAAACTCTAACCCAATCTTCTCCAAAATTCTATTTTTTCAACCTTCGGTGAAAGTCGTCGTTTTTGGTATGGACGCGTAGCCCTTGTCGAGGAGACCAACTTTCGTTCTTAGGCCGAGTGAATTCGAGCACCACAAGGCCGTAAATCGTAGAGAGAAGTGGAGAAACCCTCACTTTTTCCCTCTCTTCTTTTCTCACGTAGAACTGGCTAAAGAAAGGGGGAGAAAATCTAATTTTCTCCCCTATTTATATTTTCTAATTGCTTTGTCCATAATGCACCACACGTCCCTCTTTTTTTAGGGTCCGTTTTCGTCCCGAAACGATTAAATTTTGCTTCGGTTCAAGTTCAAAATATTTTTATTTTAACTTGCTTTCATTTATTTTCCAAACTTTAAAATTTTATTAAAAATTTCAATTTTGGGTCACCCGAGGCTCGACCGCCTCCGAAAACGTGAAAAAATCCGACTATCTTGAAATTCGACGAAATTGATGTGGAAGCTAGATTTCGCGAGACGAATCCAACGGTGAGATCCGTTTCATCATCCGAGCTCTAGAAAATTTCAAGTTTACAACCCGTACCATAGTAAAAATTTACCGTTTTTCCCTTTATTCATAAAAGTTTAAATTTACCTGAGTTTTATACAAGAACTCAAAATTCTTCTATGGACTTGTTGGAATATTTTAATAAAAATAAAGTAGCCTTTATTATTTATTCAATTTCTATTGCAATAATTTCATCTGTATTTGTATCTTCATTTTAACTTGGTTATACACATTTATTTTATCTTCATTTTAACTTGATTATGCAAATTTATTTATATCTTTATAAGGCACATGAATTACAAGTTTAACCATTAGTATCTATATAATGAGAATTATAATGATGAAATTTAGTGGTCCATAAGTTATATATATTATATTCATTGTGAGAATTATTTGGTGAGCATTATAATACTAAATTTGGTCAATAAATTACAGAGACCAAAATAATTGAGTTTTATGATATAAGTTAATGGCTCAATTATGCTAGGCATTATATATTTCATACACACACACACACACATATATATTCTATTGTGTGTGTGACAATTGATGAAGTTCTTATGTCTGCTTCTTCTCTTTTTATGGTATAGATATATATTGTTATATTCTTGGGGGTAAAGAAAGGTGTATGTGAAGTTTCTGCTTCTCAAGGTTGTGTAGACCTGGAGAAGTTACAGTGAGTAGCTGGGTTATTGTATCCTGAAGACGGTGTGTTGTGATATACTAAACTAGATATTTTATCCGTAGAGGCGTAAACCGTCTTAAAAAAAGCAAACTAGTTCACGCCTCAACCCATGCTTAATACTTTATTGGGTATGAAATCTACCATAATTTCAAATTGAATGATGATTGAGGTAAGTACGACAATCCTCTTAATTTCATGTTTATAGAATTTGATGTTGATTTATATGCAGATCTATTACTAATTCTTGTTGTTTATGCAATTGTAATTTAATTCTGTTATACTAATGTCACTTTGAATGTGTTATATTAATTCTGTTATAATTTTTTTTTCTTTTGTTCCTATGGTTCTTCACTCAAGTCTCATGTGAGATGTTTGGCCATGTCCGAGAGATAGGAGTGAGGCCGTTGTGGTTCCCCATAAATTGTTGACAACAAGAGTAGGAAAGAGGAAGAAGATCACTATAGCAAAATTACTGTAGCAAAAGTCACCATAGCAGAATTAAAAGACTAATTACTGCAGCAACATGAAGGTAATAGTAAAGCATATAGGTCAACAAAAACTTTTTGTAAAAAAAAATATGCCATTAAGTCAATTCAGATTAAGTAATAAACATTATGAATATTATGTTAAAAATATGGAAGAAATTGAATTTTCAGATATTGAAAATAGGTTACAAAACAGGGATATACCCCGGTGTCCAATGAAAAAAGTATATAATATTGAAACTTTTGATTTTAAATCAAATATAACAATTAAAACGTTAAAAAAAATAATTCCCTTTGATAAAAAATGGGGATACATTAAAACTCTTAACAGAGAGAGAAGTCTTAAAGGCCCAAGAAAATTATAAATTTTTACATATTGGGTTAGTCAAAGTGGTTTTAAAACCATTAATCCTTCAACGATTAAATGCTTGTTTTATGCTAGCCTTAAGATATGCTAGATGTTTAGATTTTGACCATAATGCGAGTCATGCAATCCAGCTTAAGTATTGATCCAATTTATTTAAACTATTTTTCAAATTTATCAGTATATTTAAAAGATAGAAAAATATTGGATGTTTTAACATGTAATATTAAGACTTATGGATATAATTTTGAAGAAGGAACAAATATAATGAATTTTACCTATAGAGTATATTATAAAGTTATGAATACTCTATCTCTAGAAGCTAGGCTTCATAACATTAAATGTCAAACAACTTTAATTGAAACAAATATGTTCAAAAATAAAATTGAAATTCCTAAAACCATTAAATGGTTAGAAATCTAGTTTTCAAAACATGGCAATTGGAATCTACGGTTTCTAAGAAACCAGAAGTAAATCAAGATGTAACATAGATCGCCCAATCATCCCAAAGGGATGTAATGATAAGATTTGCCAGAGATAATTCTTCAAGATTAAAAATTTCTAATAAATCGAGCACTTCATGAGTATAAAAATACCCCTAGTAGAAGATCCACTTCTTCTATTCTAGATAGAAGAAGGGAAAAAGAAACCATAATTAAGCGAATCCACACCTCACGTAATTAGATTTCACATGGGATCTATAGGAAAGATAATGAATCATCCTTAGAGGAAGATCAAGACCCAACTGTATCTGAAATCAGATTTCAACTATAAATTTTTATGGATTTAAACCCAAAAGAGTTTATAGTAAATAAGAAAGAAATAAATAAAGAATTTTATTTTCCTAAATATGAGGAATTTAGAACTTGGTATTTTAAAACTATGAACCAAGAAAATCTTAAAAGATATAAAGAAATGTTTTACCTTTATATAGAAAGGAAAAAAAAGAATAATTTCATTCGTTAAATGGTTTTTAACCTTTTATGCTCCTCCCACAGTAGACCAATTAAATGTAATCAAAAAATTGCAACATAAATGGGAAACATTGGAGGGTAAAAACATCACCAGTTTTTATCCTCCCACCACTGAAGCAGTAAAGCTAGATTTAAATGGTTCTGGAGAAGTTGTAATGAATGCTTGTTACGTATTAAAAGATAATAATGACATAAGAAAAAATATTTTCATAAAACAAAGTAATTATACAAATTTTTGGTTACAAGTTGTAAGACAACATTCAACAAAGATTGAGAATCTAATTAAGGATCAACAAAAAATAGAAGCCTCGTCTTCTAAATCCTTAAAGGAAAAACGCATGAAAATTGAAAAGGTTAATATTAAACCACCGGTTGACACTTCTAAATTTAATCTTCACAATAAATTTGAAGATGAGTTCATAAATGAACTCAAAAAGAAACTAAAAAATCTATAATTAAATGTCATTTCTCAAACTGAGAGTGTAAAACAATCTGAAACTGAAATTCAACAGTTTGAAGATTCTTTATATCAGATACAGTATGAAGTAAATAAAATTGAGTTTTCTAAACCTAAAAGACAAACTAACACGTACACTCAAGCATCACCTATGAGGGCTTATTATCAGCGATCAACACCTCAAGATATTTTATAGGAGAAAAACTTATTTATTGAACAAACTGGGTATGATGCCTCTTCTATTTATGAGTGAAATATTGATGAAATGTCAGAATATTTAATTCATCAAGTTTAAATAAAATTTTAATGTATGCATATGTCTGTAAAGCTAATCGTAATACAAGCCACTCTACTGAAGATTTACTGGCCAATTAAGAGGTTGGTGAGATAATTATTTAAGTTTAACCCAAAGTCATAAAATAGTAAATGCAGTAGAAATTATACTTTAATATAAACAATATTAAAATACTTTGTAGGAACAAGCTTATAAAGTACAGATGAGAGTAAAGAACTTTTAATGAATCTAAGATGCGCCACCTTAACACATTTTAGATGGGGTAAAGATGTATTTTTTTTGGAAAAAGTATTATTAAGAACATATGCTAATAATGAATTTTAGAAAGAAAAATTCATATCAGGATTACTCAACTTATTTGTAGAAAAAATAAGAATACGTGTAAAATGAAGACATGGAGGATTTAAAACCCCTCATGAGAACTACACTTATGGAGAATTATTTCTGAATGTATTTCAAAAGTATTAATTCTCTCTAAAGATTTAAATCTCAAAGCTCAATTTAAAAGATAGAGATTAGATGGTCGAAAAGAATTAGGAGAATTTTATAATCAATTTGCTTATAATTTAGATATCCCAAAAGATAAATCTTCAACTAAAATAAAAAATTATTCTAAACCATATAAAAAAGGAGAAAATTCCATAAAAGAAATTATGAAAAGGATAAAATTAATAAACCCACTAATAGAGTTAAATCAAAGGGTAAAAAGCCAATTAAATGCTTTAAGTGTGGAAAATTATGACACATTGCTCCTAAATGCCTAATTAAACAAAAAATAAATGAATTAATACTTGACGAAGATCTTAAATATATGTAAAACCCCAAAATCCACCTTGGATGACATTACTATTTAAAACCATTCACACCATGAGAGCAACTAAATAAGCCCATCAACAAAGATAATTTCATTCATCATACATGATATCCATAACATCATCCCAAAAAGAATATGTCAATTCATGGTCATTATATCCAAGATAATATGCCAAACTATGACAATTACATCCAAAAGAATCAAACTTGTTATGCAGCGGAATAACCAAAATATTAGACATTACATTGTTTTAAAATAACTATCCTAGGGTCGAACATAAGAGCATATAGCTCTAAACTCCCATCTCGGGATCCATGTCCCCATCTATTGGAGCTTCCCAATTTGTCGGCTCATCCACTCTGAGCTCCTTCTCTAGGCCATAATCTGAAAAGGATATTATTTGTAACACCCCGCATTTTATTTTATATATACATATAGATATATAGTAAATAATTGTTGTAAAAATGGGGATATGTGTAGTGATGTGTGTTTGAATTTGGTAGATTGAAAAAGTAGAGATTTAAAATATTAGTGGAAATAATAATTGAAATTTAGTTTTAATAAGTGAAAATATGAAATTTTAGGTCCTAGAACTTGTATTAAATAGGTTTGGTGTAAAAATATGGGTTGGAGAGGTTTGGGATAGATTTGGTTGGCTTAGGAATGGATTGGAAATGGAAAATGGATGAAACAGTGAACAGTGCACGTGAACAGTGCACGTGAACAGTGCACTGGCTGCAACTTCAAGCCCAATTTAGACCTTGATAAAATCAATAACTCTCAAAACTCAAAACATGAAAGTTGTATATATATTTCTTAGCATTCCATAGCATCTTGAATCATCTCAATCAGAACTAGGAGGAAGGAGTTATGCCCATATTACGAAGTAGTGTCTAAATTATCCAAAATCAATCCTGCAGACTACATTTCGCTAATTCGATCATAACTCCTTATTGGAAAGTTCAAATTGTGCACCGTTATTTTTGTTAGAACCCTAACTCGTATATATTTCCAAAAATATAGGTCACACATGCTAGAAATACCTGAGTCAAATCAGTTTATTCTCCGAAGTTGACCAAAAATCTGTCAAGCAGTCCCGCAGACTACCTCTCACTAATTTGATCATAACTCTTTGTTGGAAAGTCCAAATTGTGCACCGTTATTTTTTTTAGAACCCTAACTCGTATATCTTTCCAACCATATAGGTCACACATACTAGAAATACCTGAGTCAAATCAGTTTATTCTCTGAAGTTGACCAAAAATCTGCACTATGGTGTTCATTGGATAGTAAAGTGTTGTACTTTCTTCTTAGACCTTGAAGGTGTAAACCCCCATATGTTTATATTAATATAGTAATGTACTTGTTTAGTGATTCTTATATATGAAATGACTTAAGCATAAACTATATATATATTGAAACCATAAGAATAACACTTATAGCGGTTCGGAAGAATAAAATATAAATTTTAATGTTTCGAGTGTGAATTTATTTTAGTTTTGAAGTAAATCATAAAAATAAATATTTTTAGGTTAAAATAACATTAAAAATGAATCCGGAACGTCGAAAAACCTTAGGATAGTCATACGGATCAAATTAGAGATTTCAATGGCATAACCGTAATTTTGGAGAAAATCAAAACAGTCCATGAACAGTAACATTCGGGATTCTGCTGGTTTAAAACCTCATATTCATCCCCTTTACTTTCATTTCTCTCATTCCACTCTCACACCCCAACCTTTAGAACCCTAGAGGAAGACTAAGGAAGGAAGAAAAGGGAAGAGGGGGGTCCATAGAGCTTGGGTTTCACTTTCAATCTTGATTCAAGGAAGGGTTTTCTTCCACTCTTGTCCATTGATGTTAGGGTTAATATACATGTAGAATTTGGCTCTTAATAGTATGTATTTGTTATGGGTTCCTTGTTCCTTGGTATGTTTACAAACATTCACATGATTTGAACAAAATGATGGTTGGAAATCCATCAAACTCTAGTTTTTTTGGGAAAATATGGATTTTTCTCTATATCTTCACATCATCTTGATTTCAAAAATTCTAGAACTTTGTGTTGGGTATTAAAATGATTGTATTGATTATCTCATGCTTATTTCCTTTAAACTTGTCTCTTGTAACATGATTTGCGAAATG
>CM042199.1:19108988-19119854 GCA_023539305.1 Ilex asprella | reverse complement strand
TGTTGTGAGGGACTTGGATTACCTTCGAAAACTGCCGTAGAGCGTTAAAAGTTAGCCTATCCCAATGAGGGGCGAGATGGTTGTCTAATGCTCGTAGTGGATCATTGTGGTGACAGTGACCACACTATTGTTCACGGATACCGGGGAAAAGGGTTAGTATACTAGACACCTTGGGAGGATTTCGTCAATGCCGTATGAGATGGTACACACCCTTCCTAAATTGGCCTGTGATTGTTAGTGGAAATGGGTGAACGAGGTAGAATCGTCGGGTAGATTCATGAGAAGCGACAACCTACTTGAGTGGTACCAAATAGAAGTTATTGTTCATTGTACCAAATATTATTTCTCCAAGAGTTTCGGGTAGTATGGGATGCCGCGATAACTTGTGAAAATGGTGTATGGTGGATTGGATTATGTTGGAAATTATTTGCCAATTAAAGTTGATTTTATTCTTTTTCCATTCCTTATTATTGTACAAACTTGAGATCTCTTTTAAAATTTTCTTATTTTATTTCAAAATTCATTGATATGTATGTGCGAAATGAGACCTACCTATTTTACTTGATTTTAAAACCTTGAATGGGTTTGGAAGGATCCTCCTACAGAGTCTTGTGCTCACTCCCCTACTTCCCCACCTTTCTGATTTTGCCTTTGAAGAGGAGCTGGGAGTCGATACATTGGGAGACTCCGGCAGAAGGGAGCGTGGATCCCAAGGTGGACGCTTAGAGCGACCCCCCCATTTCTTTTGTTATAGACTGGGATAATCTTTTGGAAAAATTATATAGCCTAGTGTTATTTTATAAATTCCGTTGTGCATTTTAGTACTTTTGTTGGATGTAAAGGTCATAGCTTGACCTATTCTTTTGGGATAACATGTAAAATTGATGGATTGATTTTATGGTAGTTGAATAGACCCGGTGTGGTCATTACAGTAGAATTGCACAGGTTCGGAGTTGGGGTAGAGCTTTCCGTACAAAGGAGACTCTGCCCGAATTTTGTTACAATACCAATTATTGATGTATGAAATTTTCTTGTCGATGGATTTACTTAGTACTCTCATGCTTAAATGGTTATTAGAATGTAATGCCGTCCAGGGTGGTATTTGGGGCGTTACATTATTTGTAGGGGATGAGCACTAAGCTCTGTAGGAAAATCCTCACAAACTCAAACAAGGATTAGAAAACATATTAAACAAGTCGTCTCATTTCACAAATATCATATATACCTTTTGAAATAAAACCGTGATATTTCACTAGATCTCAAGTTTACACAATAGCTATAATTAAATGAAAAATAAAGTTAATTCTCAAAATTAACACTTTCAACTAGTTACCATTTTCACAATGAGCCAATTCCACCATAAATTCCTTTCCACAAAAAACCATAACCAACCATTTGCAAAATAAATAATAGCCCACAATGTATGTTAGACAAACACTTGTATCTTTCACAACATTATGTACATGTATCTTAAGTATGATGTACGACTTCGCATGAATAAACACATTAAGAATATCCTAACCTACACACACACCCAAATCCTTGCAAGGATATCTAGCTATAGGAAGGGTGTATACCAACACATTGACAGTGACAAATCCAACTCGGGAATAGTATACTAACTCTCATCCAGGGTACCCGTGAGCGAATAGTAGTTTGGTCCTCACAAGGCACTAACCCCACTACGAGTGGTAGGAAGAATTCAAACCCACACGGAGTAAGAAACGCGTCTACCAACTCTACGATACCTGGTCAACGTCCACCCATGGTCATCCAAACATCCACAAGAGATACAATTTAACCCATTTCCTCAAATAACAAGCAATTTTCAAAATCCTCAAATTTCTTATGGAGTATTATAATAGAACAATTTAAGAAAATATGCAAGAGATCGTCAACAATACCATTTTTATTGTTCAATACAAAACACTAAAGTTTCAAAATCAAGAGCAAAGGAAAAATCAAGAGAAAAATTTATTTCTCTTAAAAACTAGGGTTTTAAGACAAGAAAAGAGATTTAATGGCTATCCAACTATATCCTTGTTTAAAACATGATAATATTCACAAGAATATCAAGAATCCATACATATATGATTTAGAGTCAAAATAATACACACACACACACACATATATATAAGTCATAGTCTCAAAGTAGGAGAATAGGAAGAAACTCCTACCTTAAATCAAAATCTCCAAGCAAAACCCAAGCTCTAGAGATCTCCTTCCTTGCTTTTCTTTTTCTATTTGTCTTCCCCTAGGGTTCTAAGAGGTTTAGGGTGAGAGTGAAGTGAAACAATGGAAGAAAATGGGACGAGTATGGTGTTTTAAAGCTATCCAATCCCGAATTTTACTGTTCATAGGGCAAAAAGTTACATTTTTCTCTGAAATTATAATTTTGCCACTAAGTATCTCCATTTTGATTTCTATAACCACCCTAAGTTTTTTTGACCTTCTAGATTCATTTTTAATATTATTTTAACCTAAAAATATTTAGTTTTATGATTTATCTTAATACTAAAATAATTTTACTGGGATTTTTAAAATACAAGTCTATGTACGTTTTTAATCGATTGACCATCCAAGACCCAACGAACCACCATTTATGCTCTATTATTTGTCATTTATAGCATTTAAAGGAAAGAATACATAGCCCAAAAGATTGGCAACAATAGCTTTTAAAAAAATTCTGATTTTTAGAAAGAGCATCGGTACGTGTACCGGCAATTGCCTACAGGACAACAGCGTACCAGTACCTTTTGCCCAGATTTGCTTGTTTGACCTGTTTTTCGTTTTCAATCTATTCCAAACCCTTCCAAAATCAACCCAAACTTATACAACATACATTTGTTCATCAAACATAGCTGGTACAAGTTCTATTACTTGTGGAGGTTTACAAGATAAGATTCTAAAGATTGTTCTAAATTCACAAAGTGAATAAGGAGAGATTTCGGATAATTCATTTTCTAAAGGGGAAGAATTATGTAATATTAAAATAAGTAATTCATCATTTGATGAAGATCAATCAGAACAAGATAAAGCTTGTTCATCACATTGTACAACACAAACTAATTATTATAAAGCTATTCTCGATATGAATGGATTAAGCATAAATACTTTAACTAAGTTACAAACATTAATTCTTGATCTTATAGATCTGTAACACCCCATCTTCCACATAACATAATATTATCCGCTTTGGGCCCGCTGGCACTCACGATTTTGTTCCTCCCAGTACCCCTTGGAAAAGGTCTTATGTCATGTAAGGTGAGGGGCTTACTTATAAACTCAGCAACTTTCCCCTCCCTAACCGATGTGGGATACCAGGATCTCACAATCCACCCCCCTCAGTGTTGCACGTCCCCGTGTAGCACAGACATACTTACCACCTCCCGCCCACACGCGAGCACGGCAGGGCCCCACACTAGATTCAGGTGAAAGTCGGCTCTGATACCATTTTGTAACACCTCACCCTCCACATGACATAATATTGTCCGCTTTGAGCCCGCTGGCCCTCGCGGTTTTGTTCCTCTCAGTACTCCTGAGAAAAGGCCTTATGTCATGTAAGGTGAGGGGCTTACTTATAAACCCAACAATTTTTCTCTCCCTAACCGATGTGGGATACCAGGATCTCATAAGATCAAATTCAAGATCCAGTATTTAAAAGAAAAGCTATTGAGCAATATCTGGAAATAACTCTAGAAGAGAAGAAACTTTCTTTGTCCCAACCTTATTTTTTAAAAGAATTCATTAATAGATCAAAGACTATTGTAAGTAAAGAAAATAAATCTTCGTTGCAAGAATTTAAAGGAGAATTTAATCAACTTAAAGTTGAAATAAAAATGATAAAAAAAAATTTTGGCACTTGAAAAAATGCCAATTATTGAAGAAGATGTTGAGGATTTAAAAAAGCTAAACTCTTCTGATGAATACTTAAATGTATTAAAAAATAACTTTTCAAAAATGGTATGTTAAAATTATACTTGTAATAAATCCAGAACTCAGCTAAACTCTTCTAATGAATACTTAAATGTATTAAACAAAATAACTTTTCAAAAATGGTATGTTAAAATTATACTTGTAATAAATCCAGAACTCACTGTTGAAACAATTGTGTCAATCGACAATGGAGCAGATATGAACTGTATTAAAGAATGATTAATTCCTACAAAATATTTTGAGAAAACTACCCAATCATTAAGTACGACTGATGCTTCAAAATTAAATATAAGATTTCAACTTTCAAATGTTTACATTTGTAATCAAGGAATTTATATTCCCACCACCTTTATGCTTATAGCAAATTTAAATCAATTAGTAATTTTGGGAACTGTAAAACCCAGGCAATTTTTTTTTTTTTTTGAAAAAGGGCAAAATAATAATTAGTCACTACAATACGAGTTGAAAACCTAATTATTCTAGAACTCGGATGAGGAAACAGACCTCACCGTTGGATTCGTCTCGTGAAATTTAATTATGCAGTCAAGTTTCATTGAATTTTGAGACAGCAGGATTTTTTATGTTTTATGAGGCGATTGGGTGTAGCATGACCTAAATAAAAGAGACCGAGAATTAAATTAAAAAAAGTGAAAAATAATTTAAATTTAGTTCAAATAAAAATATTTTGAACTTGAATTGGGATGAAATTTAATTGATTCGGAATAAAATCTGACTTAGAAAAGGAGGACGTGTGGCGCAACGTGGGCCAGGTGTCTAAGTAGTATAAATAGGTGAGAAAATTATATTTCTCCCCATTTTACCATCATATTTTCGGTGGAAAAGAGAAAGGAAAGAGGAGAGGAAAAATCAAGGGATTCTTTAAGCTTCTCTCCATGATCTACGACTTTTCTTTGGTCGAATCATCTCGGCCCAAAAACAAAGATTATTCTACTCGACGTGGTCTACAAAACCACACCAAAAATTGAAGATTTTGAGGAATTTCAAAGGACAGGATTTTTGGAAATCAATGGCTAAAAGCTTGATTTGGGTCTTGGAAGGCTTTCTACCACTTGTTTAAGCTTTAAGACGTAGGGTTCTTTTCCTAATTAGGTTTATTTTCAACCTAGGGTTTCATATGATATGGGTAGCATGACTTGAGATGAATTCTCTTGTTTGATGTACTCCTAGTGTAACTAGAGTATGAGAAATGAGTGTAGAAATATGCTAAACCAATCTTGCATGAATTTTGTTTTGTAGAATTTACTTGTTTGGTAAATTCATGAGAAAAGTGATAACTTGGGTATTATTGTGTGTTGCATGATTGTATGTCTTTTGGGTGTTTGATAAAATGCCTATGTTGATGTGGCATGTTGGTTCCATTGAAATTTTTATAACATGTTTGGTGAAAATGGGGATTGTGATTATATGCCTTTAATATAATTGACAATTTGGGAATATGATGATATTGGAATGTAATCAATGCTTTACGATATATATTACATTAAGGAATTAAAAATGCTCATATTGTGCTCATGACATGTTGAACATGGTATGACACATACCTATGGTATTTAGAAGGGTTAAAATAATTCTAGCATGAATTAGGTATTTAGAATTAACTTGTTTGTGATTTCTTGTAAAATGTATTGATTGAGTATGCTAAATGTTTACATTTATGCCTTCAAGGTGTTTAATAAAATATCTATGTGGATTAAGTGTGTTATTTGCATTGATTATGTTATGACATGCTTGGGAGTTGATGCTGGTATATGCCTTATGATAAATTGACATTGAGGTTGTTGATGGTGGTTACATGCTTATGATGTAATTGACAATGAAAAAGGTTGAAGTATATTTAAGATGTTCATATTGAGCTCATGACATCTGAACATGACAATGAAATTGCAAGTGTACATTACATTTGCATATGCACGGGAAACATCACATTCTTGGGCATTTGACATGAGCGTGTGTGCATGTTTTTGGATCAAACACCATTCTTGGTAGTTGAGGTGTGGACTCGGGAAGGTTGGACCTAGATCCGGCTGAATTGGACGGTTGCTTGAAAAACTTATGTTGGGTATAACAAAAAGGGCTAGATTCTCCCTCGAGTGTAAGACTCGGTTACTGGTTTATATACTTTCATCAGTACAAGTCCAAAAAAGCGTATTGGTGTCACAGAACCGGCAGTGATATTCCAAAATCCGTGTACCCAAGAAAGACACATGGTTTATTTTATAAAATGGTCATTGGATGTATAACATCAATGGCGGGGGCTTGGAATACTCGGATTCATATGCATGACATTGCATGTGTTATGGGAGCCGGTGAAGGCTTGAGTTGAGTTACATGTGTGAGTCTCATCTCATGACATAGCATAACATAGAAAATTCTATTATAAATTGCATATTCTTTAATGGATTGCTTGTTAATTTTTGAATCGCATGTGGGCATTTCATATGCATCTAGCTTGGGGAGTAGCCTCTTTAGGAGATACCCTATTGAGCGTAACTCACCCTTTATGGGAACAATATTTCAGGTGCGGGACATGCTCTGGTGGATGGCTCTCACTCATGCCCTCCTTGATGAAGAAAAATCGAGATGTGACTTTAAATTGCGTTTTTGTAAAACACATGTGTAAATATTTTTGGGCATGTAATATTGTGCAAGGAATTACAAAACAAACTCATATGAACTATATTTTGTGTAAAATTGTATGTTATATGAGTTTGGGTTGTTGTTATATGAGTATGGATAAATGGACCCAGTGTGGTCAATGTTGTATGATTACACATATTGTGTTTTGAGTAGAGCTCCCTGTACAAAGGAGACTCTGTCCGAATTTTGTTAAGTTATGAATCTCAGTAAATGGGGCATAATGACATGGTATCGAGCTACACAGTATCCGCGAGTATTCCGCGGGTTGATGAGTGATCAACGGGGTAATTACGGACACCTGAATTTTGGGGCGTCATAGGAACACCATTCTTATATATGATAGAACTCAAAGAAAGAATAGATTCCAAAGGAATTTTAACTACTTTAAAAGGTCAACAAATATTATTTGAATTCATAAATCCACTACAAATAAAAATAATAAATCAGATAAAAGAAAATTTGATTCATAAAGAGAATCAATTAATTTTTTTAAAAGAAGACGTTAAAATACTAAGTATATCTGATAAAATTAACACTCATGAATTCAAGAGCAAATTAAAAGAAATTGAAAATAAAATAACTAAAGAAATATGTGATATCATTCCTATTGCTTTTTGGGATAGGAAAAAACATGTGGTAACTCTTCTTTATATTAAGGAATTTAATGAAAAAGATATTACTACTAAGGCAAGGCCAACACAAATGAATAAAGAATATTTAGAACTCTGTAAAAAAGAAATCATTAATTCGTAAAAACTACTCTCATTGGAGTTGTGCAGCATTCTATGTTAATAATAAAGCAAAAAAGGAACGAGGAGTTCCTAGAATTGCAATCAATTACAAACCTTTAAATAAGGTGTTGTAGTGGATTAGATATCTTATTCATAATAAGAAGAATTTATTATCTCGATTGTATAACGCTAAGATTTTTGTCAAGTTTGATTTAAAATTAAGAAATTGGCAGATTCTAATCGCTAAGGAAGACATGTATAAAACTACTTTCACAATACATTTTCGGTCATTAAGAATGGAATATTATGCCTTTCAGCCTTAAAAATGCCCCATCAGAATTTCAAAATATAATGAATGACATATTTAATCCTTATCATGAATTTTGTATTGTTTATATTGATGATATACTAGTTTTTTCTGATTCTATTGATCAACATTTAACACTTAAATAAATTTATTCAAGTAAACCCTGAGCTCATACACCTCCATCTTCTTGGAGGCTGCAGCTTCAGTTGCCTTTACCTTCTCTAATTCGGCAGCGAAGGCATTGGCCTTGTGGATTAGGTCAGTGAAAAGTTTGGACTAGTCGGCGACCATCATCTACACCACGCGGATGTGTGCATCCTTGGCCTCCAGGGCCTTTTTGGGATTTCTGGCCGCTTGCTTATAGTCCCAAAAGCGTTCGATGACAACCCCCCATCTGCTGGCAGGCCTAGAAGTAGAAATAACCTAAGTCAGATATGACCAGATAATACAAAGAAAAATGAAAGTGAAGCAAGCGAAACACGCACCAGCATGTTGTTATGGACAACACTTCAAAGGAGTCTGTTGTCACCCTGGCCTCGGTAGACGACCATGTTGGCCTCAAGCTGGAAGCTCCCAGTGATGGCGAAGGAGACATCAGGGGATTCAATTAGGGAGTCAGACTCTAGCAATGGGCACCTTTTATTTGTTTGGACTCGGGAGCCCACTCAGAGGATGCTGCTTCCGGTGCTAAGATGTCGTGGCGCTGCTTGGTCCGACACTCCTCAGATGCCTCGGGATCTCGACTTTGACGACCTTTTTGGTAGTTGGGGGACTGATCCCTTGACAGAATCACGGGATTCCCTGATGACTAGGGGCGCGGCGGAGGAGGCGGTTGTCGACGTGGTGAAGACGGCGGTGGGACTATCGGGGCCGTACTCGAAGTCCCGACAACTCCAGAGAGCCTGGCTCTCCTTCGTGCTGCGGCGGCTTCCATAGCAGTGGCAATGAAGGGGGAGGGGGACTGAACATATTGTCAGGGGAATGAGTGCGCTCGGCATCTCAGTTGGGATCGGCTTCGAGGTTTTCTTCCTCCCCTTCTTCTTCTTCTTCCTCCTCCGAGGAACGGTCCTCTCAGAAGGAGGGGTTAAAAGGTAGAGGGACTTGGGAGAAACGGGAATAAGTCGGGGTGTAGCTGAGAGGAACGTGTGTCGCCAGAGCAAAGCGGTCCGAGTTATGGAACCAAACTGTCAACAAGTCTGCAAATTTGACTTGAGACCACAAAAGTTGAGCAGTGTCAACCTTGTATCCTTCTGCTAAAAGAGGGGACGACAAAAGTCTGTAACAACGATAAAAAGCCTAATAGTTAGAATGTGCAATACACAACTTGATCCCTCAGCACTTTGAGGTAGAACAATTTGTCATACTCGGGCCTTTCTCCCTTCTCTCTTCTCCCTTTTCCCTTCTTCCAACTACCACCGAGCATGTTCAGATCATCCGAGTCCGGCATGTGGGTCACCAGGTACATAGCAGGGTCCCGAGCTTTGACGTAATACCTACCGCTAGCGACTAGATGCAAGTCGTAGCAAAACAAGATTTCGTCTACCCCTAGGTCCACCCCGAGCTAAGCATTCAAGGAAACTCCCATGACAAGCCTAAAGAAATTTATTCCACACTGGAGGGGGAAAAACCTTAGATGAATCAACATCCTCAGCAAGAGGGGTGAAAAGGGAATGTCAACCCCCCTTCTATAATGGCTTTGGTCAAGATAGGCATCATCTCTACACTCCCTATGTCATTTCTGGTAACGTGAATCAAAGGGGAAGGTGAAAACGGGCTCGGGAATGTGATATTTCTCCCTAAAGGCTTGGATGTTGGATTCTTTCACCTTAGTCCTCCTCAACCTACTGTTGTCACGTACTCGGGTGGGTTCCCTAACTATTGTTCTGCGAATCCTTGTCATTGATGTGTTTTTGAAGAAATGTAGAAGAGAGAGGGTGAATAGATAAAAAGGAACTAGGGAGAGGTACTGTAACACCCCGCATTATTTTTAATATATGTATATAGATATATAGTGATATAATTGTTTTGTGATTCGTATATAAATATAATGAGGTGAGAATGAACCATATGGATAGTAATAGTAGGAATAAATACTAGGTAGGCAATTTGAGTTTTGAAGTTTAAGTTCGAAGACGTTTAAACTTAGAAAGGGTGATGAGATAAGTTTCTAAATATTTTTAGGTCAAACTAAGGTCTCCATTGAATCCGGAAGGTCGAAAAACCTTGAGAGAGGTAATATGAGGTGCCTTGGAAGCTTGGAAGTATTCCGGAATAAAAACACACCTTACGTAAATTTCGGGTAGAAAATAGTTTGGACACCTCTTAGTATTTTGTCCATAACTTCCTATATTTATGTCCAATTGATCTGAAATTTTGACAGTAGATAGAAGACATCTAGGGCTACAAAAGTGTATCTCATGAAAATTTTCCAATTCGACCTCAAAAGGGGTCAAAACTGCACTGGAAGTCGAGGCAGTCAAATGGTACCGGTACCCCGAAACCAGTAGCTAAACGGTACCGGTACCCAGTACCGGTACCACTTCCCTGGAGCCTCCCGAACACTTAAAAAGTCGGGATTTTGGGTTTTAAAACCCCATACCAAGCCCTATTTTCCCCATTCTTCATCTCATTCTCACCACAAACATCCTAGAGCCCTAGGAGGAGATAAAGAAAGGGAAAAACACCAAGATCAAGATTTCTTCACACCTTATAGAAATCAAAACCGAAATTTCTCAAGAACATCATTCTTCTCTTCTCTTCCTATATCCTTTCACTACACCTTTACCCACATCTCTTAGAACCCTAAGGGAAGACAAGAAGGAGAAAGAGAAGGGAGGAAGAAGATCTTTGGAGCTTGGGTTAGCTCAAAATCTTTGGATTCAAGTAGGGGTTTCTTCCTATTCTCTTACATTGAGGCTAGGTTTATTTATATGTAATCTTTGACTCTAAATGTTATATATATGCTATCAAATATGTAATTCTTGATATCCTTGCAAATCTCACCTTGTCTTGAACAATTTTAGACTCGGGTAACTATTAAATCTCTTTTCTTGCTTCCAAACCCTAGCTTTCAAGGGGAATGTTCTTTTTCTTGATTTCTCCTTGGTTCTAGATTCTCAACCTTAAATATTAATGTGTTTTACCTATGTTGTGCTTGGGTAACCAATAATTCTCTTGGTATGCCTTGAAAACCCTAGTTTTCAAGGGAAATATGGTTTCTTTTGATTTATCCTT
>CM042199.1:19090768-19102941 GCA_023539305.1 Ilex asprella | reverse complement strand
ATTTAAGTGTGTGTATATATATATATATATATATATATATATATTTGAATCTAGTTCCAACATTCATCAGTGAGAATTTAAGAACCCTCCTTTCCATTCTTCCATTGAAATTTTAAAACTAGGATCTCTTATATCTCTGCGGTGGGGTGGGATCTCATACTGCATAGGAGCAGCCCCTGTTCCCCCATCTCGTAGGCATAAAAGGATTTGAAAAAAGAACAAAATGGTGTACAATGTTGCTTAACTTACTCTCCGAGAGCTGTGGTAAACATTAATCTCGCATTAAATATAATTTCCTATAATGTAATATTATTTTTTTCAGGGGACAAATATTGGAGTCATATTTTCATACCATCTGATCTCATCATATCATTTACTGCCATCCATTTCTTACTATGGGAAGAACCAGAACAATACTGAGAAGAACAATTATGATAACAATATTAACACTACTATAACAGCTTTGAAAATCTCCGTAGAATCTGATTGCCCACTTTCTTCAACATTGGGAAATAAAAGGAAATTAAAATCAACAAAACTGCAATAGATGAACATTAATATGTAGAACTGATCACTATACAGTGAATTTATCAAATTGCTTTATACAGGAAGAGATTTCAGTATACACAAAGGGGTTGATATAGAGTAACAACCCCATAAAATCTTAAAAGTATTGTTGGTTTTCCATTAATACTTCATTTCTTCTGCATCTACAGTGACATAAGGCCAAATTACTTTTTCCCGCAATGCCTACAACCGTTTCCCACAAGAGGGAAATCAACCAAAAAAAAAAAAAAACTTTGCACAGTCAACTTAAAAAGGAGGAGCAAATGCAGTTGCTAGGATTACTGTACTTGTTTCAAGCACCACAGGCTATCAAGGCCGGAAGATTGTCATTGTCCTCGAGACTTGGCGGCGACAGAATGGACACTTGGAAACAACGGATGAGCATCTATGACATAATACATGACCACATGGAACAATTGTAATATCGACTTCATTGCTCAAACAGACTCTACACAACCAAGTTGCTTTCGCGGTATCAGCTTCTTTCACAGCCATGTCAGACTTCTCCTGCAAATTCAACATTCTATTAAATTTTCAGTAGAAAATAGTCATGTATTCCTTTTTTCATTTTTCTCATATCCTTTTAATTAAGTCAATCACTAAAATTTTAATAATCATTCAACATTTTCTTGCATTTTGAAGCTTTTAATAGGGAAGTTTTTGAAGGAAAGCTAATTGACAAGCATCTTGACATATTGATGGTTGTAATAATGGCAAAACAATATCTTGCCAGATTAGAAATGGAATACAATGAGCAAAATACTGTGAATGCTCTCCAGTTACATTGTTGGAATTTTTTTTGTTCTGTGTACTGAACGGGGCCAAAAAAGTTTATATGCATCCTACTTGATCTACAAAACAGGATCCCAAATCCAGTTCTTTTTCCCATCCAAACTCAGCACCAATCTCACTGTGAATGAGACTATTGAATAACCATCTATGCAGAATTTAGAACAGAGGGCACAGTTAATGTTCACAACAAAGGCCTCAGAATCATGCATAGCTCTTAGAAGAGGAAAACGATAGATTGATTGAGTTAATGGATAGGTTAATTACAAGTTGGGTCTAACTGAATCCCAACCTTCATAATAATTGGCTGAAGGTTGGATCATAAGGGGTTAAATTAAACCCGTTGACCTGCAAACAAATAATCAAAAGTTCCCTACCACCACACTTTAGAAGTAAAGCTTTTTCAAACTTTAATGAAACAAATCTTGAGATTCGAAGCTTCTTCCTTTTTAATAGAACACTTTTGTCATTAAGTAGTACAAGTTGTTGTCATGTGGCGGCCAGAACTATTAAGTCAAGTGGCTCCTTTTTTGTTCTGACTGTTTGGCATTGCTGATGAGTCAACATATAACATATACGTTGCCTTTGTTAAGTTTCCTTGTCATAATAACCCAATGTAATGTGTAATATTGTAGCCATTCCATTGTCCAATATAATTAATGGGGTCAGGTCCAAGGCAACAGGAATAATAGATTAGTTTTCAATCTTTCTCTTCCTCTATTTCTCACTTTCTCTTCTTCTAAACCCTGATATTTCATTCCTATTGTTTTAACCAGTATCAGAGCATTGATATGAGTCAAGATATCATCAAAAATAAAATCTAGAGGATTCTGCAGTGAAGCTAATGGCATCGCTGAAGGGATGACGTCATGTTGACATCAACACGTTCTAACGACCAAAACCCACAACCAGACTCAACTCAAGGTGTTGATAACTGTGGTGATTTTTGCTAATTTTTTTGAACCCATTTGGATATATTTTGCTATTTTCGAATGTTTCCTAGAATTTTTTTGCTGATATTTTTGATTCATTGATTTCAGACAATCTGATTTTTTTTTTTTGTGCTGCAATCCTTACCCAAGGTGTGCGACTAGGCATACATAGGAGTAATCTAAGATACCTAACCCTGTTTGGCTTCTTTGTGTGTGATTAGTGGATGAAATTGATAGTGGGCACTCACAAATGCCTCTGTTGGTTCTTTTTTTGGTTGTTCCCTTGCTTATGGGTTGTGATCCAAGATACCCGGGCCTGTTAGGGTGGTTTTTGTTTGACTAGTGATTAAAATCATTAGTCGGAATTCACAGCGAGACTACTTGTTACTGTTCTAGTTTGTTTTCTTGTTTTTGGGTTTTGCTTAAAGCATCTAGGGTTCTGTTTTTCTTCTTTTTTGGTACTCTCCAAATTCTTGGTAAGTAGGGAAACTTTAATGGCACGAGATCGAAAGTAGGAATTGTTGCGAAAGTGATCTGTCGCTTGATTATCCATTGAATGACATATACATCATCCGAGGTTGCCATTACCCAGAATCTAGCATACAACAAACTTTGAACAAATGCACTAATAGTAATTCAATTATCAGAATAACCGGTCACCACTCAGTGAGAGTTCTTTGGCGATGACTTGATTGCAGCTTAGTATGGAACGTTAAAGTTGAAGATCAAAGTAAAATCTCTCAGTTTTATGTATCATTCCTAACAACATCTATTAGAAGGAATACTCAACGCCTTCGTTCAAGATCTAAGAGAAAAGGGGGCGTTGGCCCCCATATATAAAGACTATTATGAGCACTTCACTAAGGAGAAATTCTGCCAAGTATGTAGCCTCAAATGTTCAACTCCTTGACACGTTAAAGAAGATATGAGATTCACTTGAGGAGTTATATTCACAAGAACATGATGTGGTGTGTATTTATTAGCTTAGTGTATGTTAAATATTAATTAGGATGATAAATCTCTAGTTGAACATTATGGTGATTTGAAATATTGGGGAAAAACTAATGCTTAATCGGCCATTATGCACTTGTTTGAGATACGCCGATGGCAGTGTAAAGAGTTTCTGGTTGGTCATCCTTAACTTTGATTATAGTGTGTTCATCGAAGAATTACTGATGAATCTACAAAAAGAATTTAATGGCGTGAACCGAAAACTTAACATTGCTATCACAAGAATTACAAAACTTATGGAAACCCTAATATTCTGAGACAAATTTTGGCTAGTGAAACACTACCAACTATTGCCAATGTTTACTCTAGTCTTTGAGTCTTCATTATGTTTGTCTTAATTCCTTAACTTCTTCACCCATACAAGAGTTCTCTATATTGATCTCTAGTGACAAATCATGGTAGTCATAGTGGTGGACGTCGTCAAACCCTGGGTATTAGTCGAGGTGCTAGAGGCATTGGCCATTGAGGACGAGGTGGGAGTACTGGTCATGGTAATTGTCCTAATTGGAAGTGTTCTTATTGTGCTGATATAGGACATGTTGGGGATTATTTTTGAGGTAATCATGGGAGACCAACACATGTTAATCATGCTTCTGATGGTTCAACCTCTCCCGTATACCAAACATTCTACCGAGGGTCCTATTGGATGTTGCATCTACCTCATCATGAAAACCTTAATTCTCAATTTAGTCACTTATCCAATAGTTGTTTTTCCTTCCTCCCTAGTTGTCTACTTTTACTGTTATTCTGGCTACTGTAGGTAATTCTACTTATAAGGTTGCCCAATTTGCTTTGTTATCTTGCATTATTAATTCAATAGCTAGTGCTCACATGTTTAATATTTTCACTATTTTCTATTTTTTGTTCTTCTAACTCACATATTGTGTTTGATAATGGCTCTTAAAATCTAGTCTAGTTGTTCCTCATTTTGTTCTCACTTTGAGTGCTACTATGTCACCTCTCTCAAGTGGAGGCATTTTCTGTTGGACTATTCTTCGTTGGAGAAGCTACATCAAGTTATTTCTAATTTGAATCCTTTTTTGTTAGAATGTGAGACTAGTCGATTAAGCTAACATCACCGTAGTTAGTTTTTCAATATTTTGAGATTTTTGTTAATAATTCTCTAGTAGGACTTGGTTGGTTCTTATGAAAGATTGATCTAACTTAAGGTTTTCCTCATAAACGGAATAAAATATTTCGTTCTGACAATGCTCTTGCGTAATAATCAAACATTATGAATACTTTTTTTTTTCTGTGTTGGTGTTATGGTATTCATCAAACTGTGTGCTCACACGCATCGCAACAAATATCATTGTCAAACATAAACATTGTTATTTGTTGGATGTTGCCGCTGCTTTAATGTTTAAGATGCACGCGCCAAAATACTATTGGGTTGATGTTAATCTTAACTTCAATTTATCTTATTATTCGTATGTCGTTCTTTATTGTGGACAACAATCCTCCTTTCTCTTGCTTTATCTTTGTACACCTCCATTCGGTTTAACTCCTCGTGCCATTGTTATACAAAGCATATTATTTCTAACTGTCATTTTTCATCATCTTTCCTTGTTATTTCATTGCTTTGCATGATCGTTGTCTTCTACGTCAGTTCTTAATTACGTGGAACAAATATGGACATCTCACAAACGAAAACTGATTATGGATGAGGAAACAAAAGCCCTTCATGAGTATTAGACATGGGATCTCGTTTCTCTTCCTTCTGGTATGCAGTTTTTTAGTTGTACTTGGATATACACTCTAAAGTATCATCTAGATGGTTTTGTTGAGCACTTGAAAGCATGATTGGTTGCCAAGGGTTACACCTAACCAAAATGTAATTGAGTTGAGGGTCGATTTGGTATGCAGTATGAGTACAAGAGCAAGTACGTATTACAATTCTTTTTTCAGTTTGAGGGCCGATGGGATAGGCATAGTTGGTGCGCTTTTTTGGGTCATGGTTTGCTTTATAACTCTTGTTCGTATCTCTTTCATTAAAATACAAAATTATTTCTGATTATACATCTATATATACTTAGTTAACTAAGATTTACTTGATCTTTCTGATAATAGTTTCAAGGTGAACCATAATTCAAGAAGACTTGTTAGCTAATGGTTGCTGTCAACTAGTGTCTTTTATATAGTTGTAATAAGTATCCACTCATATTAGTCTTCTCAGTTTATTGTGATACGTATATATAAGTTGAGATTGAGAGGTAGGAAAATAATTCTTTCCACTTCCTCTTTTAGTTTGTCTATTCTTCTTTCCTTCTTTCTAACAATTGATTGAACATGGTATTAGAGCAAAGGATCTTAGGGCTTGCTGTTTGAATCTAACATTTTCTACAGTTTCATCTCTTTCTTACCTCCTATTCTTTTTATTTTTTTATCTCTTTCTTTCTATTTCTTTTCTGGTTGTGTTATATTCTTCTCATGCACCTGTGCCAACTGGTTTGGTGTTAAAATGTGTGTTAAACACTTATTGTGGTTGTTGGGATCAATCGTGGTTTGAATTAACAAGTTGCAAGTGAAGAACAACACTATTGGTGGTTGTGGGGGCCGGAATTAAATGAGTTAATCACAAAAATAGGGCACTTTTAAACTTATTTACCAAACAACTTCGCTTTTGTTAAAAAAAGGGGTCAACAACCCCGCTTTTAAATAAAAATTATTTTTAACATCACTTAAAAGCGTGGTTAGTAACCACACATTTTAGGCGATTGAAAATTTCCCCACTAAATGACTTTTTTTGTAACAAAAAGTCAAATTCTCTCTCACACACACATTTGGGTAAACTCCATCTCACACACACATCGAAGGAGTGTGCATTTTAGTTTAGGAGGCCTTTATGGTGCAACCAGTCTCAATCCCAAAATGTTAGCCATTGCCGATCGATTATTGCCGGACTTTTCCGGCTGCCATTCGCTGGAATTGCCTTCCCATCCATTAAAACCGACCAATTATTTGTATTTGATGGTTCACTGGATTGGATTAATGTTGAATAGAGTTTTGACGATAAAGAGGATTGGTTTAATAGAAAAGGGTTTGTGATATTATCAGAGTTAGTTTTTTGGCTTGTTGGGGGATTTTTGGCTGGTGGCGTGCAGGGTCTTCAACATACTCTACCACCATCTGTTTCTGTTGATAGAGCTTTAGCTCCCCAGCAGATTATTAATGATGCTCCTGTACATGGTGACCTTTCAAATCATGAAGGAGATACTAGCTTTAAGGTGAAGTCTCTAGTGGAAGATAGTTTTCCATCAGGAAACTATAAACTTAGATTTTCCTCCACCCCCACTCACGCCTGTGGATGATAAAACTGTCCAGAAGATTGAAGTTATATGCCAGTATATTGCAAAAGCGTGTTTAGTAAACACACTTTTAAGAAAAAGCGTAAAAAGCGTGTTTACTAAACACGCTTTTTCCACTGCCCACTTTTTTTTTTAATTTTAAAAACGGGGTTGTTGACTCCGCTATTGAATCCCCTTTTTAAAAGTGCCGCAGTTTGATAAATAAGTTCAAAAATGTCATATTTTGGTATATTTGTTTAAAAAGAACTGCGCTCCGATAAATAACTCGAAATTAAATTGTTATTGTCGAAGTATTGGATTTTTCATTCTCACACCAAGAAGCTCTTGAAATGAACCGCGTATCATCAATGACGATTGTTGTTGAGTTTGTTATTGAATCCGCTTTTTAAAAGTGTTGCAGTTTGATAAATAAGTTAAAAATGGCGTATTTTCGTATATTTGTTTTAAAAGAGCTCCAAAAAATTACTCGTAATTAAATTGTTGTTGTCGCAGTACTGGATTTTTCATTCTCACACCAAGAAGCTCTTGAAATGAACCGCGTATCATCAATTACGGTTGTTGTTGTGTTTGTCATTGTTGGCAGAAACTACGATTGTCTTGATTTGTTGATGCTGAAGTTGGACACGGAAGCCGCCCTTGTTGGTTGTGACTGTTGTCGTGATGTCGACAACAAATCATCATTGGTTGTTTCTATCATCACCGTTGCTGGCTGAAGTGGCCTGTGTTAGTGGCTCGTCTATGCTCTTCGTCGAAGAGGAACACATCCTGCTTGGTTAGGGTATAACTGGGCATTTTGTTGTTCAGTCAAATTGGGTCATTAATTAACCCATTGGATATTGGGCAGCCCAAGTGCGTGTTAGTCTGGATATGGTCCATCTAATTTACCAATTAGAGAGCGTAGGTTCAGATTGGCACAGATCTGGTCTGGTTCCCACTTAATTTGGACCGGTTCAATTAGGTTCATCTTTAATTCATCCCAGTTCAGTTCTTCGCAACCCGATTTAACATCAGTTCAGAGTACTGCCAGTTCAATCCAGCCGGTTAGGGACAGGTCCAGTGTTCTACAGCTTCAATCCACCTTGGTTCAGCCTTCTGTATTCTGCTTCGGTTCTGGATCAGTGCGCTCAGCCAATTTTTTGGCCCAGTTCAAGCTTATTTTCATCGTTCAGTGGTCTGCAGCCTAATTCTGGCCTGTTCAGGCCCGATAAGCTTCCACAGCCTATTTCTAGAGCGGTTCAGTGTATTACAAGTTTATTTCTGATATGTTTCAGTATTCTTCAGCTCGTTCAGCCTTGGTTTTATATTTTCAGCACTTTTCTGACTGATTCTGTATTATAATCGCTTCGAGGATACTAAATCAAGTATTCCCCCTTTGGCCTCCTTCCTTCATGCTCCTCAGTTGCCTGTATCAGCATCCAATTCTACACTGACCAACTCAGAGTGGGTCACCATTTCACGAGAGGAATATGCCCTGCTCATTTCTCAAAAGCATATGATTCCCTGTTCCTCTACTGCTAATTTTGCATTGTCAGGTATCACTTCTACATGCTTCATGTCGTCCTCACGCAATCCTTCAATCATAGATTATGGGATGTCCAATCATATGACTAGTTCGTCTAGGATCCTCTCTGCCTATCAACCTATAGCTCACTTTCAAGGCATTACTCTTGCTAATGGTTCTTCATCTCAAGTCTCAGGTTTGGGTCACACTCAGTTGAGTCCCACAATATCTTTATCTTTGGTTTTATTTGTCCCAAAAAATTTTCTTTAGTTTGATGTGTATTAACAAGATTAATCGGTGTCGCAATTATACCGTCACCTTTTATCCTTTTCATGTGCTTTAAAAATGTTGAAACACGATTCATTTAGCTCAAAGCAAAAATGTTGAAATAAGCCTTTGTTGACTTGAGTTAGGTTATATGATCTACTTGCCTAATGTTATAATTGTCTTCAATATCAATCTAATATAACTAGAAGATAAGGTGTTGGCAACACATATTTCACACATAGTATTATTTCATACTCTCTCTTCCTTTTTTTTCCCTTTCTTTTCCTTAACTTTAACATACAATTATTCAAGTATCAGTGCAAGTTACTTGGGTGTGTGGGCCCTGGCCCTAGGTGAGCGTCTCACTCGCCTAGCATTTGGGCTTGACCCCGTGCACATCAAGTTGTAGTCGTCTCTGTGTTCGCTAATTGTTATCATAATCACTCTAAGTTGTAGTTTTCCTATTGTCAGTGTCTTCATCAGTAGTTCATCGGTTGATCATTGTCAATTGTTTGGGGTGCCCGAATCTATGTTCAGGTGTCTTCGGTTTAGTGTTGATTCAGTAGTTTTTAGCTGGTGATGGTTTAGTCGTTTTCATCCCAAATTAGTTGCTTTCAGTTCGGTTCAATGATAGTTTAGTGGTTTTTGGCCCAGTGTGATACTGTTAAGTGATTTTTATCTTGGTTCGATTCTGGATCAGGGCTTTCAACCTAGTTTAGTATCAATTCAGTATTCTTCGACCCATTTTGACGTTGGATCAATTATGTACATTGTTTTCAACCTGACTAATTGTCGATTTAGTGGTTTTTGGACCATTTCAGTGTTGGTTTAGTAGTTTGCATTCCGGTTCAGTGTTTTCAACTCGGTTAGTGTAGGTTCGGTGGTTTTGTCACAATTTGTTTTCGGTTTAGTTTAGTGGTTTTGGAGACTGATTCGATCATTTTCAACATGGAGTAGTGCCAATTGTAGAGTTTTTTTAGCCCGGTTCAATAATTGTTTTGTGATTTTCAGCACTGATTCAATCTCTTTATTGCTGATTCAACTCTAGTCCTGCTTGTTTTTTTATCTCTATGCTCGAGCTTGAAGGGGAGTGTTAAAGTATTAATTTCCTATTATTCTACTTTCCTATTATGTGGTTTGCGTATCATGTTGTACTTTCCTAATGTTTTAATTGTCTTTAATGTCAATCTAATATAAATAGGGTGTTGGCAACACATTCTACACAAATTGTAATTGAGTGAAATGGGTTTTGTTTGAGCATAAAGTCAGTGTTAGAGTGCATAAGATGTTTTCACCTCCCCCCCGCCCTCTCTTTAGGTCAATTACGTTGCTTCAGCGTATCGAGGTCAATCTAGTTTTTTCAGTCCCAGATTAGTTTAGTTAAATGTGCTTATTCCACTAAAGATTTAGCTGTAGGATGTAACCTTAGTTTATTAAAGGATAGTAATAAGTATATTAAAGGATAACAAAAAGCAGACCTGTTCAAGCAAGAGTGCAGCCTGAGACTCCTCCAGCTGTTCTTGCAAGGTTAACGTTGTTTGCAAGAGGGACTGCTTCTCCACATCCATATTGATCCCAGCTGCAGAAAGCATCTCATGAACTGCCTGCACCAATTCTGCAGCTGAAACTCGACCATACTCTAGTTCTTTTACGGGATCCCGCTGCCCATAATGAAAGCCTTGCTCAGTTTTTGATACATGATGAAACTCCAAAACATGAGTATTAAAGCCAAACCAATCAGTAGTGAACATTGGAAGGCAGGTGATTCACAAGATACACGGCGTAGTTTGCAATATCAAACTGTTGTAATCAGCCCATGACAACATGACTCCAAACATCAAGTAACCAATTCACAATTACTTGAAGCAATTCAATAAAAAAGAAAGTGCTAAGTATCATAGAAATTTAGGGAAACAAAATCTCTGATTTTGGGCACCGGGGTCTCTGTTATGGTATCCTCACAGTCTGCCACAACAGTGCTGGAATGCCATTAATCTTTTTATTATTATGACCATTACATTAGTATCAGGGTCTCTTTTATTGTACCTCGAGGACTACCATTAGGGTGCCACCAGCCATTGTTACCAGTGATGTTGCTATCACATTGTTATCACTAGTATCCTTTAGTTGTTGTTGTTCCCATTAACATTGTGTAAAATGCAATAAGGTGGCCACAAGTCTGAAGCACAACAAGCCAACCATCTGAAATAAATCTGTACAGGTTGCAGTGTGCATTAAGTAATCACAAATTTCCACAATTCAAAGGAAAAGAAACCAAAATCGTCTTGTCCCTTCAACACGTGCCAAAGCAGGGCTTCTTGGATAGGTGGATTGGAGGTCAACAAATCCTGTGATTAACTCGCAAGAAACATGAAACAACTGTCTACTCAATAATAATACTAAGAGGCAATTCTACCTATGTTAGAATACTGAACTGGAAAAGAAAATAACCAAACAAGCCTGAACCGAGCCTGAGTAGACTGAACTGGTCTGAACTTATCTGGGTTTGAACCAGACTGACCCAACAAGATTGGGCACGAACCGTACTGAGCTGAAGTACCTTTGGGCCTGAACTGAATCTTTTGGGCTGGAACCAAAGCAATGGGTCTGAAACTTTGGGCCTGGAACCACTAGATTAACCCAATTAACCGGAGCCTGGATCGGATGCATGGTTCAAAGTATAGGCCGATACCAATATGAGTCAGCCAAGTTGTATCTGATTCGGCAATTTCCGAGACGATACCGTTGCACGATACATATAAACCCCAAGTCTCGCACGACTTAACGGAATTGTCCGAGTTGTATCCGAATCAAACCCTAGTCGCTGAGTTATCGTCACCGAATCGACTGATATGGTTCCGCAACGCTGCGATATGACGGAATCTTTTGTAATTGTTGAGTTATTAGTATTTAACATGGTTGTAAGAGGTATACCAGTTAGAGGGTATCCTCGTCCTTTGTATATTTACAAGAAAACAATAAATACAAGCTGCTAGAGAGAGGTAGGTTAAGTTCGACTACGCTCTGCCTCTCTCATATTGTGTTAAGTTTGCCTATATTCTCTAAACTTAACATGATATTAGAGCAACACTGATCCGAAGATTGAACTTGAATTTTTTTATTTTAGATTGTTGATGCTTCCTTGTGGATTGTGTCTATGTATGTTGTTGTGTTGGTGTTGAGATGTGGATGATTGGGTTGGCCACTTGTTTGTCACTGTTGGAGATATAGTCTAGTTTATTAGGGATTTCCTAATAAATCTATTAGGGTTTTATTTTATCTTTGTTTTACCTTTCTATCCTTCTTATTGTATCTTTATTATTTGACTATATATACAAGGGCTCTACACTTAATTTGTATATCTTTTACTCCCAATAATTCCAAGTTGGTATCAGAGCTAAACCCTAACCCTAACGCTAACCAAACTACCCAGCCGCTGCCCCTCCTCCGCAAACAACCAACAGACCCAAACCCATCGGTAAAACCAGCCACCATACCATCGGCAGCCATACCCAGTCCACCGAACCAACTGGCCGGACAAAAGATACAACCACCCCATCCACCGAAACCAGTCGACAAGCCATACCCATAGCACACATCATCCCCTGTAATATACTCACCGACTGCCGGAACCGAAAGCTACTCCACCAAGTCGACTACCGCACAACCCAACCGATAACTACAACCGACCTGAACCATCAGCCGAATAGACCAGTCGACATTCAACCCAAGTCCGACTCCAGTCGCCGATCAACCACAGTCGACATACCTCGAACAGTCGACTACCCAGACGTTATC
>CM042199.1:19031914-19090758 GCA_023539305.1 Ilex asprella | reverse complement strand
CTCAATCCAATATTAAATTAAGTCTACCAAACATTAAATTAACTCAATCTTTTTATTACGCCAGAGTATTTGGTACCGTAGAACCTTTTAAGAGGGGATGAATTCTCTTCTCCGTTGATCTGCTATTGATACAGTAGATCACGTATTTATATTTACTAGATTTCTGGGCACTGTGACTTGATTATTTGGGAGCTTTCGGGACCTTCGTTATCTATCGCTACTGTTCGATTGGAGGTATATTGTTATCCCTTATTTTATCCCTTTATTTATTTTAGAGTTATTTTTCTGTCACGGGTGCCCTAGTATTATTGTTGATATGGCTACTTCTGAGGGAATTGAGAACCCTACTGTTGATGCCTCTACTGTTGAGACATCTATTGGTACTTCCCCTCTTATGTTTGACCAGTATATAGTACCTACTGGCACAGTTGCATTACCAACACTACCGGACATGATCTCTCAGAAAGTTACGACACAGTTGTTGAATGGCCGTAACTTTGCTGAGTGGTCTCGCTCATTCCAGCTTTTCTTAGGCCGAGTAGGGAGTCTTGGTTGGTTGACGGGATCTAACCCAAAGCCAGCTGATGACGACCCCGGATATTCTGCATGATTTTCTGAGAACTGCGCCATTCTTGGATGGTTATTTGGCTCGATGGAACCATCTGTTTGCAGGATTCACCAGTTTCATAGCTCTGTTCCGAAGCTATGGAGCACATTATCAGAGATGTATTCCCAGTCCGAACGGGGAGTTCGTGTTCATGAGCTTTTTTAGGAGCTCTCATATGCTCAGCAGGGAGATTTGACCATTCAGGACTATTATGGGTATTTGACCCAACGCTGGCTTGAGTATGAGACACTACGTCCTCTTGCAGCTATTCCAAAGATAGAGTCTGAGGGAGCAGCATTCTTACATACTCCAGAGGAAGAGGATAGGATTCACAAGTTCCTTATGGGACTTCGTGATGAGTTTGAGGGCCCTCGTTCACAAATCTTGTCGATGATGAAGCTTCCGTCTCTTTATGAGGTGTATGCAATGATTGAGCAACTTGAGCGCCACGTCCGTGTTGCATCACTTCCTGGTACTCCTCCAGCTGACAAGATGGCCCTTGTAGCTGCTGCAGGATCTCGTTCAGGATCCTCAATGAGAGGTGGACAACGCTCAAAGCAACGCCGTCAGGGTGTCCCAGATTAGTGTAGACAGGGGGATACTCGTCAGTGTGATTATTGTGGTCGACCAAGACATCTCAGGGCTTCTTGTTGGAAACTCCATCCGGAGCTTAAGCCACCTCCTCGCGGTCGTACTGCTGCTATTGCTGAGGTACCACCACCTATTGCTCCTGTTGCTGCTGCTCTTACTGTTCCACCTTAGCAGAGTGATATGGATGCTATCACTTCCCAATTGGATATACTTATGTCTACCCTCACTTCTCAGGGTCCTACTTCTGCTACTGCCACTACTACAGGTATATCTCATGCCTTTTATGCTTGCACCAGTCCGTCTCCTCTTTAGATGCTAGACTCGGGTGCGAATGGTCATATGACAGGTGAAACCCGTCACTTCATCACGGTTAATGAGCAGTTACATACACAGGTTCAGCTAGCAGATGGGAAACATGCCCCTATTGTTAGTAGGGGTACAGTTCGCCTCCCAGATGGTTTTACATTACATTCAATTTTTCATGCGCCAAAGTTGGCTATGAATCTATTATCTGTACATCAGTTAGCCAGAGATTTTCACTGTGCAGTTGTGTTCTTATCTAATTCGTGTTATTTGTAGGACCTGAGTACTAGGAGGATTATTATCGGGGGATATGAGAGAGATGGATTGTATTATCTTAGGCGATTCACCTCCAGTTTCACCAGTTCCTCCACCTAAATTACTTGCACCTACTTTGTCTTTATCTATTCCTAGTTTGCATGCTAGTATTTTACTTAGTACTTATCGTTATGATTTTTCGTCACAAACTGTTAAGTTGTGGCATGACCATTTTGGACATACAAATTTTAAATATTTATGTATGTTGTTTCCTGCTTTGAACAATGCTTGTGTTGATGGTAAACTTGACTGTGTTATATGTTCTCTATTGAAACATATTAGGACCAGTTATATTTCTCGCATGCATCATTCACCCAAGCCATTTGACCTAATACACTCTGACATTTGAGAGCTCTCTCATGTTACTGCTCTGTCAGGTGCTCGATATTATGTGACATATATAGATGACCATACCCGTTGTACTTGGGTCTACCTTTTGCATAGGAAGTCTAATGTACTCCCGATAATCACTCAGTTTCTCTAGATGATTAAGACACAATTCGATGTCATTGTTCGTGCTCTTCGATCGGATAATGCCAAAGAATATGTGTCTGATGCCTTAGTATCTCACCTTTCTTCTCAGGGTATCCTCCAGCAACTCACTTGTCCATATACTCCTGAACAAAATAAAATTGCTGAAAGGAAAAATAGGAGTCTGATAGGAATGGTACGTTGTATGCTTAGAGGTATGGGGATACCTAAATTTTATTGACATTTTACAGTTTTGACTTTCACCTTTCTGTGCAATCGTACACCGAGTCGTGTTCTTCAGCATAGGACTCCCTTACAGGCCTTATTCCCTGAGCGGACACTTTTTTCGATCGCCCTTTGTGTTTTTGGCTGCACATGTTTTGTTCAGTATCGATCTCCTACTCGTCATAAGCTTGATGATAAAGCAATTCGTTGTGTCTTCGTGGGTTATTGTCATCAATCTAAGGGGTATCGGTGTTATGATCCTGTCAAGCGACGTATGTATCACAGTTTAGATGTGACTTTTCTTGAGCACATTTCTTATTTTTCTTCTAGTCCTATGTATCTCCCTCCAGTTGATGATACTCCCTTTGATTTTCCATTATCACAGGAGCCAGAGCCAGAGCCATTGGTCACAATCACTACAGAGTCATCAGTCTCTCATTCTCCAAAGCCAGTCATTCCTATTCGTACAGAGTCACCTGTCTCTCTTCCTTTGCAGGTTTATGTTCGTCGCCCTCGCTCTCATCCCTCTGCTGATGTCCCCTCTACCTCAGGCGATGCAGGTAATCCGTCTCCATTCGTTGAGCATATTGATGCACCTGTTGTTAACACTGATGAGATTGCAGGTACTGAGCTAGTTAGCTTATCTGATGAGACATTGTCCGTGGAGGATGATGACTTAGGGCGTCGTTATCCGCGGCGTGATCGCCGTCCAGTTGATCGTTATGGTTGGACCGCCAGGATTTTATATCTGATCTCAGCTTATGTTTCTTATGGTGATCTATCTCCTACATTTCGAGCTTATAGCATGGCCTTATCAGATACGCTAGTTCCTCGTTCTGTTTCAGAGGTTATGCGGGAACCCCAGTGGGTTCTTGCCATGCAGACAGAGATGGACGCTCTTCAGCGTAATCATACATGGAATCTTGTCTCTTTACCTTCACAGGTGAAACCTGTTGGCTGTCGTTGGATTTACACCCTGAAGTTTCTTGCGGATGGTACTATTGATCATCACAAGGCTAGGCTTGTGGCGAAGGGCTTTACTCAAGTACCAGGTCATGATTTTGGTGCCATATTTGCCCCTGTGGCAAAATTGACTACTGTTTGGTTGATTATTTCTCTTGCTGCTGAGTACTCTTAGCCTCTTCATCAGTTAGATGTGAAGAATTCATTTTTTCACGGTGATCTGGATGAGATTATTTATATGGATGTACCACCGGACTTTCGTGGTGAGGGGGAGTATGCTGGAAAGGTATGTCAACTGCGTAAATCGCTTTATGGACTGAAACAGTCACCACGAGCCTAGTTCCCTCGCTTTAGTGATGTAGTCGTACATTTGGGATTCACCAGATGTCATTCTGATCATACCTGCTTTATTCGACGGAATACTTCTGGACAGTGTGTCATCCTTTTGGTATATGTTGATGATATTATTATTACTGGAGATGATATTTCTGGGACTGCGCAGGTTAAGGTAGACCTTGGGAAGGCCTTCGATGTGAAGGACCTTGGATTTCTGCGATACTTTCTTGGGATTGAGGTTGCCCGTAGCAGCAGGAGTGTTGTTCTTTCTCAGAGAAAGTATGTTTTAGACCTTCTCTCGGATACTGGAATGTTGGGGTGTAAACCGGCATCATAACCCATGATTCCAAACCTGAAGCTTACTGCTGAAGGTGAGGAGTTAAGAAATCCGACTGTCTATCAAAGATTGATAGGTAGACTTATCTACTTAGTCAACACTAGGCCAGACATTTCATTCGCTATTAGCTGAGTTAGTCAGTTCATGCACAGGCCATGTCAGCCTCATCTTGATGCAGTTTATCATATTCTTCGGTACCTCAAGTCGTGTCCTGAACTTGGGTTGTTTTATGCATCAGGATCTCAAACTGATTCTCTAGCCTGTTATTCAGATTCAGATTATGGGGGAGCGTGTGATGGTCGATCTACTACAAGCTTCTGTGCTTTTCGAGGGACTCATCTTATCTGTTGGAAGAGCAAGAAGTAGGCAGTTGTCTCCCGCTCGCCAGCAGAGGTAGAGTATCGAACACTAGCACTTAACACGTGTGAGATTATCTAGCTACGATCGATTCTTGACGAGTTGAGATTTCCAGTGACTTCTCCATCCACATTATATTGTGATAATCGATCTGCTATTCAGCTCGCTTCTGACTCTGTACTACACGAGAGGACGAAACATATAGAGATAGATGTTCACTTTCTTCGGGAGAAGGTTAGCTGTAGTATTGTCACTCCATTGTTTGTGAGGACTAGTGAACAGGTTGCAGATGTGTTCACCAAACCTGTCACTCTATCCATTCTTCGGGACTCTGTAATCAAGCTTGGCTTGATTGATATCTTTGCGCCTAGCTTGAGGGAGAGTGTTGGAGATATAGTCTAGTTTATTAGGAATTTCCTGATAAATCTATTAGGGTTTTATTTTATCTTTGTTTTACCTTTCTATCCTTCTTATTGTATCTTTATTATTTGACTATATATACAGGGGCTCTACACTTAATTTGTATCCTTTTTTACTCCCAATAATTCCAAGTGTCACAGTAAATCTGGCGTTGTTGGCTTATGGTAGTCGCTGGTGATAAGGAGGTTGCCGTTATTGTTGTCGGAGGTTAGGCATGATGGTTGTCGAGTGTTCTTCTTCGTCGTCGTCACTTGTTGATCTAGGGTTTCTATTGAACCCTATGTGAAGAAGACGAGGACTGGCGATTGTTGAGTGTCGCCACCATTGTTTCCTGTTGATTTAGGGTTCCTATTGAGTCCCATGTGGGGAAGACAAAGCCTAGGCTTCGAGTGTGGTTTAGGTTAACCCATTGGGATGCACATTATTTTCTTACTGTTGAATAGCATTGAGGCTCATATCAGCTCTACGTTGCTTTATCTTGACATTGTCAAGAAGATTTGGGATCATTTGACAACTATGTATTCTGGCACAAGTAAATTTACTCGTGCATACGAGGTCTGCAAACAATATTGTAGTGATAGTATAAGAATTTGGATGTTGTTTGTTTTCTTATTGGCTTGAAACCTAAATATGAGTCTATTCACTATCAGATTTTAAATGGCTCCAGTCTTCTGTCTCTTCTTGAGGTCTTTTCCTGTTTACAGCATGCTACCTTGTCTACTGGCTTTTCTACTTCAGGTATTGATCATGGTTTGCCCCCTGACCGCTCGGCTCTTGTTGTCCCTAATGGCAATAGTGATAGTCCTCGGGGTGACCGTGGCAATCGTGGCAACTGTACTGGAGGTCGTATTGGTCGTCATTCACGCACTCATTGTGGTAGTCCAAACCACACTGTTGATTATTCATGAAATTTACATGGTAAACCTTCTGTTGCTGCTAATCATGTCTCCCATTAGGATGACACTTCTTCTCTACCTGCTCCTATATCTTAATCGGCTCCTCCAGACTTTGAGTTAGTTACTATTACACGAGAGTAGTATGTTCAATTCATGTTTTGACAATATGTTGTTCCATTTTCCTCCATTGCTACCTTTGCCCAACCAGGTACCACTTCCACTTATTTATTGTCCTCCATCCACAGTCCCTTAGATCATAGTCTCTGACGTTTCTGACCATATGAGTGGCTCATCTGGTTTCTTCTCTACTTATCATTTTGTTGCTTCCCCACACAGTGTCATTCTTGTTAATGGCACTTCCTCTAAGGTTTTAAATTTGAGAACAATTCAATTGAGTCCTGATATGTTTTTATCATCTGTTTTATTTATTATTCAGTTTTCCTTTAATTTACTTTCTATTAACTAGATTACTCGCTCCCTTAATTGTTCAGTAATCTTTTATCCCTCTTATTGTGTGTTTCAGGATCTTTAAAAAAGAGAAAGATTAGTATGAGACATGAAGCTGGTGATCTCTATAATTTTGACCTTGATCTACTTCCTCGGTCACTTCAGACCTCGTCATCTCCCTTTCAGTGACATTATCGTCTTGGTCATCCCTCTCTCTAGAATCTGAAGCATCAAATCCCTAGCCTTAGTTATGTGTCGTTTGTGTCTTGTGAAGCTTGTTAACTTAGTAAACATCATCGTGTGTCATTTCAGTCTAGAGTCAATAACCATGATTCTAGTCTTTTTGATTTACTACATTCTGATGTATAGGGTTCAATAAAGAATATTTCATCAAATAAACATTCTTTATGTTGTGTCATTTGTAGATGATTATTTGCGTGTGACTTGGTTATTTCTTGTGAAAGCTCGTTCTGAATTATTTTCTATATTTTTTAGACCTTTCGTAAAGAAATCAAAATCTAGTATGGTTATCGTATTCGTATTTTATGTTCTGATAATGCTCGTAAATATGAATATGATCCTTTTTCGTCATTTCTTTGTAAAAATGACATTATTCGTCAAACTTCTTATGCCTATACATCTCAACAGAATGGTGTCACTGAGCATAAGAATCGTCATCCGTTGGATGTTACTTGCGTACTGTTATTCCATATGAGTGTTCCTCAATGCTTTTAGAGTGATACTGTTCTTATTGCTTATCACGTTATTAACTATATGCCATCTTCTGTGTTAAATGGGTAAAGTCTATATTCTGTTCTTTTTCCTAGTACTCCTTTATTTTCCTTAACTCCTAAAATTTTTGGGTGTGTTTGTTATGTTCACAACTCGGGTCCCGAATTTGATAAACTTGACCCTCGTACTACCAAATGTGTTTTCCTTAGTTACTCTTGCACACATAAGGGGTATCATTGTTATAGTCCTACATTTCGCCAGTACTTCACTAGTGTTGATATTACCTTTACTGAATCAGTTCCGTATTTTTTAGATCTTGCTCTGCATCTGGGTCATAACTTTGGGGTGTCGACTCCCACCCCACCCCTTTCTTTACCATCGGTTATTTTGTTGCCTATTAACCACTTCCACCTTTGACCCGTTCCGTGTATACTCCCGTTGTCTGTGATCAACGCCTAAGGAGTCCCCCCCGTTTTTTGTACTTGTAACTCATTACCTATTCCTCTTCGGAAAGGTACTGGATCTTGTGTTACTAACTATAGTTATCAAATCGTGTATCGTTTTAAAAAAATAATGTTTCGTATCGTATCGTATCGTATCTTGTATCGTAACATACGGTACAATTTTAAATAAATAATAAAAAATATATATATACCTTTGAAAAAAAATCATAGACTTATAAAAACATAGCATTTCATTAATACTCCACCAACTATTCAAGTCATCAACATAATTCACTAATATTATAATGCAAAGTTCCAAATGTAGTTCACTAATTCAAACTTCAAACACCCAAGCTTCAAAAAATTAACATTAATCGAGAATCAAGATTTTATCTTTTTTGTAGAGAGATTAGTGAACTACAAAAATCAAGATTTTATTTTTTTTAAGAATCAAGATTTAATCAAGAAAAAAAGAATAATAGAAAGAGACGATCGCGAAAAAGAGAGATTTTATTTTTTTTGTAAACCCTAGCCATTGAAACGACATCGTTTCAGTGGCTATAGGGATAAAATAAAGCAGCCTCTAACACAAAAAGAATTCGTCCCAAAAAAAAAAAAAACAGCATATGCACATATCGTCGTATCATACCGATACGTATCGTATTGTAAAAACGTATCGTGTATCGAACGATACAATGCAAAAACGATACAAAACTACGATTCATATCGGATTACCTCTATATCCAAGGTTCGAAGTATCGGCCGAGTCGGAGACGACTAGGCCAAGTTGTATCTGCCTCGACCATCACCGAACCGATAACAGTACATGGTACACAAATAACACGAGACTCAAGCGAATCGGCGTTGACTCGGTCACGACTCGGAGATATCGGTTGAAATCGGAGTCGAATCGTTTCAATTGGACTGAGTCTTATCGAGTTAAACCGAGTCACAATAGATCTATATAAAAAAGTAGAAAAAAGAGATGGGGAGAAGAAGAAGACTAATTCCACATGTAGATTCCCAGACCTAAAAATGTAGAAACTAAAGTAGAAGAAATCAAAAAACCCTAAAACAGAAATTGAAAAGATTTGGAGAAAAACCTATAGATCATGTACAGCACACACAACGACTGTAGTACAGGCTATATTGTACAACCCCTTCTTCTCCATTCGAGCATCAGAGCAAAGGACCAGCGAGCCTTTAGCGATGAGCGACGAGCGAGCATTCAGCGACCACCGACCCATCATCTCTGTGCTCTCTCTCTATTGTTCTGTTCGTCGAAGTGTGATCGACTGAGAGTTGAGAGAGTTTTCTTTTTTTTTGGTTCAAAATACGTAAGGTTTTGCCTTAACAAACCAAAAATTTATTTCTCCCCCCCTTTCTTTTTGTTTTTTCAATTTTGGTTAAATTTTTGTAATTATATAATTTATAATATTTATCATATAATCAAATTAGAACTTAACTTCTTAAATGTGTTTTGTATATCTATTGATGATTTAATAATTAAATGTACATACTAAAAATATATATATAATTTCTAATTAGATACATATTAAATAATTAAATGAAGAATTTCTTTAAAAATAGATTTTCATTTTTAAAGCTATTAAGTTAACCATATATATACACTTATATTTTTTTTATAATTTTTAAAAATTACAAATTAAATTATATCAACCTTAAATGTAGATGATGATAAATATTTTTCGGTAGCATCCTTATTATTCTTTTTTGTAATGATTAATGTGTTAAATAATGTCTTTTAGGGATATGATGCATGCATGATTATGCATACATTTTTTCTAAATTTTTCTAATTTTTTTGAGCCTTCTATATAGTGTTTTGTTCGTATCTGTCAATATCGTGCCGCGACGCCACGACCGATGTGTCTTAGTGGCCCCCGAGTCAAGGGTCGATACTGCAACCTTGAACCATGTCTGTATCGTAACGTATCGCGTATCGTACGGATCCAACAACTATGTTACTAACCATTCCATTACTCATTTTGTGTCTTATGATGCATTGTCTCTAGTCTTCTCTTACTTTACCTCACTTGTCTACTATTTCTATTCCTAAGATCTTACAGGATCCGCTGTCTGATTCGGGTTGGAGAAAAGCTATGGAAATGAAGATGGATATCTTACATTAGAATAGGATCTAAGATCTTGTACCAATACTGCCTGGTAAAAGGATTGTTGGTTGTCGGTGAGTGTATACCGTTAAATTTAATCCAGATGGTTCTGTTAAGTGCCTCAAAGCCTGCCTTGTTGCTAAGGATTTTATTCAAACCTATGGTACTAATTATGAGTAGACTTTTTCTCCTATTGTCAAAATTTTCTCTATTCGTGTATTGCTTTTTTTGATTGCTAATCTTGATTGATCCTTGTTTCACTTAGATGTCAAGAATGTCTTCTTACACAGTGACTTGACTGAGGAAGTGATAGAGATTGAAAAGGAATTAGATGAGCTTAAATTGAAGAATTGAATTTTATTATTTGTTTTAGTATTATTTTATTGGTTAAGGAATATTTGTTTGGTTAGGAGTATTAGCTAGAGTTTTAGTAGGATAGGAATTTGAGAGTTTGATTATGAAACTCTTTTAGTATTTTAGTAGGAAAGTAGTTTTTATTTTAATAGGAGACTTTGCCTATAAATAATGGTGTAATCCCAACTATTTTGATTAAAGTGATTATGAATAAGAATTGAGTATTCTCTGCGGAGATTTATGTATTTTTTCACCTACTCCTTGCGAGGATGAGGTAATCCCTTTCCACCCCTCTTATTTCTTCTTCTCTTTCTATTCTCTGATTTCTAGACCTACCTAATTTACATCAATTGGTATCAGAGCCCAATTTCGATTTGTGAAAAAAAAAAATTACTGTTCATCGCGGAGTACTGTTCATCGGTACTGTTCATACCAAAAAAAAAATCTCTAAATTCTACTCCAAGCAATATGGTGACTAATGCCGAGCTAAGTGCTAGAGTTGAAGCACATGATTCGCGATTAGATTTGCTCCAAAGATCAGTGGATTCGCTCCAAACATCAATGGAATACATACATGAAGGTAGACACAAGTTGGCTGTCATGTTTAGAGTTAAGCTCCCAAATAAGGATCTTGCAAACAAGGTAAAGTTTGATTCATCTCCTTCATCCATTGATCATCAACAAATAGTTGAACAAATTTTGCCCTTACAAATTTCTCCACAACTGCAAGTTTCAGTTCAATTGAATGATGAGATAAACTCAGATAACGTTGATAAGCCTAAAAGTTCTCCTCATCATATATTAATTGCTTTTGATAAGCTAATTTCAAAGAATGTTCTTACTGAAGAAGTTAAAGGAGTTTCAATGGGTGTCACTACAAATCAAGTTGCTATTTTGTCTCCATTGGATTATATGCTTCCTTCACCTATAATAGTGTATTTGGATAAGATTGTGATGGATGCAATGCACAAAGGAATTATTTTCTACTATGGAGATCTACAATGTTATTTTTTTGGAACACAAACTTCTTCAAATTTTTTGGAGTACTTGTGACCTTCTAACTCTTCGGAGAAGAGTTTTTTTCAGCCGAGGAGAAATGATAGAGATCGAAAAGGGATTGGACGAACTTAAATTGAAGAATTGAATTTTATTATTTGTTTTAGTATTATTTTATTGGTTAAGGAATATTTGTTTGGTTAGGAGTATTAGCTAGAGTTTTAGCAGGATAGGAATTTGAGAGTTTGATTATGAAACTCTTTTAGTATTTTAGTAGGAAAGTAGTTTTTATTTTAGTAGGGGACTTTGACTATAAATATTGGTATAATCCCAACTATTTTGATTAGAGTGATTATGAATAAGAATTGAGTATTCTCTGCAGAGATTTATGTGTTTCTTCACCAATTTTTTGCGAGGATGAGATAATCCCTTTCCACCCCTCTTATTTCTTCTTCTCTTTCTATTCTCTGATTTCTAGACCTACCCGATTTACATCAGGAAGTCTACATGGAGTAGCCATCTGGGTCTATTGCTCAGGGGGAATACTGTAATAGTGTATTGGTTAAATAAATCTTTGCATGGTTTGAAACAATCAATGAGGGCATGGTTTTACAAATTTTAAGATGCATTTTTAGAATTTCGACTTCTTCGATGTGAAAAAGACCATTTAGTCTTTCACAAACAGACTAATGCCGGATATATTCAATTGGTTGTTTATTTGGATAATAATATAATTACGCGTAATAATTCTAAGGGTATTGCAAAGTTAAAAAACCTTCCCACAAGATCGATTTCACACTAAAGACCTAGAAAAACTTAGGTATTTTTTGGGTATTTAAGTTGTCAAATCTAAACAGAGTATTTATTTGTCTCAGATAAAATATATACTTGACATCCTAAAAGAAACAAGTTTCCTAAGTGACAGACTAATTGATGTTCCTATGGATCCGAATCAGAAGTTGATGGATGATGGTGCCAAGGATCCAAATATCGTTTTGGTCAGCTCAAAAACGGAAACGTTTCGGAAACACAATGAAAACGCAGAAAAAATATGAAAACACGTGGAAGCAAGTAAAAATACAAATACAATCCATTTATTATAAAGATAAGCTAAATAATTGATTAATTTAACATATTTATTCGGTTAACATCCATTTATATAAGAATAAATTTAAATTTGAGGAAAAAAAATTTGACATGAAGCAAAAATCATTTAAATTAGAATATTATCCAATTAATAATATAATTTTATTATAATACTAATTTATTAATTAATAATACTAAGTGCAACATATTATTATAATATTAATTTCTTAATTTAAATTGTGTCTTCAAATTAATAAATAATATTATTTCATTAATATTAAAATCATTGTGTACACAATGATTAAAACACATAAATACTTAGTTCTAGATACTTAACAAATAAGTTATAATTAATAAAATGACTTGTACTTATTTAATATGTAAACTTAACAAATAATAATAACATAAAAGAATAATGCATTAGGTCCTTAAATTAGATCTTAATAATATTGTTCGAAAAATTAACAATCATTTAGGTAAGAGTCTATTCAAATCGACATTACCAAAACATAATAATAGGGTAGACACAATTAAATGTCTAAATTTTATTTCAAAAATTCATATTTGATATGAAGGAAAAAAATTTTGAGGGGAGCATGTGCCTACCCTAGCCCAAGGGTGGTTTCGCCCCTGATCAAGACCCATCTCATGAATTAGAAAGTAAACCCAAAAAACCTTACCTACAATATGAGTCATGACACAATATTTGGACTTGCACTAGAAGCGTGCCACTACATTTTGTTTTTTACTATGAAAAATAACAAGATTACTATTAACAAATGTACAATTACCAGAAATAGACTGTTTACCAACACAACAGCTCACCCAATCAACATTAGAAAATCCAATGACAGTTAAGGAAAATGATGATTGATATAACAATCCTCAACCTACCGCTCTTTTAATACCGAAGAATACGACATAGTTTCCCAATGAGGTTTACAAAGCAGAATGCGTAAACTAACTAACAATACCTATATAAGTATTGTCACGACATGTAACTATGAAATAAATCAGCTTACCAGCCAACCTCTAATAATGCTCCATGTTCGCAAAAACATCTCCACTACCAACATCCAATTTAACTGAGGATTCATTAGGCTATCACTAGACGTACACCAAGGGTACTAGTTTCAGAGAGTAAATCTAACACATACTTCCGTTACAAAAACTAATACCTTCCTTCAATTGGGTTACTTCAATACCAAGAGAGTATTGAAGGAAATCTAGGCCTTTAGTGTGGTATTGTCTTCCCAAATAGGTCTCAAAATGGGCAACACTAGCGGAGTCATTGCCACTAATAATAATATCTTCGGCATAAGCAATGAGAACAATGACACCTATGGTGAATTTGCATGCAAACACAGAATGATCTAAATTAAAAAGTTGAAAGTCTTTCTGAAATACAACTGCACTAAATTTAATAATCAAAACACGTCGTGATTGCTTCAGATCATACAATGCTTTCCTCAACTAATATACCAATGATTCTTTTTAGAAATAACATATCCTGATGGATAAATCATATGTACTTTCTCCTATAGATTCCTATACAAAAAAGCATTACTTTATATAAAGGCCAATCTAAACTAACTACAATAAATAGTAAAACCCTTAACAAAGTCAAGATAAGCAACTCGAGAAAAAGTTTCACAATAATCCACACCACATGTCTAAGTGCAGCCCTTGACAACCAATTGCGCCTTTAAGTGGTCAACAGAATCATTGGGAAGATACTTCACAACGTACACCCACTAATAACTAACAGGTTGCTTACCAAGAGGTAATGGAGTAAGTCTCATATCTGATTCTTATGAAAAGCTTTAATTTCTTCATACATAGCCAACTTCCATCCAAGAGATCATAACAGATAAAAATGATGCAAAGCAACGAAAAGATGAAAAAACTCAATGAATTGAGAAAAAATTATTAACATGATGTTGTGTACAACTAGGAGTACCTTCTCGTAATGCAATGGTAGATCAAAAGACGATGGAGTAATAGATGACTCAAGAGCCTAGACCTTAGTAAAAATTGGTCTTGGCACAACCTATCTATCCTTGGAGCAACGATAAACCTAAAGTTGTTGAGAAGAAGGCATAAAGTTGGAATAGGATGCAACGAAAGCTCCCCTTGAACCAAGGAATACCAAATCTGCACAAGGTTACGGCAAAACACAGAAAAAAAAGGAAATGACTCAAAGAAGGTAAAATTGGTAGTACCATGGTAGCAACAAGAGACAAGATCCTAACTTCGACAACCTTTCTAAGTACGAGAGTATCCCAGAAAGATACACTTGACTAAGCAAGGTGGCAATTTATCACAACTAGAACCAAACAGATGGACAAAGGCAACACTACCAAAGGCATAAGAAGTCAATCTAAATGGAGGTGTATTAGGATATAACAAAAAGAAAAGAGACTTGTTTCACAAAAAATAAGAAGGTATGCGATTAATAAGATAAATTGAAGTAACAATGGCATCAACTCAATATAATTTTGGTACATGCATGTTTAACATCAAGGTGAAAGCAACATTCAACAAATGACAATGTTTACATTTACTAAGGCCATTTTGTTGGGAGGTATATAGAAAGGTAGTTTGATGGATAATGTGATAGTCAGCATAAAGGTATTCATAAATGATTGAGCATATACTCAAAGGCATAGTTAGACTGAAAAACTTCAATACGTGTATCAAACAGACCCGAAATTTCATTATAAAAAGTGGCAAAACCCTTCGGCAATTCAAATTGATCTCCTATAAAAAAACAACCAACATATACGAGAGAAATTATCAAGAAAGATTAAAAAATACTGAAAACCAAAAATACTTGACTGGGTTGTCAATTCAAATTAGTAAGTTTGTTGTCTCACCTACTACTGTTCACTGGGTCGATGTTCTCCTCATTTTTTGGTATCTTTGGGGGTATGTTATATTAAAGTCTATTATTTTCTTCTCCGTTAGACCTTAGCGCTTACTCTAATGTTGATTGGGTTGGCGACTCAATAGATCGCAAATCCACTACTAGTTTTTATCTCTTTCTCGGTGATTCCCTTATTTCTTCAAAGAGCAAAAATCAAACCTTCATTGCTCATTCTTCTACTAAGGTCAAGTACCGTGCTATGACTTTCAACATAGCTGAGATAGTGTGGCTATGTTGGTTACTTACTGGTCTTGGCATCTCTGCTCCTACATCAATGTATTGTGACATCATGAGCACAATTCAGATCGCCCGCAATTCAATATTTCATGGGTATACAAAATATATTGAGATTGATTGTCATTTTGTACGCCATCACCTTTAGATGGACATTATTTCTTTTCCCTTCCTTACTTCTACAATGCAGTTGGCAAACTTCTTTACAAAGTCTCACATTATTATATGCTTTCGTTTTCTTCTTGACAAACTCTTGATGTTTCTCCTACCACATCATAAGTAACCTACTAAAGAGGGTTTCTCTTTGCATCTTTTATCAAGAACAATGTAATGCAAGTTAGAGCACAGTAATAACAATTCTTCCTTCTTTTTCTCCTCTTTCTCTTTGCTTTCTGTGATCTAAAAATTATCAAATTGGACTTGAGTAAATCATCACCTTTCCAATATCTAAACCATAACCCAGTACCCCAAAATAAATCCACCCACCCGCACCCCAAAAAAACACTGTTCACTCACTAAAACAATCTCAACAAATTTCTATTTTCCTGTTCTAAGTTAAGGCTTTTCCCAACAACATCAGCCTTCCTATTTCAATATATTTTCATATATGTGATGGTATTTAGATACATACACTGGTTCTAATATTGCATAAACCAATAAAGAATTTTAGGATAGTATCTCAAAGCTTGTTGGGCAATGGGGACTCATAAAAAAAACATTATCCAAGAGATGAACAAATTTGAAGCCTCGTTAGTATTTTGTTAAATTTTCGATCTATTAAGTATGAGTTATTTAATGGTTACATAAGAATGTTAACAATTGAAAATTTCAGAAGGTGCACAAAACTTGGGAGATAAAATTTATAAGCATAATTAAAAAATTTAAATGGAAGAAAAAAAGGTCATTAGAAAAAATTAAACAGAAAAAAGAGGAGGTAAAGAAGAAGATGACCTAACTAATACATAAGCTCCACTAATTGAAGAATACAAAGAGAATAACAGAATATCTCAGAGATCTCTATGCAATAAATATCAGCACTTATCGTATGGAATATGCACTAGAAAATGAGAATAAGTATGACCAACGTCAACAATCAAACTGCCTCTTGAATGAATAATTAGCCAGTAAAGATTTGGACAACTCCCAACAATAATTAACCCGATTAATCTATCTAAGAATCAACCACCAATGTCCCAAAAACAAATTTCAAGGGATAAGACTGTACAAAGGGCACTGGCGCACGTGCGAGTGCCCATTCAGCTATTATAAAGTGCAACATGCTAAATCTGAGAGTGTGTCTCTGTTTCAACTCCGCCACCCCAAAATTATTTCTGAACTTAATAGTATTCAGGATTTTAGACGCTGAAAGATACAGAAGTCCAGTTCAAAGGTACAGCATTGCATGTACAATCTCATGGCTGCAACAATTAGACTGCTGTACTCTGCCAGATATTTGTCTCGTCAAGCCATCCAAATTGTATAAATCAGCAAGTCAGAAAAGCATGTACCTGAGAAGATTTTGATTTCAATCTTCCAGAACCTTGTGGCTCCTTTACGACTATTCTGGTTTCAGTAACTCTATGATCACCATCCAGCACAGTTGCTGAAGAAGTCTTGTTGCCAATTGATACACTTCTAAATGAGAAAATGTGCGAAGAAAGAAGCAGTTCGGTCTCTCCTGGTGATGTTTCCACCTTGAATCTGTAGAGTGCTTGTCCCGCTGCTGGTCTTACATCCTCTGGGACTCTACCATACTTCAACTTGTCTCCATTTTGAGACCGCCAAGCCACTATTTCTCCAGCATAAAAGGGTCTTAATGGGTGAAATTGCACTTGTACAGCATCTTGGGGCAGTATTTCCCTCCCTACCAAACCATTTCTCCCACCGGCACCCTCAGTTGCTCTCTTATCAGAACAAAGTTTCAAGACATCAGCAAGTGGGCTCTCAGAGTCCGCAGGACATAAAAGTAAAGATCCAATGGGTAGTGGGATTGGAGAACCCAAAACCTGGCTTACAACAACTGCAACAACATCAGGAACAGCTATATAACTTGGTGGTTCAGCAATCAACATACAAGTCTTCAAACGATCTACAAAATAAAGAGCTCGATGTAGGGATCCACCCTCCCACTCGGGAATAATGGATTCCTTGGCAACACGGGTAATATCTAAAGACTTTGGTAGGAGAATAAAACGAGTATGTAGGCTCCGAACAAACTGCATTCTTTCTGCAACCGATTCCAATGAACTGCGTATATCTTCCACAACTGAATTATCAAAGGCAGGAATGTCAGTGGCTACACTATTGACAACACTCCATACTGCATCCTGGAATGATTTACTTAACAACTTCTGTCTGATGGCTGCTAGTGGCACTGAACCAATGCATTCCAAAGGCTGTGGATGTTTCCCATGCTCCAGTTCCTACGTATAGAAGCAGAATTGTGTCATATGGTGACACCAATACAAAAATGTACACATATCCAGAAAGGGACTTAAAAAGGAATTTGAATGAGGAAACTTTTTGCAGATCCTGATACCTCTACAACCACATCAGAAAGCTTTTTGATGCCCAAGGCCATAGATATTCTCTCTGGAAGATTTTGGTGAACAAATCTTAGCCTGGAAGTGTCAATGTACTTGACATATCGAGAGCCATAGGAATCAATGTATACACATGACTGGGCATGAACAAGTCTGCAGCCATCATCAGGGACTACCGCATCTGATTCCCAGTAGGAGCTGCTTGATGTGTTTTCCTCATTGGATTTATTACATACATAATGCAAAATTTCCATCACAGCACGGAGTTCATTTGGATTTAAGCGTTGATATCCACAAGTTTTTTGAAGATTTGAAAGAAGATCTTTCGCATGAGTAACAGATAAAATGTCCTGAAGCCCCAAGTCTTTTAGAATCTTCACAAAAGGAAGATATAAAGTAGGAAGTTCAAACGCAAATGGGGAAAGATTTATTGTCAGACGCGCAAAAAGAGAGCTTGCTGTCACCAAGCGCGTACCATTTGCAGCTGGCATGAATGCCACCTGCTGCAACTCTGCTATGTCTGACAAGCAAAACAAAGAGAAAGGAGATTAATAGATTCTTCAGACATTACAAAATGACCATCAAAATGACGTTAATTTGGTTCAGTATTCTCTCAGCCTATAAAGTTTGGACGCTTCTGAAGCAGCCAGGTAAGATTGCTGAAGAAAAATCTTCAGTTCACATATCAATATTAAATAACTTTCAAAAATGGAACTTACCTGAACAAAGTGAGTTAGCTTTCATGATAATACAATTTCACCTGATAAATACCTACACATTTAATTTCACCCTTTTGGTCTCACAGTTCTGATTACAAACTAGAGTTCTTAATGTAATAACAGAAGAAGCTCATGAAAAGAAACAAAAATGAATAGAGAAATCACCAAATCTAGTTCACTTCCAAACCCCTCCACAAAAAAAAAAAAAAACATTGAAAAAGAAGAGAGAGTTGCACTATTATGTTCTAGCCTTGGTGCAGTCTTATCTTATTTAGCCACTTGCATTTTCACAAATGTTGCCCACATATTATCAGAGTCACAGCTATTTCGGAATTCCATACCTGTTCCAGATGACTTGTAGTAATTACCCATGTGTCATATTGGGATCCAATATTTTTTCTTCCCTAGTTTTTTTAGAAAAAAAAAAGGGGGGGGGGGATTTGGAGAATCATTATAGGTGTAAAGGCCTAGGTTTATATGAATATCACTAATCTAAATGCTGTAATTTAGAAAATCTATATAGTTCTCTCATTTCAAGAGATTAGAGAATTGCCAACTCATCTAAACAAAGTATTTTCTAAACTCATTCACATGTATGAATCCTATTTCACCACTCTATTCTATTAAGATCAATACTCTCTATTAAACAAAAGGCAATGTCTTTCCATACTCCAGTCTCCCATTTCATCTTAATTTTAGCCTCTACTTTCTCCTAGCATCACCATAAAGGTTAGACATGTCCGGTCCTAACTCCAAATTTGATGCACAGATTCTTCTTCTTGTTGTTGTTTTTCTATTGTTCTACGCCTTTAAATATGCAATGCAATATTAAAAACTACTTTTTTTTTACAAGAAACCATATTATTAACTAAGGGGCAATAAATGAATAAGAAAGAAAGGTAGACAAGCATCCAACCAAAAAGATCCTGTGACAAAAAGGTACATAGAAAGCCTAATTTAGTAAACCCTTTTCAATCCTAATTTAGTAAACTCAATTCCTCCTCCTTTTGAATCAGTTCAAGCATCCAAAAATATAAAGCTACACTTCTTACTATTAACAATGCAGAATAGCACCAGAGCATTGTTTCTTTTCCAATTACAAACACAACCTCTACCCCTTTCTTAAGTGGGGAGATAGGAGGCCCAACAACAAAGCCCAATATAAATGTTTGAAAATCAAAGTCCATCGAAAAGCTAACACCTATAGGTATTTAGTTCATTCATAGTCAATTAAGCCTCTTTTGATTATTGGTTCTTTCGATTTAGGATAAACCCAAGTGATATCCCAACAATCTCCCCTCATGGGTGAATGCATCGGGCTTTTAACTCACCTTGAATATGCTCCACCATTCTCCACAAGTATTGCTTCTCAATCTTTTTGTCGTCCACTATCCAAAATTTTCATGAGTCACAACGTTCCACTCTATCAAGAGCCGACACCTTGCGCCGCGTCTTACTATACTCTATTGAGGGTCGAATGATCACTCATTTCAACATTCCATGGAAGCAAAGCCTACTAGCTCCCCCTTTATCAGACCATAGCAATTTCGTCATCCTAAGAGTCCATTCTGAAACTGACATGCAAACAATGATTAAAATTTCGTTTCCACCAGTGGTGAAACTCATTGAAAACCCTATATTTCAAAATGTTTTTAAGTGTTTCAATATGTTTTAACCAATGTTTCAGAAACAAATTTTGAACTTATTTCTTTGTGTTCATTTTGTTTTCGAAATGTTTTTGTTTCCGAACTGATCGAAACAATGTATTAAAACAAAATTATCATCCTTACATAAGATGTCGCTACTAGGAGAGTTCACCAAGGAACATCATCCAATCACTCTAATACCGTGTCAAAGAATCTAATTCAAACCAATTGGAAATGAGTTGTAAAAGCCCATAAGCCTCATATAAGAATTGGGAGGTGTTATTTTATCTAGTAAGACAAGCTCAAACATCTTAAACTAATAAAACTTCTACACTCCAAATGTTACAACCCTTGTAAAAAGAAGCATGGATACAAATATGGATCTAGAATATGAATACTCCATGATACAGATACATCAATACAATAAAACTTGAAAAAATAGGATGTGAACTTGGAAACACGTGTCAATAAATTGTTGTAAACTTTTTGGTAAAAAAAATTATTGTGTCGTATAATACACATATTTATATCTACAGTGATCCTTCATACAACTTGACATATAAAAATACTAGAACTAGTAGTGTGTCCTGACATGTTCGTGTACTACTTTTACGAGGAATGTCGTGTTTACATGCCTGCGTTGTGCTGAATCTGTATATCATATTTGTTGGAGTTATTTCCTAGTTTATTAGGGTTTTCCTTTTTATCTTCGTTTTACCTTTTTATCCTTATTGTATCTTTATTGTTTGACTATATATACAGAGCTCTACACTTAATTTATATCCTTTTTTCACTCACATCTATCTTAAGTTAGTATCAAAGCTACCAACCCTAACCTTAATCCTAACCCTAGCCTCCGCCGAACAGCGAAACGAAAGCCACAGCCAACACTCACCGGTGTGGTATCATCATCAACCTCGTAATATTTTCTTCAACTTTGACTTCGATTGACCAGCATACTCAGCACCGACCAAGCATCAATCTGCAACCTCCTGCACCGACTGCCTACACCCATCTAAGCATCCATTGACTGCTCACACAACCAAAACCGACAGCAACAACCTAGCCCACAAACACCGACCTGAATACACCACCGACAAACCGAAACCCAGCCCACAAACATAGTTGACAACCCATTATTTGACAACCCAGCCAATAAAAACCAACCAGCATACTGTCATAACACCGACCTGCATACACCACCGACATACCATATACCCACCGACATACTAGCTGCCTCCCAACTACAGCCAATACACCGATAAACCTAATACACTAACAAACCCAATATTAAATCAACCCAAGTCCACCCAGCCCAGCAACCCATTATTTGAACCCAACCCAGCGAACTACCCCATTGTTGGGTTACGCCCTTCGTCATAGCTTCGTGTTTTTGCCTTCGTGTGCCGGAGTATTTGGTACCGTAGAACCTTTTAAGAGGGGTTGAATTCTCTTCTCCGTTGATATGCTCTTAATGCAGTAGATCACTTATTTATATTTACTGAATTTCTGAGCACTGTGACTTGATTATTTGGGAGCTTTCTGGACCTTCTTTATCTATCGCTACTGTTCGACTGAAGTTATATTGTTCTCCCTTATTTTATCCCTCTATTTATTTTAGAGTTATTTTTAGTCACGGGTGCCCTAGTATTGTTGATATGGCTACTTCTGAGGGAATTGAGACCCCTCCTGTTGACACATCTACCGTTGAGACATCTATTGGCATTTTTCTTTTTATGTTTGACCAATATACAATACCTACTGGCACAATTGCATTACCAGCACTACCGGACATGATCTCTCAAAAAGTTACAACACAGTTGTTGAATGGCCGTAACTTCGCTAAGTGGTCTTGCTTATTATAGCTTTTCTTAGGCCGAGTAGGGAAGCTTGGTTGGCTGACGAGATCTAACCCAAAGTCAGCTGATGACAACCCTGGATATTCTGCGTGATTTTATGAGAACTGTGCCATTCTTGGATGGTTATTTGGCTCGATGGAGCCATCTGTTTGCAGGATCCATCAGTTTCATAACTCTATTCCGAAGCTATGGAGCGCATTATCAGAAATGTATTCTCAGTCCAAATGGAGAGTTCGTGTTTATGAGCTTTCTTAGGAGCTTTCATATGCTTGGCAGGGAGATATGACCGTTCAAGATTATTATGACTTTTTGACCCAGCAATGTCTTGAGTATGAGATTCTACGTCCTCTGGCTGCTATTCCGAGGACAGAGCCTGAGGGAACAACATTCTTATATGCTTGAGAGTAGGAGGATAGGATTCACAAGTTCTTTCTGGAACTTCGTGATGAGTTTGAGGGACCTCGTTCTCAAATTTTGTCGATGTTGAGGCTTCCGTCTCTTTATGAGATGTATGCGATAATTGAGCAGCATGAACGCCACGTCCGTATTCCAACACTTCCAGTTGCAGCCTTGACTTCTCCGGCTGATCAAATGTTCCTTGCAGCTACTACTGGGTCTTGTTCAGGACATGGTTCAAGGTCGCGGTATCGGTCCTTAACTCGGGGGCCACTGAGACACATCGGTCGCGGCGTCGCGGTGCAGTATCGGCCGATACGAACAAAACACTATATAGAATGCTTAAAAAAATTAAAAAAATTAAAAAATTTTGTAATAAATATAAACATCATCATTTATACATCATATCTCTAAAAGACATTATTTAGCACATTAATCATTGAAAAAAAGAATAATAAGGATGCTACCGAAAAATATTTATTATCATCTACATTCAAGGTTGATATATTTAATTTTTAAAAATTATAAAAAAATATAAGTGTATATATATGGTTAACTTAATAGCTTTAAAAATGAAAATCTATTTATAAAGAAAATTTTCATTTAATTATTTAATATGTATCTAATTAAAAAATATATGTATTTTCTCCATTATGTACATTTAATTATTAAATCATCAATATTTATACAAAGCAAACTTAAGAAGTTTAAGTTCTAATTAAATTATATGATAAATACTAAAATGTATATAATTAAAAAAAATGAACTAAAACCGGAAAAACAAAAAAGAAGGGAGGGAGGAAATAAATTTTTGGGTCTGTTAATTAAGGCAAAGCCCAAAAAAAAAAAGAACGAGAGAGAGAGGGGGTAGATTTCGACACAGAACGAGAGAGAGAGAGAGAGAGAGAGAGAGGCAAAGCAGAGACGATGGGTCTAGGACTGGGACTGGGAGTCGACGCTGGTCGCTGAAGGCTCGCTGGGAGTATGACGCTGGGCCGATCTGTGATGCTGATCGATGATGCTGATAATCGCTGCGGTGTTGATCGATGATGCTGGGTCCTCTGCTACTGCAAAGAAGGAGGAAAGTAAGCACAAATAGTAGGAAAGGGCCTCTTATTAGGGAGATTTACCACAAATTTTTAGGTTTGTGTTCAATTTTGTTCTAATTTATTGTTTTGTTTTTATTATGGTAAGAGGGGGTCTGATTTTAGGGTTCAATTTCTCATCTTTTTGCCTTTTTTTATAATTTTTTTGTTGTTTGAAAGTTGGTAGACGATTCTGTGAATCGGCCGAGTTGGACCGAGTTGAATCCAAGTTGAAGCGAGTTGAACCGAGTTGAATCCGAATTTTACCGAGTTGGCTCGAGTCAGAACCGATTCATGGCAGACTCGTGATAGTCTTGTATCGTGTATCGTTATCGAATCGCTGCCTGCCGAGGCGGGTACGACTCAGCCGATACTTTGAACCTTGGTTCAGGATCCTCAGGCAGAGGTGGACAGCACTTGGACCAGTGCCATCAAGGCACTCCAAATCAGCGCAGACTGGAGAATTCTCGTCAGTGTGATTATTGTGGCCGACTAGGACACCTTAGAGCTGCTTGATGGAAGCTTTCATCTGAAGCTTAAGCCGTCTCCTCGCAGTCGTACTATTGCGATTGCTAAGATACCGCCACCTACTGTCGCTGCTCCTACTACTGTTCTTATTGCTGCTCATACTGTTCTTCCTTGGCAGAGTGATATATATGCTATCACTTCTCGATTAGATATCCTTATGTCCGCCCCGAGCAAGAAGTAGACAGTTGTTTCCCGCTCATCAACAGAGACAGAGTATCGGACACTGGCACTTGACACGTGTGAGGTTATCTGACTATGATGAATTCTTGGCGAGTTGGGATTTTCAGTGACTTCTCCATCCACATTATATTGTGATAATGGATCTGTTATTCAGCTCGCTGCTGACTCTGTACTACACGAGAGGACGAAGCATATAAAGATTGATGTTCACTTTCTTCAGGAGAAGGTTAGCTGTGGTATTGTCACTCCATTGTTTGTAAAGACTAGTGATCAGGTTGCGGATGTTTTCACCAAACTCGTCACTCTATCCATTCTCAGGGACTCTGTTGTCAAGCTTGACTTAGTAGATATTTTTGTGCTTAGCTTGAGGGGGAGTGTTGGAGTTATTTCCTAGTTTATTAGGGTTTTCCTTTTTATCTTCGCTTTACCTTTTTATCCTTATTGTACAGTTATTTTTTGAATATATGCTTTACACTTAGTTTGTATCCCTTTTTCACTCACACCTATCTCAAGTGTATTCATATCACTTTTTAGATCCTAATAGACTAAACTATAATATAAACACCATTGCCTAGGTATTTCAATGCATAAATCATCTAAAAACATAAAAAATACAATAAGTATTTTGATATATCCAAGTTAGTCTTTAGTTTTCACTTTCTTGGGTCAACTTTTAAATTAATGAGTTATGATATGTTATTAGAGGGTCCTATTCAGTAAACAACATACTAAATAAATCAACCACTTCGATGTTAAAACTCTTAATTTTATTTTTTTTCTTACAAGAGAATTATCATATCTAAAAACCTTGGTCAAAGAAAGAAGAGCGAAAGGAGAAAGAAAAAATATTATTATTGCTAAACAAGTCTATCATACAACTTAACCTAAAATACACAACGTAGGCCCTTATATAATAAGGCAACAAAGAATAAAATAAATGCCCAAACTATCCTTAATATTAATACTCTTAACTCCTACCCTCAAACTTATGATGTGTTGGAAAGCATCAAGAGTTTGCCAAGAAAAAAATCACAAGCGTGCTATAGTGTGAAATTTTATAAAAAAATCCGCTATCTTCAGGGTGGAAAGAAGAAAGGGGAGAGTAATGGTGTCCAACTGAAGATGGTGGTGTACAAAGTGACAATCAATCGCTTTGTGCGCTCATGGAAGACTGAGTTGTGAGTAATCTGCATAGCACTTATATTGTCGCAGTACATAGGAATAGAACAAGATAGGGAAATGTCAAGATCAGCAAGTAGCCATCGTAACTAGACTATCTCAGTTGTAGTAGATTACATAACACAATAGTTAGTTTCAGTAAAAGAACGAACAATAATAGTTTATTTCTTATTTTTCCAAGAAATAAGAGAATCTCTAATAAAAAAGCATAAACCCAGCATCTGAGTAAGCTCTGAATTCCATAGAAGACGATTGAGAAAAAAGTAAACTCTGATGTAGAAAACCACGAAGATACTGAAGAATGCAGAGAATGATAGCCCATTGAATAGGGGTTGACGAAGCAACAAACTGACTCACAATATAAACTGTATAAGAGATATCTGGGCGAGTAATTGTAAGATATACTAGACTCACAATTATAGTGTGGTTGAGGGTAGGATTAGGCAAAAGAGTACCATCAAAGCAAGCATACCGAAAATAGAGCTTTAAGAGTGTCTCAACTGCCCAATTATCTGATAAACGAGCTTGTTGGATAGCATTCGATGCATACTTATATTGAATAAAAAGATAACCATTGGAGGAAGAAACAACCTCAATCCCCAAGAAATATCAAAACTAACCCAAATCTTTAATTTTAAGTGATCCTGCAACTGAGTTTTCAATAGATTAATGACAACAATATTATCACCTGTAATAATCATAGCAACATAAAGTAAGAGAACAATAAAACCAGAGAAAATTGACCGTAGAAAAAGAGCAGAGTCGTGATCGTTGGCATGGAAACCTCAATCACAAATGCTCAAGGATGACTTGGCAAACCATGGCCTAGGAGCTTGTTTAAGTCCATAAAATACCTTGTGAAGTCCACATACTTCACTTGGATTATGAGACAATCCAGGTGGAGTCAAAAAAACCTTCTCTAATAAGTCTCTGCGAAGAAAATTATTTTTCACATGAAGTTGAGACATGTGTCATTAACGAATGGTAGCTACGGTAATCACAATACAAATGGTGGTCATCTTGGTAACAAGGACAAAAGTCTCATTGTAGCCTAATCCATACTTCTAAGTAAATCCCTTAACTACTAATTGAGCATTGTATCTTTCCACAGTATCATCTGATTTTGTTTTGATCTTATAAACTCATTTACAGCCAACAATGTATTTCCCAAGAAGGAAAGGAACTAACCACCAAGCTCGGGTCTTATATAAGGTAGATACCCTTTCATCTATAGCCTGTTACCAAATGAGAGCAAATATAACCTCTTTATAGGAGGTGGGCTTAGACAAAGAGTGAATAAAAATGAGAAAGATACGAAAACAACCAAACAATAATGAACCCAATATTCAGTTGGTCCAATAACACTCAAATGTGATCAAAAGCCAAAACAAAAGCAGAATGACAAGACAAAAAAATAGAGCAAACCAACAGTAGAGTTCGAGACCAATAGAGCATACAACAATCAAATTGCTTGAGGCCAAACAATCAAAAGTTTGTCACAAATCAACTCAATAGCTTTGCAAATCAAATACCCACAACCAATTAAAGTTTCTATACACAAAAAATATAGCAAAATAGCACTAAATATTGAATTTTGGTACTGTTCACATCACTTAGAACCACAAAAATTAAGCAAACCATCAACCACGAGTCCTCAAATCACACAACCAAGAACCTCTAGTTGTACCACTTAGGCTTGGTTTGAAGTAAAGAAATCGAAGAAAATAGCAAGAAATTTTCATAGATGATGTCAACCTTAATCCAAGAACATATTCTTTCTCCAACTAAATTACTGTGGTGCAACAATATGTTTTGGATTGAAACCATACTATGATACCATGAAAACTTTGGTCAAAGAAAAAAGAGAAAAAGGAAAAAGAGAAAATTATTATTGTTAAACAAGTCTATAATACAACTTAACAAGTCTAAAATACACAATGTAGGCCCTTATATAGTAGGGCAGCAAAGAATAAAGTAAATGCCCAAACCACCCATAATATCAATACTCTAACAGTATCTTTATCTAAATAAATATTTTTTTTTTTTACTCCAATGAAGTATTTTAAAAGTAAAAAACAAAAATCACTTATTTAGTCCTGACATATCCTGCATATCCTAAATGTATCGGCTGCATGTCCTCTATGTATTCTAAACATCCGTCGATTGTGGTATCTTAGCTTGTAGTATAACTGTTGCTATGCAATATCCTTTCTGTTCGAAATCCCAAAAAGTGCACTAGTCATAGGTTGTAGGGATTACAGAGGTCATGAATGAAAAAAAAAAGAGTTAAGGACATAGCAAAATCTATTATCTATTGATTGATAACTTCATCATAGGAGATACGAATGGCGTGCCGAGCTTTTAACAAAATGCTTAGGTGGACAGATATATATAAGTCCCAAATGTTTGATAGAGACAATTTAATGCATAGATTAAATATTGAAATTAGATTGCATAGGAGACAGAATCAAATAAAGGAAGCAAAACATAAAGTTGTCACCGGTGCATTCATGAAATTTTCAGCATTCATGAATGTCCTAGCCCCTTCTCAAGGCTGCACCAAATTCAGATACTTTTTGACACTATGCTGGGAGAGCCACAGGACTGCTTAAAAGGCTTAAAACAACTGGAACCCAATTGTTGAGTTACAAGAAAGCAGAATGATGCATAGCAAGGAGAAAAAAGGAAGCTACCTAAAGAAGAGAGGGAACCCCAGACATTGTTCAAATACTTTAAGACAGAAAAAGAAGCCTCATCAATAGTCATCAAGCACGATGCTGCTGGCCAATATGCAAGAGTGTCTTCACCACTATTTCTTCCAATAACCTGTGGAAAATGTTTGCTGCATGTTTATTCAAATCCGGCAGTACCTGTCAATTACAATGACCTGAATCTGAATTTGTTACCTGCAAGTGTTTCAAAACTGTAGAAAAAGCTGGAGGACTCCTCAGATTGAGTGCTCCCCAAGAATACTCAGGTGGAACTACACTCTGTCTGGAAAGAATAGGAGCACAACTCCAAGCAAACGGCCAATCCTTCAATAAAATAGCATCGCTATATGAACAGAGCACTCTCTTTCCACCTTTCTTGCCCCCCACATTTGGAAAGCCCTTTTCAGCAGGTATGCATGCAATCTTGCCTAGGAGATTGCAGAAATTGTTGCCATAAAGGATAGCAAAATTTGAGAATATTGCTTTGACAAGACTTTCAGCTAATGACCAAATTTCCAAAGAAATTTCATTCTGCGAGTTGGAGAGAGCTGTGTCAAAGTCATCAAGAATCCCCATAGGTTTCATACATTCAGCTCCAAGAAACTGCACTTTTTTGGCACATTCAAGTACAACATCTGCTTCTATTGATGTTCGAAGGCCGGTTTTCCTTAATATGCCCAGCCATCCATCTGTAACAAACCTTTCTCCCGGAAATCTTTCTCTCTCATTTGAGAATATAGATGTCAATAAGGCATCTCTAGGATCAAAAAGATCTCTGGGTTTAGAGAGAACTAGTGAAAGTTCATCAGCTCTCCTCACAAAATTAGTCTCCTTCAACACTTCAACTACAGAAGAATCTTGTTGGAGATCCTGCCAATTAGTATAAAGATATATCAAAATGTCCTCTTGCTCAGACTGAGGTTTCCCTTCAAACCCAGGCAACCCAAACCTTACCAAAACTTGTGGATCATGCAACTCAGGGACCCCAAGAGCTCGGAGGAATGAACTTGCATCTGAATCTGTGGTGCAAGAAAGACACCGCTCATCATATGCCTTGAGAAATGTATTTGAAGGGATCATACATAGATCTGGGTGGTGCAATCTAGTGTACGTCCCAGCATGTGTTTTATATATAGGCAGATCACGCAACGCTTCAAGTTCTTCCCTTCCATACTCGGAGCCATTAGAAGAGAAATCAGAAGCAAATAGGGTAAAGAGTTCTTCACGATCTGAAGCTAAAAATGAAGTGAGTTCAGGAAAATAGCCAGCATGTTTAGCTGCAACAAGCTTGGATGCTATAACATGCCCTAATGATTGGCTAGGTGTAGGGAAACAGTTGGATGGAACAGCACAATCCAAGAAAGCAGCATCATATATAGGAATGTTGCACTGGTTCAACAACGATAACAACCAAGGGTATTTTGCTTTTGCAACTTGAAAAGCTACCTTGTAGTGCTGTATCAATCCAGACTCATTATCTAATCCAGGAAGGTCACTTTCTGTTGTACCCATAACAGCATTTGCAGAATCTGAATCAATAAGGAGGGGGGGAATGAAGACCAAATGATGCTCTCTTACACGGCATAACACAGGCTGGCCCATAAAAGCAGGTATAAGGGGCCAATCAGAAAAAGGTGAAAGGTCTTCCCAGGATCCACTAAAACTTTTCCAGAAGAGCCTAATCCACTCAGGAGAAGGACCCCCTTTACCACCAGAATTCGCAGTGTTCTCCCATGAAAACCATGGAGCCATCTTTGAGTCAAAAACAAGATTTACCCAGTTTTCATGAAATAGAAACCTCATATGATTAGCCAACAAGCAAAGAGAGAAACTTTGCAGCTTCAATAATGGTTGAAGAGTACAGTCAGAAAAAATATCAGCCAGCATTGATCTTTCTAATACTTTTGGATGGACAAACTTCGCCGCGAAAGAAAACATTAGTGTTTGTTGCTCTTTGTTTCCAACCCAAAGTTCAGTAACCCCCAACTTTGTTAGATGATTTGCTGCAGTCGGGCATGGTATGCCTTTGAGTTCAGCAACCACAGACTGAAGCTTCCAGGCACCATTTCTACTGATGCCATCAATGTTACTACCTGCACAGATGTTACTCTCAGACAAGGGAACACCAGCCCGGCCAATATCTTCAACAACTCCCCGGCCAATATCAAATAAGGCCTTTCCTAAACTTGTCATCATTTCAAGAGCATCTCCTCCTGAACTGATTAGGCTCGGGGTGGACACCCCATGAACTCTCTGCACATTTGGGATAGCAGAGCTGCTGCCCTCTTCCTTACTTGATCTGTGAACAGAATCAGAGCTGCTGAGACCTTTTGATGTATTGGGACCACTTGGATCAGATGGCCCCAGAAACTGAATATCAGTCAAGCAATACTCAAGGACGTCGACATATGTATCAACTGATCGAAGAGCAATAGATGTTGAAGAAACCTTAAGAAGGTTGCGAACCATCATAGGTTTGATCTCTCGCACTGTAACTCTAACCGCCTGGATCTCAGTCAACAAGTCCCATGGCACTGAAAACACCGGATAATGTTCCTTCACGAAGGCACAAACTGTGGCTGGTAGCAAGCTACCACCCGCTCCACTTCCAGGTTGTGAAAGGAACATACCCTCGTCAGCCTTGACTAAATTTCCTGAGTATAGCTGCCACACAGGAAGATCAACAAGGCGGGCATAGAAAGGCTTTATTACTTGTTCAACTAAACATTTCCACTCTGCTTTAAGAACCTTCACTGGAATTACCTGATTGCCGTCACCAGGATGGTCAATCAGTGAGTGCTCATTGGACCTAGGCCAAAAGGAATAAATTTGATCACCATAGGCATCCAAAGCCACACTAACAGTACGACCTGCATTTGACTCAAGAGTGGAAATTGAAGGTTCTCTTTTTAACTTCTGCATTTCAACCACCATTTTAATATAGGAATCCCGAACACAAGACATCAGTTCTCTGTTCCAAGCTTCAATCAACTGATTTCCAGCATCAGACTGCACCTCTGTCAAACCTTCAGTGTCTTGGTATTTGAAGAGGTAACGACCTTGGTTGTGACGCACGAGGAAACATCCAAGAACAGTGACTGGTATGTTTATTACACCAGACAAAGGAAGAGGGGCCATGATGGAGCTTGACAAATAAGTGTCAGCAGGGTGACCATTACGCGATATGTGTGCTGCAACTCCAGCAACAGGTGTCAGGTTGTATGCCAGATACCGCCTGGAAAAACAGAGAGAAAAATTTGATGCCCTCTGTCATAAAACTCTCCAGAATTCTCTCAACAATTCATTAATTATGGTAAGAAGAACATAAAATAGCCTTCAGTAATAATGCATGAAATGATCTTTGAATCTGACCAAGAAGTGACATGCATTCCACTTTTTTTTTTGGTTGGCCTGCACAAGCTAATATCAAACCCGGGTAAGTAAAATACAAGTAATGACAATTCAAGTTCACACAGCTACCCTAGGCAGTTACATTCAAAATTTTCTAAAAGGAACAATGATTTCTAAATTTAAGCCAGACTGATGTTTCTCCTTCCACTTACATATGCAAGGCCTGATGATATCACCTTGGGCACATCAATTAATTGTCTAGCCAATTTACATAAATACTATTTAGAATGAAATGTACCTTCTTCTCATCAAAATGAGGCCTGAGATCATGCAAGAGCAAACAGCAGTGCTTGTTACGATAGTGAAACTATAGTGTCCTAGTGATGGCACCCCCACTTTTGGCTGCAACTCAAAACTACTTCAACATCCAACTTTTGAAAACTTGCATTTGTCTCCCTTTTTCGGGCCACTTATTATCTTTTTTTTTATAAATAAAATAAGAATATTATTAAGACAAATAAGAGATAAAAGAAATACACTATAGAGGACAAGATATCCTCAAAAAAGAAAAAAAGACAAGGAAACTACAAAAAACAGGGAAAAGAAAACCAAAATAGAACTACTTTCAAATTCCCCCACTAAAAATCTGGCAAAGGCACTGCTCTAAATTTTCCGGTGGACTTGGTCCACAAAGAAGCAACGAACACAATTCTATCCTATACTAAGTTTAGTGGAAGATCACAGTCATGGAAGATTCTTGCATTCCTCCCTAGCCAAATACACCACAATATCACAATGACCCACAATTCCAAAGAGTGTTGTTAAGTTTAGAGAATTAACACAATATTAGAGAAACTGAGAGTGGTCAAAAACTTAACCTACCTCTCACAAACCATTTTGTATTTATAATTATCTCGTAATCATACAAAAGACAAGTATACCCTCTTTATGGTATACTTATTACTTCTAGAATTTATATAATAATACTTTAATACTCTTAACACCCCCCTCAAGCTGGACTATATATATCATATAATCTATGCTTGGGACAAATTGATGTAAGACGCGTATAACTCAATACTTTGATAAACATATCAGTAAGTTGATCTTCAGATCTCACAAATGGAGTTATAATATCTTTCATTATTATCTTGTCTCGAATAAAGTGACAATCAACCTCAATATATTTGATTCTCTCGTGAAATATTAGATTTGCGCGATACGGATAGCAGCTTGATTATCACAGAACAACTGTAAAGGAGGTTAAACTGGAAAGTCAATTTCCTAAAAAAAGTGTAGTAGCTACATCAACTCACTAGTTGTATGTGTTATTGCTCTATACTCAGTCTCAACATTGGATCTTACTACCACTGTTTGTTTCTTACTCTTCCATGAGACATCATTACCTCCCAAAAAAGTACAATAACCAGTGGTTGATCTCTAATTAGAAGGAAAGTCTGCTTGATTAGCATCTGAAAACCCCTTCACTTTAAAATGTCCATTAGCTCAATACAACCATCCAAGACCAGGAGCACGTTTAAAGTATCAAAGAATACGAGTGACTGTCTCTCAATGTGTTACTCTAGGACATCTCATAAACTGACTTACTATACTAACTACATAGGAAATATTCAGTCTAATAACAATGAGATAATTAAGCTTCCCAACCAACATGCGATACCGACTTAAATTCTCAAAAAATGCATCATCATCCTCCATCAATTTTTGATTCAGATCCATAAAAACATCAATTGGTCTGTCACCTAATAAACTTGTTTCTTCTAGCATATCATGTACATATTTTCTCTAGGATAAACAAATGACCTATTTAGATCTAACAACCTCAATGCCCAAGATATATTTGAGTTTTCCTAGGTCTTTAGTGTGAAATCGGTTCAACAAGAAGGTTTTTAACTTGACAATTCTCTCATAATCATTTTCAATAATTACAATATTATCTGCATAAACCACCAATAGAATATACCCGACATTTGTCTGTCTATGAAACACAGAGTGATTTATCTGACATCGAAGAAGACCAAACTCTAAAATTACATCTGAAAACTTACCAAACCATACCATCGGTGACTGGTTTAAACCATACAGATAGTTTTTTAACAGATACACACTCTTACGGTACTCCTTCTGAGCAGTAAACCTAGGTAGCTGCTCCATGTAGACCTCGTCAACTAAGTCACCATGTAAGAAGGCATTCTTGATATCTAAATGAAATAAGGATCAATCAAGATTAACAACCAAATAAATCAATGTACAAGCATAGGAGATTTTGGCAATAGGAGAAAAAATTTCATCATAATCAACACTACGAGTTTGAGTAAAGCCTTTAGCAACAAGATAGGCTTTGAGACACTCAACAGAATCATCTAAATTAAATTTAACAGTATACACCCAGTGACAACTAAGAGTCCATTTACCAAGCGGTAAAGGAACAAGATTCAAAGTCTCATTATGATGTAACACATTCATCTCCACTTTCATAGCTTTCCTCTAATGTAGATCAGACAATGCATCCAATAAGTGCTTAGGAATAGAGATAGTAGACAGTTGAGAGGTAAACTAAGAAAAAACAGGAGATAAGTCATCATACAAATAAAATAAGCAATGGGATAATTAGTAATATATGCTCGAGTACATTTTCGAGGAGTAATAGGTAAAGAGTGAAATTACCTGAAGGACTAGGATCACAAGACAATAAGGAAGACGGTACGGGCACCTCAGTCGATGATCGAGGACGACGACAGTACACACGGACCAGAGTAGTAGATAGTAACACAATAGGCAGTGGAATAACCGACAGTAAGGGAGGAGACGGTGGTGTAGGAGACGATTGAAAGTCCAGATCTAGAGGTTGAACAAATGCCAAAAAATACGGAACAAATTGATCAAAAACTGGCATCAACACTAGTGAAGTATCGACGAAGGATAGAACTATACCAGCAGTACGCATTCTGTGTGCGGGAGTATCCAAGAAAGACACATTTGGTAGCACGAGAGTCAAGTTTATCAAACCTGTGGCTTAAGTTATGAAGATAACAAACACACCCAAAAACTTTAGGAGTCAAAGAAAATAAGGGCCTATCAAGGAAAAGGACAAAATATGAATTTAGTCTATTTAATACAGAAGATGACATGCGATTAATAAGGTGACAAGTAATTCTCACTCCAAAAATAATAAGAAACATTCATCTGAAATAACAGTACACGGATAACTTCCAATATATGACGATTCTTGCGCTCAGCAACACGATTCTACTGAGAGGTGTAAATACAAAAAGTCTGATGAATAATACTAGTTTTACCAAGATAAGCTGAAAAAAGAACAGATTCATATTCACGAGTATTATCAGAACATAAAATACGAATACGACAACATACTGAGTTTTTATTTCTTTACGAAAGGTCTTAAATATAGAAAATAAGTCAAAACGAGCTTTCACAAGAAATAACTAAGTCACACGAAAATAATCACTTACAAATGACACAAAATAAGGATAATTATTAGATGAAATATTCCTTATTGGACCCCATATATTAAAATGTACTAACTCAAATGGACTAAACACACGATTATTGACTCTAGACTGAAAGGATAAACAGTGATGCCTACTAAGTTGATAGCTTTCACAAGACATAAACGATACATAACCAAGACTTGGAACTTGACGCTTCAGATTTTAGCGAGAGGGAAGACCAAGATGGCAATACTACTGAAAAGGAAATGTCGAGGTCTGTAGTGCCTAAGTAGTTGGATCAAAGTCAGAGTAATAGAAACCATTGGCTTCATGCCCCATACCAATCTTCTTCTTTGTTTGGAGATTCTAAAACACACAATAAGAGGGATAAAAAATTACTGAACAATTAAGAGAACGGGTAATCTTACTAATAGAAAATAAACTAAAAGCAAGTTGAGGAACAAATAAAACAGAGGATAAAGACATATCATCGTCTTCATATGATTATGGTTCTAGATATGACATTCCCTTATACGATTATAGATCGGGGTATGACACACAAGAATAAGAATATGGATCCTCAATATATGGTTATGATCTAGCCATGACTCCCAGACATCCTCCTCAAATAGACAAGATGAAAGTTGATCAAGAACTGGTGTATTCGTTTTTCAGTAGATTGGATGTAGTATTATAGACTATCCGAGGTTTGGGAGAGAGTATAATTCATATTATCGTAATAATATGAGTTGGAATATCTATTGTCATCATATTTATACCACATGGAGTTCCTCTAAGTAACTACTGAAAGCCTACACCAGTGTATGTGTCTGCTCGACATTCCATAAGGGGTTAGATGTAGCCATGTAAGTATGTACTCGTTAGCATTTCATATGTATTATGAGACCTTAATATTATGTAAAAAATGTGTTTACTTGATAAAAATTTAAGTGTTTAAAACTATTTTAAGTGATTTCTACCTCATGCCAAGATTTTTTATCCCTCCAATTTAAATTTATTCTTGTATAAATGGATGTTAACCCAATAAATGTGTTGAATTAATCAATTGTTTAGCTTATCTTTATAAATAAATGGATTGTATTTGTGTTTCCACATATTTTCATATTTTTTCTGCGTTTCCATTGCGTTTCTAAAGCATTTCCGTTTTTTAGGTGACCGAAACGGTACTGCAAAACGATATTTCGATCCTTGGATATACCTAATCATAAGCCTTCCAAATATCCATTCTGAATACAATTCATTTGTTTCCTCTCTTCTTAGCATCTTCTACCACATTCTCCATCAACGCTGCACCAAAAATTTGTCTATGCTAAACAAACCCACTATGAACTATAGGAATTATATAACCCAAAACTTCACTAAGTCTGCTGCCTAATCAACACTTTAACGATAACTATATATACAAGCTAGTCACGAAAATAATAACCTTATACTAATTAACCTTAATTGAGCAATCTTTCTTAGGAACCAATTTAAGAAAGGTAGAAGTGATACTTCTCCCCACCACCCAATTTGCCAAAAAAAACTCATGGAAAACACACAATATCATAAATTTATTATATCAAAATCGACATTCCCTTGATTGTTAGCTTACAAGGACCATAAATAGTATCAACGCCAAGGTAAAATTGAACCCTAGATTAATCATGTCAAAGAAACCTAACTTTACCTTACTCGCATAAGAAATGAAGAATTTCAAAACAGTGGTCATAATGCTTTCAATGAGAATCAATGTCCTTTCAGAAGAGTCTTGTGCAATATGTGATTTAAACCAAGTGGGAAACCCTTGCCATAGAATTGACAAAACTTCATATTATAGACAGACATCATAAAATGAAAGTTTAGGTAAGTGTCTTGCAAATGCCGATGTGGGATTTATAATTTCAAATTACATCCTCATTATTTGTATTAAGCTTTGAAAACGAGAGCCGTTATTCCATTTTATGCATTTCGGCCAGAATTGTCCTATAAAATTGTACATTTGACCAACCTATATTCTATCTGACCATAAATTTCGTTAGATTTTGGAAAGTTCCATCAATTTTATTTAAATTCTACCCTTCTGGCCAAAACTGTGGGAGTCGGTCACCAGATAACCAGCATGATCTCTAATTTGAAAACCTATTAACGATGGGATGCTACGTCAACAATGAACTGGCTAACGAAAAATAGAGAGAGCAAAGGTGGGAATGAGGACAAGGATGAAAAGTAGGCATGATAACTAAACCTGCAACATTGTAACTGGAAGTAAACCCTCTGTTGCTAAAGAAAGAGAACATATAGATAGTAGAGAAGCATCCTTCTGCTTTTAGACTCCAGCATTTTGCTCTTCCCCATTTGAAAAGGGAATTCTCTTTTTTTTAAATGACATCTCCATCCTAACCCTTTGGAGCTGAAACTCGTAAAACAATAAAAGTAGCATTCATTATTCATACGAGGAAAACTGACTAAGATGGTTGACCACGTCAAACAATACCAAAGATAGCATCAATGAAGCCTAACAGAAGGAAAGACCAATTGGTTTGAGACAATACGAATAGACATGGTAGGTTACGACATAGCTGTTAGTATCGTACAATACGGGGACAAAACGATAAGGATCGTAGTTTTGTATCGTTTTTGCATTCAATCGTCTCATACACGATACGGTTTTACGATACGGTACGTATCGATACGATACAAACGATACGCGCATAATCTGTTAAATTTTTTTTTTTGGACAAAACAACGTCGTTTTTGTCTAAATAACACACTGATTTTTTTATTCCTACCACTGAAACGACGTCCTTTTAGTGGCTAGGGTTTAGAAAAAAAAAACAAAATCCCTCTTTTCCTCTCCTTTTTCTGTGTTTGATATCTTCGTTCTGGCCATCTAGGACCTGGGTGTTCTTCAGACCTTCTCACGACAACGAAACAGCAAACCTCTTTAGACCTCCTCACGACGACGAAACAGCAGGCTTCTTCTTCCTTCTCCATCAAAGCAACCCTGGTCAGTGTTTCTTCTTCACTGGTCTTCGCGATCTAGCTTTTGGGTGTTCTTTGTGTCTGTGTGTCTAAGGCCCTAGTGCTTCAAGACGACGAGCCCAGTCTCCACGTTCTTCATCGACGACGATTGGGGATCTATAGCTGTTGGGTCTCTCTGTTGTTAAATATTCTTGGGTTCTAAGTCTCTTCATCGATGCCTGTGTGTCTAACCCCCTTGGTTTCTGGGTGTCTCTCTATTCTCTCTGATTTGGATATGCAGTGTAAGAAATGCAGTTAATTTATTTACAAAATCAATTTTTGTTTTTTATCAAATTTCTGAATCTTGATTCTTGATTAAATGTTGTTCAATATTGATTAAATGTTGTTAAATGTCTTAATTCTTGATTAAATGCTGTTAAATTTCTGATTCTTGATTTCTGATTAAATGTTGTTACATATTGATTAAATTTATGATTCTTAATTTCTGATTAAATTTCTGATTCTTGATTAAATCTTGATTTCTGATTAAATGTTGTTAAATTTCTGATTCTTGATTCTTGATTAAATGGATGTTAGAAATATGGATTAGAAGTCTCTTCTTGGTGTTTGAAGTTTGAATTAATGAATTATAGTGGGAACTTTGCATTATAATATATAATATTAGTGAACTGTGTTGATGACTTGAATAGTTAGTGGAGTATTAATGAAATGCTATGTTTTTATGAGTCTGAGTTTTTTTCAAAGGTATATATATTTTATTATTATTTATTTAAATTTGTACCGTATCTTACGATACACGATACAATATACCATTTTTAAAAAACGATACGCCTTCTGATACACGATTTGATAACTACGGGCTACGATATAATCAAAATTATTGCACACACCATGCGTTCGCCTATGAGTGATTGTCAAGTTTGCCAAGCTTGAAAGCCTGCTTGAAAGATTTCACAAAAGGTGCAATATGATTCAAAATGAAGACAGATAACAGAATTGTAATTCTTCATATTAGTGTGCTCCCAAGTTTCACGGGTACCCAAGTTCACATGAGCATGAAGATGTATACTAATATAGTTGTCCATATATAGATCTTTATTTAGAAAAGGGAATGTTTGAAGATTCAACAACTACATGCCACTTAGATGGGAAAAAACAGAAAGCCTGGTGATGCATAAGTGATGAATGTGTTGGAAATGCATCGCTAGAATACAAAAGTTCTTTGGAGAGGAACAACTCTTTTAGGAGAAGCAGGTTTTAAGAAAGACTAAAAGCAACTAAAGATACGAATTGAATCAACGACTTCACCTTTAAGTCATTTTCCAACCTGTACCCAAATAACAACTTTGATTAAACACTTTCCAGTTCACCTATGTTACTCGGACTCGCCTCTTCTGTGGGAGTACCCGTGTCGACACGATCCGACACGGGTGCGGGTGCGGAATTTGTGTTCGGTACGGTAACTTTATTCTGGACACGGTTGGGTTTCAAGGCTAGGTGTCGATTGAAGGAGAAAAGTGCACAGATACAGACTATACAACACACCCAGACGAAATCAAAGAGAGAGAGAAAGACACAGATTCATACTATACAACAAAAATTGAAGGAAAAGAGTACAGTAGCTTACTTCTTTGAGCCTCTATTCACGCACATCTAGGGCTTGGGACTTAGGTCTTCGTCACTGCGATCTGCAACCCATGAGCCACGAGCTACCAGGTATCTTCTTCTCCTTCTCTCTCTCTCTGGTACCGGCATCGCATCATCATCGCCTCTCTTCTCTCTGTCTCTATTTGTGACTTGGCTTTTGTATTTTTTTTTTTTGTTGTAAGTATGAACAATTACATTTAATACCCCATTTCTTATAACTTTTAACTTTTAAGCATACACAAGTACCATTAATTTCATTTAATACCCTTCATTATTTTTTTTTCTTTTTGTAATTATTCTTTTATGTTATTATTATTTGTTAAATTGGTATATTAAATAACTGCAAGTCATTTTATTAATTATACCTTATTTGTTAAATATCTAGAATTAAATATTTATGTGTGAATAAATTGTGTATATAATAATTTTAATATTAATAAAATTATACTGTATCCCTGTACCCGTATCCAAATCTGGATCCGTATCCTCGTATCCACTATTTTCTGACTTAAGATGCCAGACACCTAAATTCACACCCGCACCCAATACCCGTACCAGAGTCCGAGTAACATAGCAGTTCACCACTCAAAGACTAAAAGCAACTAAAGATACGAATTGAATCAACGACTTCACCTTTAAGTCATTTTCCAACCTGTACCCAAATAACAACTTTGATTAAACACTTTCCAGTTCACCACTCTCCCCCGGTCCACCCCCCAAAACCACATCTTCTTCAACCTGTAGGTTTGTTAAGTAAATTTTAAATGCAGACCTGGAGATAGTATGACCCAAGAACAGTATTCACTCATCAATTCATCATAACTGAATGGGGGACTTGATTAAACAAGTCCCTTTTACAAGAAAGAGCAGATGTTTTTCTGACCAGGCCAAAAGCATTATCTCCTGTGATTTGTTACTTGAAGCACAGAATTACCGTCTGTAAACTGTGAATCTTGGGACAGCAGTATAGAGCACAATTTTCAGGGTGCCCACAAATATTTATCTTACAGTTAAGGAAATGATGAATATATATTTTAAACGGATGTAAAATAAGGTAGGCAAGGCATCTACTATGAATTGTTCCTATTTCTGCATCAAATGACCATTGAAAATAATAGTTTCAAACAATATGTATCCATGTCAGTATATGTGTCCTGCATACCAAGAGATATTTCAGTACAGCAAAGTTATGCTTAGTTCACTGGATTTTGAAATATATGCCAAGAAATGGATAAGATGTCACATTTTTAGCTCTTGAAAAGTTCCTAACTTCCAACAGGAACTAGACAAGTTCTCTTGAAGATATGAAAGAAAGAATAAATTGATATGCATGTTAAATATCCAGATTGCAGTGGTTAGATTGAAGAATAATTTACCAGACACATTCTGTTTTCTAACATACCTATCAAGAGCCAAATTTCTTGTTTGCCCCGAACCCAGGCTAAGCACGATAAGCCACCGGTCAACAACTCTAATTCCTCCTTGATGCAAGTTCACGTCTATTAAATGCAACTTGATTGCAGCATTTGAGGTACCAAATAAACTGGATAATTGGAATTTTTTCCACTTCTTTTCTGAGAAAGGATTTCGTACAGAAGCATATGACGAATCAAGATGAACTGAATAATCCTGCTGTGGGTGTGGGCTTTCTCCCTCCCATGTGGAGAACGACACCTGAAAATTACAATTTGGAGCAGCATTTAAAAAGAGCTCGTGTCACACTACAAAATATTACATCCAACCAAGGATGGTTTATATGATTGAGTGGCTTCTCCACCCATTGCCAATTAATTTAAGATTGAAAGCCTATAACATTGTATCAAGGTGAGTCTCAAGTGACCAGTGGGCCAAGACTCTCACCCATTCGAACATCCCCGTATAAAGGTTTGTTTATTTATTTGTTAGCCCACATGCAAACCCGTGTTTTGCATAAGGGAGGGTGTAAAAAGAGATTGTATCCCACATTGAAAAACTAAGGCCACCCAAGGTTGGTTTATAACATTGAAAGGCCTCTCCACCCATTGTCGATTGGTTTTGGGTTCGATGTATCTAACACCAGCAAAGTGATGATGATTACCGATGGAAAAAAAGGATTGTGAAATTTTTTCTGACAAAGTGACAAACAGACCATCTTGGATGTAAAGATAACACCAAAAAATCCACAGGAACAAAATGCATCTTACTTCATAAATCCTAAATTAGGCTATAAAAAGTAAACACTACCCCAATGTGATACTGTCATACAAAAGATCATAGTACTATTTACCTCCTACTGTCACATAAATGGGGCCCAACAGAATGGATTAGAGAAGTATTAGTTGTGTCTAGAACTTTAACTCCACAAATGTTGATATTTATTTTACCATCAACTAGTTATTAACGAGATAACACCACCAAAATGATTTGTTGAAAAGATCCTGGCGCAGCAACAATTTTTCACAACAACCTACCATCATCCAGTCTGTAATCCTATGTGAACAATAAATCGAAGGAGCAGAGCAATGCAACCTAGACTTGGACTGTTTTATCAGGCACAACGGGACATGTAACAAGGTGTGCGATATAGACTTTAAAATGCGGTGTGCTTGGACTAGGATTGCCCAGATTAGAATGAATTTCTTTAAGAAGTGCATCATATATTAAATTAAGCTTTTAATGTGTCTTTGATAGTTGTTAGTTATTATTACTTAAGCTTTATTTTTTTAGCTTGAGGGTACTCTTGTACTTTGTGCTTACATATATAATTTGGGTGTAATTGCCTAACACACTCCTCTATTCCCACAATTTCTTCTCTTCTCTTCTTCTTCTCCTCTCCTTTTCATAAACGCTAATTACATCATAATTCAACTTGGTATCAAAACAGCGATCAAGATCATTGAATTCATCAGAAAAGCTCATATGTATCCAACAATGGAACTCTGTCAGGTCTAACATGTAGATGTCAGCACCTGATGTTAGATCTGACAAGCCGACATCAACTTGCGATTCAAAATCCTCTCCCAAGATTTGTTTGGATTTTTTGAGACCATTTGCATGATCATTTTATTTTTCAAAACTTTGAGTGAAAAAATCGTCATCTTCTTAATGTTGCTCGTTCATTGATGTTCACCATGAATGTTCCTAAATCTTTTTTGGGAGAAGTTCTTATTAGTTCTTATCTTATTAATCGTCTTCCTTCGTCGGTCTTTTAGTTTAAATCACCTATCGAGTGTCTTTCTGGAATTTATTCTATTCCTTCAATTTCTTCACTTCCTCTAAAGGTCTTTGGGTGTATTTGTTTTGTACAAATTATAGATCCTTAATGGAAAGTTGGCCCTAAGGCCCTACGGTGTGTTTTTACTGGCCATTCTCCTACCCAAAAAGGATATAAATGATCTCATCCTCAGACTCAAAAGGTGTTTGTTAGCATGGATGCTACCTTTCGTGAAATCGAGGCATTTTTTCTAGTGTCCAACCATCTCTTCGGGGGGAGAATACTATCATTGGGGAAGAGATGGTACATCAGGAACCTTTTCTTCAATTGCATGTTTAGTGGAATATCGGTAAAGGGGAGCAACAACTTATTGAGAAAAAAGGAGGTGATACTAGTAGTCCCTTCGGTACTCATCTTGACAAGGATAACCTAAAAACTTACTCTCTACGTCAAAAGGTACAAGGACCATGTGTCACCAAGTTAATTGAATTTCCCAACTCCAGTTCAGACACTTTCTAGTGATTTATCAAGCACTAAATCTTGAGATGTTACTCCAGTTGATAATCTTATTCTTGATAATTCTACGCTTCCTATTACAGTCAAAAAGTGTGCTAGAACTTGTAGTCAACATCCCATCTCTAGCTTTTAATCTTATAATTCCTTATCATCTTGTAGTCAACATCCCATCTCTTACTTTTAATCTTATAATTCCTTATCATCTTCATATCATGTTTATTCCTCAAAGTTGGAAAGAAGCTCGTACTGACCCTAAGTGAAGAGAAACTAAGGCAGAAGAAATGAAAACCTTAAGAAAGAATGACACTTGGGAGCTAGTTTCTCTTCCTGATGGAGCAATGCCAATAGGATATAAATGGGTATTCACTGTCAAACATCAAACCGATGGAACAAACGAGAGATACAAAGCAAGGTTGGTTGCTAAGGGTTTCACCCAGACCTATGACATTGATTATTAGGAGACTTTTGTCCCAGTGGCAAAGATGAACTCCATGAGTGCTCTTCTTTCATATGCAGCTAATCTGAATTATTTACTTAATCAACTCCAAATGTTTTTTTTTCATGGAGATTTGGAAGAATAGGTGTATATTAAAATTCCACTAGGTTTTTCATTTATGTAAGTTGAAGAAGTTTCTTTATGAGCTAAATCAGTCTTCCAGAGCTTATTTTGATAGGTTTCTCAAAGTCATGCTTAAATTTTGATATAAACATAGCCATTCTGATCATACTATGTTCATCAGACAATTTGATGATAAGATAACTATTCTGATTGTGTATGTGGATGACATAGTAATAATCGATAACGATGTCCAAACAACTACCAAACTTAAAGCCCGGTTGGCCATTGAGTTTGAAATCAAAGACTATGGTCCATTGAGATACTTTCTTGGGATTGAGGTTGTTAGGTTTTTTTATCTCCCAGAGAAAGTCTGTTATTGACCTTCTTAAAGAAACAGTTATGTTGAGATGCAGGCCTACAGATTCTTCCATTGAATTCAACCATCGGTTCAATTGAGTAGTAGAGTGGGTGATGTAGATGATAAGTACCAGAGATTAGTGGGGATATTGATATCTCTCCCATACTCGTCCAAATATTGTTTATACAACGGGTATTGTCAGTCAGGTCATGCATGATCCTCAAACTCCTCATCTTGAAGTTGTTTCGTATTTTGAGATATCTTAAATCAGCTCCAGGAAAAGGGATTCTATTCTCCAAACATGGTCACTTAAAAGTTAGAAGTATTTACTGATGTAGACTGGGCAAGTTTAGTGGAGGACCAGCAATCTACATCAGGCTACTACAGCTTGATAAGAAGAAATCTTGTTACTTGGCAAAGTAAAAAATAAGCAATGGTAGCTATGTCTAGTGCTTGGGCCGAATATAGAACAATGGCTCGTAGAATTTGTAAGCTTATGTGGCTTAAAACCTTATTGGGAGAGCTAAAAATTCATGAGCATGTGCCCATAAGACTGTACTTTGATAATAAGGTTGCTACCAATATTGCTCATGATCCAGTTCAACATGATAGATCTAAACATATTGAGATTGACCGATATTTTATCGAAGATGTCATACCCCGTTCCATTTTGGCAAGGAACTAGTTAGGAAATATTATCTTGAAAGGAATAAGAAAAATTTTAAAGAAGAATTTAGAATAGTCTAGAAGAATATAGAATATTGGAGAAGTTTCTAGAAAAACCTAGAATAGTCTAGAAGAATCTAGAATGTTAAAGAAGTTTTTACAAGAAATCCGGAAAGTTCTACAACAATCTAGAGAAGTGTAGAATATTTTACAAGGTTCTAAGAGATACTAGAAGGTTCTAGAGAAATTTAGAATGTCTCGGAAAGTTCTAGAAGGACTTAAAATATTGGAGAAGACTTTAGAATATTATAGATGAATCTAGATACTTGTGAAATTGTCATGTGCAAAATAAGCTTGAAACCTAGAAGGGTCTAGGAGAGGAGAGATGGTAGAATATTCTAGAGAATCTCTCCTAACAATGTCACATGTCAATATTCTAGAATAATCCTAAGATGTCTATAAATAGGACATTTGAGATTGGATTAAGATTCAAGAGCACAAGTAGTCTTCCACTTTCAAGAAAGAATAGCGAATAAAAGAGAGAAAAGAAGGAAGGAAGAGCACCTCATCAAAGAAAAAAGAAAATTGTGAGAAATGAGGAAAGGCACCGATAACATCTCATTCTACTTCGGGTATCAAGCAACACTCAAGAAGCATATCATTTGGACTTGAGATGAGTGGTTTGACATGCAACGTATTTTCTAAAATTCTCCGTATACCTAAACATTTTAAAAATGATACATCATGTTTGTTCATTACTACTTTTACCAAATGTTTTACTATGTGTCTAAATACTTGTGGCATACGATTCTCCTTACCTTGATGAAATCTTTTGTGAAGTATTGTGACTCAATCACTTATTTATATGGTGAGACTTAGTAATGGTGAATGAAACCAAAACTAAAAGTCCAGAAAAATTATTCCTCTGTGTGCGGTGACTCTGGCTACTAGAAAACAGACCCGAAGAAAGCTGAGGTGACTCTAGTACTCAACGGTTGAAGGAACAGTTCTTGTTGCGTCCTACTAACCTTCATCGGATCATCTTAGGGAACAAGCCCAGGTGAGGCTATAATGACCCTAGTATGATGTTGGATCCAAGATTAAGATCTTTTGGTATTCGGTATTGATTTTTATCAATTATTGGATATCATACAATCTTCACCATTATGATATTATGCACCGTTGTGGTATGATTTCTTGTTGAAACCCGATTGTGTTATTTTTGAGAAATTGGTTATTTTGGTGAAGTTATATTTCCAAATCTTTGATTTACATGTCGTATGCCAAATATGTTTTTCAACCACTTTAAATATGCATACTTTTCCATTCACTGTACTTTCTCATGCGTTCAAAATAAAATTTTTTCAGGCAAAAAGATTGGAGTGTCAATAACGGACTCAGAGAATTGATTGGAGACTAATAGTGTTGTGACCTCCGTAACATATATCGTATAACCATCTTTACTTGTTTGGATAATTGGGGCAAACAGGTTTAGATATGTTGACTTTGACATATTGACATGAGATCAATTTAGTGTTAATATTATTTTTCACTCTTATATTATTAGTTTATTATTAGGCTTACGTGTTCCATATGTTATGGATCTATAGTTCACGGCCGGTCATGCTACTGGATTTGGGGTGTGACAGAAGAAAAGTTGAGCAATGGCTTGATTTGCATGCCTTTTGTAAAATCGGAGAACCAATTGGCCGATGTTTTTCCCCAACTTAGTAGCAAGATTTTTCATTCTATTGTTTGCAAGTTGAACATAAGAGATATCTATGCACCAACTTGAGAAGGAGTGTTAGTTATTATTAGTTAAGCTTTATTTTTTTGGCTTGAGGGTACTCTTGTACTTTGTGCTTATATATATAATTTGGGGAAGAGTTGTGTAACCTAACATACTACTCTATTCCCACAATTTCTTCTCTTATCTTCTTCATCTCCTCTCCTTCTCATAAACTCTAATTACATCATTAATTCAACTAGTAGTATCTATGCACCAACTAGTGTGATGTTGAAAGTATTGATCATTTGGCTTTCGCTTTGTGGTATAAGTTGTTTAGCTTGGCCAATTTGATGTGGATCCTTCCCAAATCATCTACGTCGCTGTTTGTTGAAGACTTTAATGGGCTTGGAAAGCTTACCAAAGGAGTGATGCTGTGGACATGTGAAATTCTTGCCACTTTTTGGGTTATATGGAAAGAAAGGAATGCTAAAAAATTTTAAGATTGAAATGAAATGTTTGATGGGCTATGGAACCATCTTCATTTCATTGCTTCATTTTAGGCTTTGGTTTTCAAGGATTTTAAAAATATTGTGCTCTTTACTATCTTGGCAAGATGGAGAGCTCTATGTAATTTAGAGCTTTGATGTTTTTCTTCTTTTTTTAATTTTTTTTTTCTTGGTATAGATTTCTTATTCAACCTTTTCATGTACTGTCCATATTATTTATATATAAAAAATACACATTTCTTCAGTATTTACATGAAAAAGATATTCTCAATTGCAAAATTAAGTGTTCCAGAATTAAAGTGTGCCATATACTTTAAAATATGGTGTGCTAGGACTAGGATTGCACAGGTCAGAATATATTTCTTTAAGAAGTGCATCATATATTAAATTAAGCTTTTAATGTATCTTTGATGGTCTAGTGCGATGTTGAAAGTATTGATAATCTGTTCCTTCATTGTTCTTTGGCTTTGGCTTTGGCTTTGGCTTTGGCTTTGTGGTATAAGTTGTTTAACTTGGCCACATTGATGTGGGTTCTTCCCAGGTCATCTACATCGTTGTTTGTTGAAGACTTGGATGGACTTGAAAAGCTTGCTAAAGGAATGACGTTGTGAAGATGTTCAATTCTTGCCACTTTTGGGTTATATGGAAAGAAAGGAACACTAGAATTTTTGAAGATCGAAGTGAAATGTTTGATGGAATATAGAACCGTCTTCATTTCATCGCTTCATTTTGGGCTTAGATTTTCAAGGATTTTAAAGATATTCCACTTTTTGTTATCTTGGCAAGATGGAGAGCTTCATGTGATTTAGAGCTCTGATGTTTTTCTTCTTTTTTTATTTTTGATTTTCTTGGTTGGATTTCTTATTCAACCTTTTCATATACTGTCCATTTTTTTTATATTTGTTATGTTTCCTATCAAAAACAAATAGTCATTTCTTCGATGTTTACATGAAAAGCTTTGCCTACATTCATTATCTTTTAATTTTTCCAATAAAAGAAGAAACTTGAAGGAAAATAAAAAAAGATGTTCTGAATCGCAAAATTAAGTGTTCTAGAATTGATGTGTGCCATATCTTGTAAGACACTATGCAGCGAAAGTGCATTAGCACCCTTGCAATCAAGCTAATTCGCTCCTGAATACAACTATAGCATCAGTTTAAGTAGTGCCTAAGGAAGTACCACCCACCCCAAGAATAGTCCTCTGAATCTCATTTGTACTCTATCAAAGTTATTGGATGATTGACATATTCTTTTATGGCATTATTTAGCCTTAAGAGCATTGCTAATTATGATCCTTGTAAGTAACATCGTAAAAGGAACCAAGGTACACGTGATTGGCGCATCAGAGATCTTTGGAGATCCCCTAGTGTGATAAAATCATAAATGAGCCAAGCTTGAGCACATTTTTCAGCGTGAATGGATTTTTATGAGTATTAATATTAGAAATAGTTCAGTTGTTTACTTTATTTTATGTTGTCCTCTCATGTAAGCGCATTTATTGTGTATTTCAGGTTAAGTTGTTGCTCAGACTTTAATGTGTCATAATAAAACTCTATTTCTGTCCTTACCCTTCTCTTTATTTTTGTCTCTTTGATCAATGTTTACAAATTTAATTTAATTTTAATATTTATTTATACATAATCAAAATTTTCTAAAAATACAGAAAACGTTATGTTAATTAATGTATGGGAATATATAAAAAAATTGAAGAACTTTTATTGCATGTAAAATATTCTAATTGGGAAATTTGTTATTATAAGTATATAAATTAATATAGTGAAATTTATTATACATGTTAAATAACATCTGACAATCTTATATGTTTAATATAATAATACTATTAGAATAATAAGCCTAACACTTACGAGGGGCCTTTGATTCGGTTTCTACATTTTTGGGTCTCTAAATCTGCTTCTTCTTCCCTTCTCTTTTTTTTAGCTTTTTGTAATGTCTAAATCTGTAGATTATTCTCACCATATTGACCCGACTCAATTCGAGTCAAACAATTTGACACCGACTTCATCCGATATTTTCGATTCATGACCGAGTCAACACCAATTCGCTTGAGTCTCATATTTTTTGCATACTATCTCGTGTTATCGGATCGCTAGTGGCCGAATCGGATTCGACTCAACCAATAATTTGAACCTCGATTCTTCATTTCCCGCTTTGCTTAGCCTCTAACCCCCCCCCAAAAAAAATGAAAAGATAACAAAAACTTCAAGTTTAACAGGAACCATTGCTAGTAAGATCTACTATTTAGTACCAAAGAACCTTTAAGTACTACAAAATTTTCAAATAGGCTAATTTGTCCTAATTTTTCATATAATTCCAAGCAAATATATAATTCACTTTCTGTCATGTTTTACCCCTTATATCTAAGAATATAATTTTGTCATTAACATTCAATATAGCATACTTTATTAAAACATAGATTATGAACAATATAGGAAGCATGATTACAAATACCAGATGCAAGTACAATACAACACAAATACACAGCTGCAGTAAAACCCAAGAAATTACGATATGAAAACTGCTAAGATACGTTATAATAAAATATAATATTTTCACTACTATTTGATGGCTTCACAATTACAAGTTTCTATAAATCTTTTAACAATGATACAAAAAATTAGTAATTGTTACTTTCAACAAAGTATAGATCATCTCATTATAGTATGTTTACGAAGTGAACGTGTGAAAACCCAAAAAAATAAATTAATTAATTAAACGGGTAAATTAGTAAGTTTTACTTTCAACAAAGTATAGATCATCTCATTATAGAATGTCCACAAAGTGAATGTGTGAAAACCCAAAAAAATTACTAAATTAATTAAACGGATAAAATAGTATTAAGGCTATTGAGCAAAGTAAAAACCTAAAATTTTACGTAGCTCCGATAATAAAACAGAACTCACTGTTGGATTTGTCTCGCGAAAACGAGTCGGGTGTACGAATTTCGTAAAATTCTAAGAAAGTCGAAAAGATCACGCATTATGAGGTGAAATACGCGATCGGACGTTACGCGATTAAAATTCCAGAAACTAGACTTTTATTTACGGGACCCACAATGTATTTAAAATAGATAGTCAAAGTAATCTTATCCACACTTGACACATGTCAAATTGTGATTAGCTTTGTGGGATTTCCAACTAATCAAAAGGGAAACACCAAGTATTTAAAACTTACATTTAGAAGACTTGCCTTCCATTCTTCCTTAGCCAAAAACGTTGGAGAGAGAGAGAGAGAGAGAGAGAGAGAAAGGCTTGTTCTTCTTCCTTAAACCATAGTTTTCGACCCAACTATTAGAACTCTAAACGTCGAGAACTATCCATTGACACCAGGATCATCTATATTCCATCACATTTTACTGACACCAGGATCATCTATATTCCATCACATTTTGCAACCCAAAATCTTCGGGACAGCAGCTTGGACAACTCCATTTTGGGCTTTGTTTGGCTCATTTTTTCTGGGTTTTGCTCAGGTTTGTTGAAGGCTTGCTTGAGCACTTCAAAGGAGTTCTTCACCACCATTTTGTATACACTTTGAAGGGTTTTTAAAGCTTTGAAAACAAGGTGGGGTTCCCTTCTATTTAGTACTAATTCCAATTAGTGTGTGTGTATGTGATATGGGTACAAATGTATATGTATGTTAAATGAGTGTTTAGCATATGGCTAGTATATTAATTTAGTACATGTTTATTGATGTATTGAACATGTTGTATTAATAATTATGTTATTGAATAATGATCATGTTGCTATGTTGATGATGATAAGCATGCGAGGTGTGTAATTTTATGCACATTACATGTTTGATGAAATGCTAGATGATATAAATATGCATTTCTTTTGGTAATTGAGATTATAAGTCAATCTCATTGCATTTGGGCATACATGGCATGTGCACGGATTTTGCATCACATCCACAATGTATTGTCATGGTAGTGTTGGGTGTACATGGGTTGCTCACTCACCGTATAGGTGAGTGGATGGGGCTTGGAAATTGGGATAAGACTCAATTCAGTCTCACAGGAACAATGATAATAAAATTATGGGGTATTAAAAAGAAGGAATAGATTTACCCTCGGGTGCAAGGCCTTGTTATGTCAGTCACACACTTAGTCGATGGTGTAACGAACCCATAAAAGGGTCGATGTACGTGGAATCGGGGGTGAGAATCATCAAAATCCGTGTCAGTTGGGTAGACCGCTAGTGGAAGTCTACAAATACCCTACCCCAAAAAGAAAAAGATAATAAATATCAAGTCATTGAGTTAACTCGATGGTGTGGGCATGGAGTGTCAAGTTCATGAGTATGGCATTACATGTGTCGGGAGAGCCCGTGTTGGGTTCAGAGTTGATCATGTATGCATGAAACATCACCTCATGTCATGGCATTGTTGGTAGTATTATTTTATCTTACAAGTTACATATATGAGTACTTGATATATATGAATTTGTATCACTATCATATGCATCATTGGGTTGGGAGGCTTACTTTATAGAAGGTACCCTACTGGGCTTTGGCTCATCCCGTCATGGGAAAAATATTTCAAATTCAATACATGCTTCCGCGAACGGCCCACACTTGGGTCTTGCATGAGAATAGAGCAAGATGTGGGACTCTCATTTGATGAATAGATACTTCAAAGACCCATTTGTACTTATTGGGATAGCCTTGTATTTTGGTTTATACAATACATGCATATTCTTTCATAAAGGCATGGGTTATTTCGAGAAATGTTTCTATTTATTCTTGGTTGACGAGTAACAACTTGTATTCTTTTGGATATGTAATCTTTAAATTAAAGACTTTCCATATTGGCTTATGAATTTGTGACTTAATGTTTAATGCATGGGATTTTGCTTAAATATTTACATTGGACCTTGTATGATCATTGTCGTGTAGTAGAGATAGGTTGTGTTTTGGGTAGAGTTCTCTGTACAAAGGAGACTCTGCCCGAATTTCTTCGGAATTAGCCATTCGGGATCAAAGCCTTAAGTTAATTAATAAGGTTTAAAGGATAATAAGGACCCCGGATTTTGGGACGTTATAGAATGTGACTAATCAAAGGAATCAAAACCAAAATTTATTCAGTTGGTTTGCTTAGACAAACTTGTTGCCAAGGGATGTAATGTAATCAACTCATTTTATGCTCTTTGACATGTGACATCAAGTATTAGTTAGAAACATCATTTTGTTTTTGAGTATCGAATGCGTATCCTATATGACATAGATACGTAGACCTTAACGGAGTGACTGTGTTTCATAGGAAATAACATATTGAGTTAGCTTATATACCAACGGACCTTTGATCCAATGGTACTCTTCATGACGTAATTTCGTCATAGGAAATATCAGAGTGACTGTGTTTCATAGGAAATAATAGATTGATTTCTGATGATTTTTTCACCATCAGAAATCAATATCAACTTAATGATGTAATTTCGTCAACACAAGTCCTAGAATGATTTAATTTTATAATATATAGTCTTTCCAATTACTACACTTTTGGAGTTGATAGTACAAAAATATTTTATATACAAGGGGTATAATAATTGTGTATTTGTATGGAATTATTTTGCAAAAAAAAAAAAAAACAAGATACATTGGTCCTATCAAAAATTTATAGAACTAATTTGTACAACTTCGAAGTTCTTTGATATGTAAAGTATGACATAATGGGCATTTTCCCTTCTTGACATCCAATTATAGCCACTACGACCCTTTATAGTTGGTCTTTAAAATTTCATTTCATAAATGCACACATTTGAGACGCTCAAGTCAAAAATAAAGACAAACATATGTTACTAATCCAATTTTAATCACATTACCGCGTGCATTAAAATACTTTCTGAATAAGAAAAAAAAAATCATGTTGTCGCATTCTTCCTTTTTTTTTGTGCAATTTTTGTTAGAGTTTTACTTTCCTATTCTACTTTCCCATTATGCTACTATCCTATTGTTTTTATTATTTGTAATATTCTAGTAGAGAACAATATTGTAATTATCATCAATGTCAATCTAATATATAGGTGATAGCCAAGGGTGTAAGGAATACACATCGTCTTCTTCTCTTTCTTTTTTGAAACCCTGATATTAAACAGTTCAATTTTTAACTTGATATCAAAGCATTGATCTAAAGCAGAATTGTTTCAATGGGGTTTTCTATTTTTGAGGATTTTAAGGAAAATTGGTGCCGATTTTTTGACATACTGGTTTCGCCCAATCTAGTTGTTTTTGCTGCCTCTATTTAGACCTAAAGGCATGCACGGCAGATCTCTTGGCTTTGTTGTCCAACCCTGTTTTGGGTCAGCTGAGGCTTGATTCTTCTTTTGTGCTAGTTCTTGTGGAAAACTGGGGCTAGTTTCTTCCAGTTTGATAAGTAATTGGTTGAGGGCTTCTTCATGGCAACCTCCAATGATGTCAAAAGTCTGCCAGCAAATGATCAAGTAAAACTCTAATAGTTTTATTGCTAGAATACCATATGCATAGTAAGTTTATGGCCAATGGCAAATTTGTGCTGCTTCACTGCACCGCTACCAACCATTCTTGTGGTGGCCTATTCTTCCTATCAGTTAAGTCTTAACTGCTCAACTAAAACTTCTGTTCACGTGAGAAAGAAAGAAACAAACATGGCATGCTTCATGCAAAACTCCAATATACAAGCAACAGGTGCGCAGTCACAACTAACTCAAAACATTCAAGATTTCATATTACCTGCCAAACTGATTTTAAAAACAGAAGTGTTCTAGAAGCATGCTCCATAAATTTCTCCAACATCAGTCTTATTTTCCTCAATCCACATTCAATTCCATCTTTCATGAATTTTGCGGAAAGAGGCATGCGTACAGCAGTAAAATTGGATGATGACCATGGCATATTTTGACCAATCAGCATAGGATTAAATTGATCACAAAATCGCTCAGACAAATTAGTACCTGTCGTTAAGTCAGGGAAAAAGGGAGTAAAAAATCCTAATATAGAAGTAGAGGCATTAAAAGTTTCAGATGAAGGCCATCTACATATCCAATATTACTTTCATCAGATACCTTTACAGTCAAGACCTTAACCTCTGGGCTATACAAACAAGTAAAGAAAACGGGATCTGTGGGAAGCATAAATACAGAGAATCTCTTCACCAATTTCAATATATCATACTAGATTATGGTATAAAATCCCTCAAGTAATTTATAGATAGTCCTTTTGGCTAATATTACTTCAGAAATGCTAAACTACCAGATAACTCTAGCCTCACGAAAACAAAAAAAATAAATAAATAAAGTGGAAGAGAACTAAAAGACAGTTCATGAATGTTTAGAATCACAGCAGGAACCATATTCCAAAGCATATTAAGCCTAAGCTCTATCAATTGTAGAAAATCCTACTACCTCAGAAAAAGCACATGCCTTAGTTTTCATGAAAAGGTAAAATAAATGTTTTTCTTTAAGAAAAATCAACTCTTTAAGGCTTAACAGCAAAAAGGTTGCAATAACACCAGAGATACTGTGCACCAAAAAATCAATCAATGCTGTCTTTTTCAATTGATTTCTTGTCAGCCACCAACCATCACATAAATTAGCTTACTTTCTTATCACCTTCACCTTGGCCATTAAATTGGTTTACTTTCCCCAGAGGTGCTTTGCCTTAAAAATTCAATTAATGGTTGCCTTTTTCAAATGGGTTCTTGCTGGCCTGCAACCATCACATTAGATCAGTTAAGTTTCCTTACTACCTTCACCGTAGCACACAAGCGAGATTATTGGTCATTAATATTATTCTTAAGAACTTCATCCATTAGACTAAAAAAGCCCATCTAAATGAAAATCCTGGCTCATAGTATCTTCAGGTAGTTTGTTTCCTTCTTTCTTCCTTTCATTGATCCTGAACAGGCTTTTGTCTAAGACTCTAAAACTTACAAGTCCACAAATTTTTTGTTTCTGCTTGATCAACATTATAACCAACTACTTAAGTGATGAAATCATGAATGTAGAGAAGGGACAAAAAGTAGAAAGCACACAAATAGTACCAGACACATAACTATGGTAAAGTTTATGGTACAAAAACTCACATCAAAAGGCACGCAATACATTAAGAACAGATTTGTTAACATGCACAAGTTTTACAACTCTCTTGTATAAAATACATATATCAGAAGCAATAATGTTGCTAGAGCTGGAAGGGGAGTAGTGTGGGCATTAACCTTTTTTTCTATTTTCAAACTCAGCAATGCAAGTCTATCAGCATCAAATATTCCTGCTGTTTATCAGATATTGACACCATGTTCATTATGGTCAGTCAAGAAATTCTCGTAATGGTTTAGCAAGGTATTGTAAATAGGTACTACATCAGGCAAGTTAGCAAGCACCCCACTTAAGCAAACTGCCCACACACATTCCCCTTAGTGATGCTTAAAGGCTATTTCATGGATTGAGGATGAGCAGGATATGTGCAGCCTAACTACCAAGATGTAATTCATCCCCTTTGCTGTCCCTTAACATCCCCTATGTTAAGGACACCTGTGAAGGGCTCATTGTAAAGGACAAATGTGAGGGCCTAATCCCACATCACAAGAGTGATGTGTAAAATAAGAAATAACAGACATTGGATAGAAAAGATTTACAAGAGTTATGGACTTGAGGCTTCAAGCACCACATGCAAATCTACTGTCTTGGAAAAGTTTTGGAGATGCAATTCTTGAATTTTGATGAACCCACATGGATACATCAACCATTGATTTTGTGGAGTTTGGTCAACAGAAACAAAATTTGATTTTGTAGAATTTGTACCAGCAAAAAAACTCAGAAGTTCAATTGTGACATGCACAAAGCTGGGCACAGCACATGCGATCAAACATGTTAAGTAAGATGACATGGAAGAGCTCAAGAGTTGTGAAGTTTAACATTTTTCGCAAAACCAATGAGGTAAACAACGCTATCTTCTTTTAGCTCCATCATTTTTCATCCAGTGTCAAAGTATAAAAAGAAGTCCCTAGAATATACACAAAAATATATTCTAGAATATATTTTTAACAACTGACAACCCTAGAATATACACAAAAATAAATCCACAACATTGATGAGATCTCTTATGTAAGCTGCATCTAATGTTGTTACTATATTGGTAAACCACAGGAATAATGGATGCAAACCTGCCACAATAATACATTTCCACCTATATGTTCTCCATCTTTGCAAATCACGTGAAAAAACTATATTTGATCAACAGTACTCACCACAACGCGACATTACTACCATGGGAGGATTGGACAACAAAAATAATAAACCACAATCCAGCAACAAAGAAACACCATGTCGCTGTAAACTATGACAACAATATCAATGACATCAGCAATTCTTTCAACGTATCCCATCATCTTTAAACATAGCCCTAATGATGGTTAAGATATGAAAATACCAAATATACAATCACTAGACTTTAGCACGATAGTAAAGTTGTTTCATTGTAACCTGGGCGGGATTGAATGATGAAAACAACCTCTTTGCATTCTTAGATAAGACTTATAGACATCTATCCCCTCAGATCCCATAATGGCAAGACCGTGGTTTTACATATTTATTAAAATAAGATATGAGACAAATTTGTGTTGATTTTTTCTTTTCAATGCTTTATTTCTTTCACTTAAAATGGTCACTTTCATGTTCTTTTTGAAATGTTTGTCACTCACGCATAAAAGGGATGCAATTGAAATTTCCCACTTTGTCCCAAAAACAAAAAGTCTCTCTCTCTCTCTTTTATCGATCCAAAGGCTATGTCTACATTGGACCCACCCACTCCCCTCAACCCTTCGGAAATTGGCTTGTCAATGAAACAGATTTTGGTTTGAATCTAATCCAAATTTGTTGAACCGAATTTGGATCACAATCTAATCCATTTATTTGAATCCGTTTATATCTCTTTGATCGGATATGGATATATACTGATCCAATCCGTTTAAAATATGTCCTGACTGACTACATATATAATAACTTTCTTGGAAGGAGACATGATATAGCTTAATTATTTTACTGATCCAATCCACTTAACTATTCTCTCTTTCCTAAGCTTGTTCAAGGGGTGGTTGAAGATTTCTCTGCACAGGTACTTGCATAATTCTTGCGCTTGAAAGCTTGAACAGCTAGGCCGGTGAGATTATTCCTTATTTTCGCCTTCCTTCTTGCTGACCATACTGCCAGAGCCTATTCTTACATTTTTTCAGCAGTACTTGCTGTTAAAGATGACTGGAAAATGGCATAAAAATTCAAGAATTTCATTCCCTACCATAACTAAAGTGAAAGACCTTAGAATCAGCACCCCAAGTTTCCCCACCTGCTTATTATTGCCTAGAATGTTGTCCACGGAATATTTTGAGTCGTTAGAGCTGTTATTTACTGAACATGACTTGTGCACTCACTGGTTTATTACAAATGCTGGTTACCTTTGACGGTTTGTTTCCATTTGTTAATGTGTTAGTGTGATATTGCTAGTTGTTTGGTAGTATACTAAGAAGCACGGATACTTTGTTATGGTCCCCGTATCCATATCGGATACCTATTAGATACAATACTCGAGGATCCGTATAGAATACACACCAAACATATCCAATAATAAATAAAATATATAGATATTTCGCAGATACTTCTATATGCAAAGAAGCATTGTAATTTTTAGTTTTAATCTTTATCCCTTTCTTTTGATTTTACATACAAAGCAATACATCAACAAAAATTCATAAACTTAAAAAACACTCGTGTTCACCTTGTGTTTTCCATGGGGTTTTCCAAGTATTATCCATTATCATATGTCCAAAAAGTTTAAATGAGTTGATTATTTTATAATCTTAGCAATAAATACTTCTAAGCAAACAATATATTTAAATGTTGGTTCCTATTCCTTTAATTAATCACATTCACTTTGTACATGTACCATAGGAAGACAATAGGTGACTTTTTGAGAAAATAAAATTGTTAATGTTGTTTATTATTATTAAAGAATCACTAAAAACTGTAGCTATTAAGTCATTACATAAAACTAAGGCTGCATTTGGCGTAACTTCTCAAAATAATAGTGCATCTCAAAAATGGACTTTTTAAAAATGAGCTTGCAAAGATGGACTTTTAAAAAATGTTACATGTTTGATGAATGTGTATTTAAAAGTGTTTATAAATCTATAAGTTCATGTTATAATATAAAAGTGAGTTTGGTAGCAATCTCAAAAGTATAAAATGACACTTGTTTAACAATCTTACCCATAACCTTATCATAAATATCTTTATATTAATTTTAAAAGTCATTTTCTAATAGTTTTGGCAATTCTATCATATATACAAAATAAACAAATTAGGTCGAGAAGGCTTGAGAAGCCTTCCTTTCACGTTTCTAAGGCCCCGTTTGTTAACCACTAGTTTTCATTTTTTGACCCAAAAAAAAATCAAAATATGTTTGGTGAATGTTTTCGTTTTTTTTTACAGCTCTGTTTTGAAAACAATGGCAAAATATGAAAATATTTGAAATGGTGTTTTTGAAAACATCCAAAAAAAAAAACGGACGCGTGAGGACTTAATGAGGTCTGGGATTCGATCCTTCTTAGTAACAAAAGTGGATTTTTTTGCTTGACTATAAAAGGCCACCCCTCTCTCTCCCTCTTTCACCCCTCTCTGTCGCCTCTCTCTCTCTCTCTCGATGGCGAAGACGAAGCCGAAATCGAAACGGATGCGAAGGATCCAGACAAGCCATGAAGACCATCTCTCTCTCTCTACCTTCTCTATTTTTTGTAGTTGTGATGGATTTTGGGGAGTGGAGTTGGTTGGTGATGGTGGGGTTGGGCAGTGGTGGGT
>CM042199.1:19006121-19031514 GCA_023539305.1 Ilex asprella | reverse complement strand
GGGGTTGCTGGTGGTGGCTGTTGGTTGTTGGTTTCGGGTGGTGGTTGTTGGTTGTTGGTGGTGGCTGTTGGTTGCTGGTGGTGGCTGAGTATTGGAAATGGGTTGGCTGTTGGTGGTGGTGGATGTTGAATTTTTGGTATAATACCAAACAAGTTTTTTATTTTTGTTTTTATAATTTTTTAAACATAAATGACTACCAAACATGTTTTATATTTTTAATTTTTATTACAAAAAAAACAAAACTTTGTTCTGATTTTTTCTTAAAAAAAACATAAAAACGAAAAACGTTACCAAACGCATCCTAAATTTACTAGTTTTTTGTTTTTTTTTTTAATTATCATACCAAGGTTTCCTCCAGTTACATTCTACCATGTGTCATTTGTAACCATTCTTTAACTCACACTATTTTTTTAAATATAATTGCATAAAATTATTTTTTTCTATCCAATAATTTAATATTATTCTTTTATCTATCTTGTTACATAAAAAGATGAAAGAAAAATAAATCTTAAAACGACAAAAAATATATCATGTGCATCACACAACTCACAACACTAATAATTTAATAAAAGCAAATATGTTTAAAACTTAATAATTAAACCAGAAAGCTTGATGATAATTAGTGAAAAACTATAATTTTCACATTGAAAACAAATGCAAAAAAGTTTTCACATTTTCCTTGTGTGGGAATGTAAAACAGTTATTCTATAATGGTAAAATAGTTGACCAAAAAAAAATAATCTTAAAATAGGGATTATGGTAAGAAAATTAAGGATAATAGAGTAATTTAGTTCCATAGCTAAAATTAAGGAACCGACTTTGTGAGAAGCTTAAAAGCATGGCTTTGAGAAGCTCAATGAACTAGCTTTTCCTAATGCCCATTTGAAGGAAGCACGTCTCATGGAGAAGTCAAAATTTGTTGGCCCACCAAATAGGTTGCAATTCTCCAAATGGACTTCTCCACTCGCAAAGTCCATCTACAAGCTGCACGAAACACACCCAAAAAGTATAAAATATATATATTTATAGACATATCTCAGTTGCACCCGAATCCTATTTTTTTTTATCACCGTATCATATCGTACTTATATCTCGTATCTGTACTCCTTAGGTAGTACATTATCTCCAAGAAGTATTCTCTTTGTTTTAACCTAGGACTACATTAAGACAATGCAGCCCCCACTTTTTGACACCCATCACCTCCCTTGCAACTCCGTTCCCAGGCCCCAATTTAATCCTTCCCACATTTGTCTCTCGTCACCTTCCCTGAAAATTCATCCATGGCTGCCCACTTCACAACTACCCATAAACACTCTCGTTTTTTCTTTAATGTAAATACTGATCTCTCCCCCTTTCTCTCTTTCTCCCTCACTTTGATCTCTCCCTTCTCGCTATCACTTCTGCTTTCTTCATCTTCCTCCTTTTATGTTGTATTTATTTCTCTCTTGCTTCAACTATCTTGCTCTTCGCCCCTCCCTTACTCTCTTTCTCTCTCTTCTTCTCTAGGAAGCACGGATCCAGACAGGGAGATATAACAAAATTCTAAAATATAGGACACAAGTACGACAAAGATACAACTAAATAAGATAATATTATATATTTTTAAAATAATCATTGAATTGTAATATATCAAAAACAAAGCATATTTTATCACAATAAGATCTATCAAATATTAATTTTTTAATTGAATTTGAAATAGATCAAAATAAGCATCCACTATTTTAATCAAATATCATTACATTCATTAACATTCATAGTCCATAAATTACATAACAAAAAACACACAAACAAAATAAAGAAATCTTAAACCTCTCTTAATAACTAATAATCGTGAGATTAAAAAAGAACAAATCATTGTCGTATCTTGGTTGTTTATCCTATCCTAATTGTGTCCTGACTGTCTCCAACTAAAAAATACAAATTTACTATTCAGGATACTTCTAACCATGTCGGACACGGCACCCCTCCAACAAGTATCCATACTTCTTAGCTTCTGCAACTTTTCACCCTTTATCCCTAACGCTTTTGCTTTCCTCCTTTTCCTCTCCCTTCACTACAACAGTTTTAATTTTGATTTTTTGAGAAATTCATAGGTTTCTTCATCTTACGGATGAAATGAATGAAACAGTGCAAACACGCCTAGAATGTGAACATGATATGCTAGGGTTTCAGGTTAATTGAAAAGATTTGTACCTCTCAAGTTAGATTCAATTTGTATTTAGTTTTTTTTTTTTTTGATTATTCATAAAATTAAAATGAAATGGAGGATAAATTGTTGGAATTAAGTGATTGATTGGTAAAATTTTGTTAAGATCCAACTATAATTTTCGGAACTAATTGATCATTTTACAAAATTTTATTGAAATTCAATTATTTCAGATTGGATTGCTGCATCGAATGTCTGATTATTAATGGATTCTGATATGGACTAAAATTTTGAGGAAAAACTAATTGGATAAACAAGATAGGGATAGCCCGCTCGGCAATGCTACCTTGGGAAGGAGACAAAAGACTTTAATATAACAATTAAAACTCATATTCTAAAGCTTTTTCAATATATAAACAGGGTGAGTATAGAAGACATGGCAAACATCGTGCTGACTCATAGCTCTAAGATGACTAGCATGAATGAGTTGGTTTCAACACCACCTGAAGTCTTAATCATAAACAGACTTGCAACCTCAACGTAAAAGGATGAGCCTAGTCTGTCCATTTTTACGTATTGTCTTAATTCACTCCTAACCTCCCTAGACTATAAAGAACACATAATAAAAACTGTCAGGCAAGGGCTACGGATCTTCTACCACACTTTGCTACCAGGGGGCATAACTTCTGCCACCAATGAATGACCAAATATTGAAAAATATTGTGGTCTGTCATTATTTTTTTCCACAACCTCTAAAGTCAATATATGTCAAGAGATTAATTTCTATATGCAGATTTGAGCACCTCGAGAGTGAAGGGACCTATCCCACATTGAAAAATTAAGTAGACCCCAGGCTGGTTTTGATACACGAAGGGTCACTCCACCTATTGCCAATTGGTTTTGGTTGGATGCTCTATTGTGCTAAGTCATTTATGCAGTTGAATACTCCTGACACTTTATGTGTCTGGTCCAATTCAGCTCCAGTTTGTCTGTCTAATTTGGTTTGTTAGCCCATGCACGAGTTCCAGATGGATTACATACAGAGGGGTCACTCTACCCATTGCCAATTGATTTGGTGCTGGATACTTTACACAGAGAGATACGTAATGCAACAGCCTATGTAATCTTTCTCTCATTATTATTAAATAATAATCCCTTTTCTACAAATTGCAATGGTCACAATTGGATTTTAATAGTAAGAAACCTCATAGCATGTGGGATTTATGAAGAAAAAAAATGTGGGTTTCATGATGGAAAGGAAATTGCTGACAGTGGTAATGTTCTTCGGTCAGGGTAGTGTTCATTAGGGCAGAGGACAGGGCAGAAAATACGGGTGACAGTGAGTGTAAATGTGGAAGCTATGCATATTGAAGGACACACAAGGAGAGGGAGAGGAAGAGAGAGAGATTTTGCCTGCCAGAGAAACAGCGCAATAGAGAAGATGAAGGGGAAGGGTAATAAAGAAAATATGACAAGTATACGCTAATGTGAACAAAAGTCAGGTCTCTTGTTAGCATACCTTGAAGTGGGTAACCAAAAAGAACTAAAGTGGGAATGTAAGTAAGTATGCATTTATATATCCACATGTATAAATGTATGTCCATAGTTGAAATAAAAAATAGAATATTAGGGTTAGAGAAAGAGAGGAGAAGAAGAGGCAAGGGAGGGCACTCTATTCTGTGTAGTGGCTAGGTTGCCCTACACTCTTTAGTTATATCTGAGCAATATGAAGGTAATTACAATATTACCCTAGACTAATTAACCTATGTCTAATATAGAGATTAAGAACTCTAACATCAATATACATGCATGTGGAATCAAGTAATGAGAGGACCAATTATGAGAGGTGCATGAACAAATTACCTGTCAAAGGGAACATTTTTGCAGCAGGGGCATGACTTGAAGGTGTGGCAAGAGCCAAACCACGAGGATCACACATATAGAAGTAGCCTCCAGAAACAACTGACAGGAGATCACATATGGAATAACAGCTTAACAATCCCAAGCCATAATTAAGAGTATCATTCCGTAGACTCCAAGGTGGAAGAAACTGCAGGCCCGATACTTCCTCCCCACTCAAGCTGGCCCCTTCTAGAATGGCTACCAGAGCAGGCCCTTGAAATTCACCTGTACAGATAACAATTTCAATGAATAGGATTCAGAATGTTAAAAAAGCAAAGAGAAAAACAGTAGGAAATGCAACAACACATAAACCAACAACTTGAATCAAGGAGTCATCTAAGGCAAGCTAATTAGGTACTGCCCTACCAAGTATAAATATTAAGCAATAACAGCAGCCTGCCCTTCTCGCCCATCTCTCTCCTTCAACACCAATCACAAGCTAATATTATCTCTTACCTCAGCAACATGGTTCAGCGGTGAGGCCAATGATAAGAGAAAAAGCATTAGCACAGTGCAAATCAAGGTCACCTCAGAGATCAAAGGATACAAAAGCTTATAACATTCCTCTACACTAATAAAGCAACTACAAAGTCCAAAACTAAAATTCATTACCCAGATTGTGCTGCAGCAAAGACTGACGAGGATGTTCCCTCTTGTCAAAGATCAGGTGAAGTTTTTTGGCTTTGCAGCAATCTGCCAACTCAAGAAGATCAAACAACAAGAAGTCATTGTTCCCATACAATTCCAACAGCTCACATATTCTAGCATATTCCATGCAAGGTAAATCTTTTGTCATTTCTTCACTGACTAAAGAGAGGCAACGTATTGATTGAATCCCCAGTCTGTTCGCCAGATCATGGCTAATACTTGAATGCATATGACGTTTACCCACAACGGTGCTGTTCTCCATCCATGGAGCATCATTATACACAAGATTCCCTGCACACGTAAGAACTCCAAAAGAATCTGGAACCAATAATTGCTTATTAGAAGCCTCAAGCATTAGCCTATCTGAGTTACAGTCTGCAACAGCTTCTAGGACACAAAGGACAAAACTCAACTGATCAGTTGAAAGTGAGGACCCTTTCACATCATTTTGCAAGCACTGCAGAACATGAAAGTAGTCAAAAACATCAAAACTAAGTCTAACACCTAGTGCCAAAAGCAAATCTCTGAACTCAGATAATTCAGATGGTACAACATACAAATAGGGACTAAATTTCACCGGTGAATCAAATGCAAGTGCATTTGGAGATACAAAATCATCTCCAATCCAGACCCAGTTAACATCATTCAAGGCAGATTTAAGGACAAAGATATCATCAGTAGCAACATATTCTTCCAATTGTGAATAGAGTGATGGGATCTGCTTCTGCAAGGCAGCATCAAAATCAGGTTCTACCACAGGATGCAACTTGAGCTGAGCATAGGACTTCGATAGCCCAATCAACTGTGTTGACAAAATATCAATATCTAGTTGATCCATCCAACCCAATTTACACTGTAGGTATGTTGAGTAACATTCACTATCCAGTATGTGCATCTTAGACGAAACTATCCACAACTGTGATTTGGGCCTCGTAATTACCGGAGCTGCTATTTCATAACCTGTTTCTTGCCATGGAAGGCCTTGGACAGGAGGATCAGCATAAACGGGACACCAACTGATGGTTTTCAATTCAGACCAAAAATCTTCTCCTGGGCCTGGCTCAACATTAATGAAGCTTCCCACAAATGAATCAATGTCTAGACCATACTTAAAGCAGCTCTCAGAACCATGTGCAGAGTTCTTGTCGTCTTCACCATTAACTACACTGGCATCCTGATAGTGTTTAGTAGTTCTAGATTCATTAAAATTGTCTTCACCGACCACAGATGAGAGATTCAATGCCACTACATCTAAACAACTGAGTAACCTCCTACCATAAATGATTGCTTCCGAGTCCCTTGAATCATACAACATAGAAACTGACCTAGCACAGTCCAGCAAACCAGTAAAGCTTAAGGTTTGTCTAAGTCCAAGTTTAACCAAAGTCTCTAGAGTTTCCGGGTCAGAGAACTTGTCCGACGGAAAGAAAGCTTCTCTGTGCAGCACCTTTTGCAGCTCAGGTTCACGAGGATCGTAAAGCCTGCCAAAACAATATATGAGCATATAAAACCTATATGTATATCTATGAAGCATGAACACTCTCAAGAAGGTGATGTATCTGTGTCACACACCGACACTCTTCCGACACGTGTCGGATACTCTTTTATCCGTTTCTATAATCAAATGATAAAAATTCAATTTTACACACATGTCCGAGACTCTTTTGGGGACATGTCTGACACTTTTTGGAGACTGTCCGACACTTCTTTAGACTGTGTTTACTACTAAGCAATAAATATGTTTTGACATGTGACTAACAAAACTTAAAAATCCGACTAATGAATATTTTACACTATGAGAGAATATATAATTACCAAGACTATACTTGTTAAAGTTGTACTCAAAATATAATAATAAAAGCAAAAGATAGATAGAAATTTTAAACAAGAAGAATTGAGAAAATGAGAGTCATCATTTAACCTATAGATGTTGGGATCACAAAGTCAACAAAAATATTTTGGGTAAATTTCACCCACACCCCTCCTGCCATTTGACTTTATTACACGGATGCTCCTTTATATTTCAAAAATGACACTAAGATCCCAAATGCCGTTAATACTGGATGTTGTTAACAAAAGTGAAAAAATGACAATATTGTCCTTTGTTCAAAATTGAAAAATAAAAGAAGCAAATTCATACAAACGAATGTCATAAATTTTATTTCAAAAAATACATGTTTGATATGAAGCAAAAAAAAAATTGAGGGGGGCATGTGTCCACCCTAGCCCAAGGGTGGCTCCACTCCTGCCGACATGGATACGCGTGGGAAACGACTGGATTCGCATCCGACACTTCTTCAAGTTTCCTGATCATGAAAAAAAATCGGATACCGGAGGGATATTGTACCCGACCTTCTCGATCTCTTCTTCACCAGACAAAAGATTAGTCATATATTTGATACTTGTATTAGCAAGGTATGTCTTCTTCGAACGCTTACTCTTCTTCTTTCCTCCTTATTCTTCTCTTGTTCTTTTACTTCACCGAACAAAGGATCTAACACATACACCCCCCTCTCTATATATACAATTTGTGTGAGACTGATTATAAGCTTGGCCTAGTTCAACCTTACTCTTTTACTTCTTTTTTCTCTTGTTCTATCTCTCTCACTCAGTCACGCTTTTGTTTTCTTTTTTTTCCAATTCTCTCTCTCTTTAGTTTGAATAGATGTTAAATTTCAGTTTTCTTTTAAATATTTTTCTTCTTTTTGGATATAAGCTATTTATTAGTTGTCAAATACATTAACCCACTGTTCGATTTGGTATTAGCCATCCAATGGTAACATATTAGCCCATTGCCTATTTAGATAGTAGCCCATTGTCCAATTGTAAGATATTAACCAACTGCTTAATGTTTATTAGATCTTATTATTAATGTTTTTATTTACATAAAAAAAATATAATATTATTTTAACTATTCATATCCTTGCCGTACTTGTGTTCTATATTTTAAAAATTTGTCGTATCCCCGTGTCCATATCGTATCGAATACGATGTTCATGGCCATATTCGTACTTCTTAGACCACCACCACCACTACCATAACTACCGAAAAAAACACACAATAAAAAACCCAAACCCCCTAATCCTAACCCCCTCCCCATATCTTTCTCTCCCTCTCTCTTTCTATCAGATCACTCCCACCTCACCAAGATGCTACTACACGCTACCCAACCCCGCTGCACCCAACCACTCTAAGCCTCTAACATATATAGAAAAAATCAAACTTTGGCAGATCTAAAATATCAAACTCCGACAAATCAGAACAAATCGAACTCAAGGAGATCAACACCAAGGATCAAAAATGCCTTTTAGGGTACCGTTTCGGTCAACTCAAAAACAAAAACATTTCACAAACACAAAGGAAACTTGAAAAAAAATGGAAACATGTGAAAACAGATGGAAACATAAATTAAAATCTCTATATTTGCATAGATAAGCTTAATAATAAATTAATTGAGTATGTTTATTGCCTTAATACCCACTTTTCCTAAGTAACATTAAATTGGGAAAGACAAAAAAGATTAATATAAGATGGAGGTCATTTCAACTAACATCAAATACTTCATCTTCTTCAAACAAACACATCAATATGATATTAAGGTGTTATAATACAAATAAAGTGCTTATGAATGAAAGTACTAACAGTACAAAGGTTATCATGTGAATGGGTATTAATTATTTACAAGCAGATTCTACTAAAACAGGTGAAGAACTGATATTATTTTACTTAGAATTAATTGAAGATTTTTAATTAATAAGGGCAGTAAGATAATGTAATAATTTGACAAATTATTACAATTAAACAGTGAGGTTATTTGTTAAAATAGGCCAGTGGGTTAATATAATCTTTGATAAATAGCAAACAATTGTCAAGGGGTTTGGCTAAAGAAGAAGGGGAAAAAAAAAAGCAAAATAAACATCGGTCTTCAAATTGAGAGACGGAGAGTGGGTTAAAAAGAAAGCAAAAAAAAAAGGGGTAACCCAGCTAGCAGCATATGGGTCGCAGATCAGGAAAATAAAAATAAAAGAGGATCTAGCCATCTAGGGCAAGCCGAGAGAGACCATGTTTGGTGGGCAGCACAACTCACTGGAGGCTCCAAAAGGAGGAGAGAAGGAGGAAAGAGGGAGAGTACATACCTTGACAATTGTTTGCTAATTTTTGGACGAAATGATAATATTTCAGTTGAAACAGCACGAAATAAGCTCGTTTCAACCGAAGCAGCAGAATTTTCAGTTTCCTACCCAATTCGATTCGGTATCTCACGAAACTGAAATTTTTTGTATGTTTCAAGCATTTCGACACGCCTTTTTTATCCTTGATCAACACATAGATCAAAATCGCATAGATCAAAACACAAATCAATCTCTCCAAAAACTCAATTTGGGTTATCAATTTGGAGGTTGTGACAGCTATGCCTTGAGGAGGATGACTTCAGGTGTCTGAGTCTTTTTGGTTTGTTGGCGGAGGTGTTGGGGGTGGACTTGGATAAATAAATTGAATATAGTGATTTGAATGAAACAAACACCTCTTAGGGTGAGTTTGGATGACAGAATTGGATTGGATTGAGAATCTAAAAAAAATATAATTTCCTATCCAACCCAAACCCAACTATCATTAAATTGGTTAGGATTTAATGGTTATATCCTCTTATCATTTTCATTATTTGGATAACACATAAACACTTTTGTGGGACCCATAGAGAAGGATGATGGAATATGGTACTATTGATTGTTTTGCCCCGAACTTATCCAATTCAACACTATGTTTGGTTTATAAATTAGCCTTTGACCAATTTCAAACAAATTTTTCTTACATGTAATGTAAAACTCGGGAAAAATTAAAATTTTATTAGAAAGGGTAAAACGGTAATTAACCATTGCAGTGCAGGTTGAAAATTCGAGTTTTTCTAAAATTCAAATGACGAAACGGACTTCACTGTTGGATTCGTCTCGTAAAATATAGTTAATCAGTCAATTTTCATCGAATTCTTAAACAGTCGAATTTTTTGTGTTTTATGATGCAATCAAACGTCGCGTGACTAAAATAAATGCGATTAGATTTTATTTGCGAAATCCGAAAAATAATTTAAAGTTAGTTCAATAAAAATGTACTAAACTTAAAATGCGACAAAATTTAATTGATTCAAAAAAAATCGGATCAGAAAAGACGGGACGTGTGGCTTAATGAGAACCAAGTATTAGGGGGTTTAAATAGAGGAAAAAATCAAATTTTTTTCCCATTATCACCTATATTTTTCTAGAAATAGAGAGAGGAAGAAGAAAGAAAGCCAAAGGTTCTTCCAACTTCTCCCTCCGATCTACGACAATCCAATCGTCAGATCTTTTCGGGCCAAGAACAAATATTGTTCTACGCGTCGAGACCTATAGAAACATACCAAAAATTGTGAGTTTTTCCAAGATCTCAAAGACAGGATTTTGGGGATCAAAGCTTTGAGTCTTAATTTGGAGCTTTTGGCACTTTTTCTACACGAATTTACGCTACAAGAGGTAGGGTTCCTTTCTTAACTAGATTTATTTCTAACCTAAGGTTGAAATATTAAATGGGTAGGGTGTTAGAGATAAAATCTCTTGTATAACACAAACCTAGGGTTGTTAGAATATGAAAATGGATATAAGAATATGTTTGAACCAAATCTTGCATGATTGGGGTTTGATGAAATTACTTGGTTTGGAATTTCTTGAAGAACATTTTGATTTGGGCATGCTATGTGTTTACATAATCTTTGTGTCTTATAGATGTTTGATAAAATGTTTATGAATGATTAAGTGTGTTATTTAAGATGAAAATAATATAACATGCTTAGTGGTGATTGTGGAATGCAATTATATGTTTTATGATATATAATTGACATTTGAGAAATTGAATATATTTGTGAAAATTGTATATATTCATAATACGCTCATAATTTGATGGACACTATATTGTAATTGCAATGGTACATTACATTTGCATATGCACAGATAGCATGGCATTCGCAGTCATTCATCATGAGAGTGGGTGTGTGTGCATGATTTTAATTAAACACCATCCTTGGTGGGCTGATACGTGAGCTCGGGAAGGTTGGACTTAGGTTCAACTGAGTTGCACGGGTTACATTAAAAACAAGAATCGGGATTAACAAGAATGGCTAGATTATCCCTCACGTACAAAACCTGGTAATTTTGGATACACACTCTTGTTGATATTAAATCTATAAAATGTGTCAGCGTACGCGAAGCCATTAGTGAAAATTCATAGATGTCATTTCGGATGGGTGCCCGTTGGTGGAAGTCCACAAACACCCACCGCAAGAAAGACCTAAGGATTTTATAAAATGGTTATTGAATTTTTAAAATCAATGGCGGAGACTCAGAATACCCAAATATATATATATGACATTGCATGTGTTATGGGAGTTGGTGGAAAAGTATCTAGTACCTGTACCTAGCAAATAATGGCCCCCGGTACCAGTACCAAGATCTATAGGTATCGGTACTTGAAAAATAAAAGGCCCAGGTACCAATACCACGTCTTAGAGGTACCAGTATCTCTTCTCAGAACTTAAAATTTTAAAATGTAACACTGAGGGGCATTCACTTAGAACAACCACTATGGCTTATGTAAATAGATAATAATAAGCTTGAATTACTAGGGTTTGAACTTTGGAATAGTCACGTGGCTGATATGTGCACAAGTTATGTGTTGGATAGTGCTCCGGTACAAGGTAACATTCCGCCCAAACCTTATTTTGATTATGATCCCGGTGAATAGGGTGTAACAATGTGGTATCAAGTTATATGATACTCACCAGTGCTTCTGCATTGATAAGTGTTCAACGGGTTGAGAAAGGACCTCAGATTTTGGGTCGTCGCATGTAATTTTTAAAAATGCTATAATTTCATATTCTCTAGACGGGTGTTCATATGTTACAAAAACTATTGAGAAACCCCTCAAGTTCTGATTAATTAGTTATTTTATTATGAGTTGTTAATTAATTTTAGTCAAAATAAGATATTGTTTTATTATAGTTAGTTTATTATTTAAATTAGTTGCCTTCTTGGAAAAGACATCTTGGTCTTCTTGGGGTATGTCTGTAGAGTCTTTCTTTGACAAAACAAATTTGTTGAAAAAAAAAATTAGACTTCTGAAAAAAAAGAGACGAAGACAATGCTGACAAGAGAGAAAGAGAGAGAGAATAGAACATGGCAATTCAGTCATTTGTATTAGTTATCCTGTATTAGCGAAAAAAATTCTAGCCTCCCTTGAGTTTCATTTAACTATGTAGATGGGTCAAAGTTGACTTTTCAAATTAAGTTGGGATAAAATCCGAATGGGATTTTCGATGCATTTTTTAACTACCAAACATAGGATATATATGGACTCCACATATTTTTTTATCCTATTCTGCCAAAGTTATCCCCTTTTAACCCGCAATCCAAACATACCCTTAAGGTTATTAATAACTACATTAACACTTGACTATGTTGGATAGTCTATTTACCTCAATTCAACAAAGCCTCACCCCAAGTATTTTTGGATAGAATCGTAGTAAAACATACATACCTGGATGGCTCTTTCCAATCTCCGCTGCGTGACAAAACAAAAGGTACTTTAGAAATCCCAGTTTTGATGGAGTTATCTTCCTCCATCAAAAGTTTGATATCGTGTAAAATGGCCAATAGAGATCGATCATGTGAAATAAATTCTGGCATGTGATTGAGTACATAATTTTTATAGAATTCCACCCTCGATGGTTCTCTGATATCCAAATATTTCCTCAGAATGATTCTTTCTTTCTCAGATTCCATTCGAACAAAGTCATCATTTAAAATATCCTCATGAACACCATCCGGTGTAAGCCATTTGGTAGGTTTACTCAAACATTCTAATCTTCTACTGCGGAATGATTCAAACATAGGAATGTTTTTTATGATATCAATATGCAGGTCATCCAACAAATCGTCGCAGAACCACTTGGACTGAAGAATAAAACTCCTAAGTTCATGCATCTCACCCTCTGATGCATCACTAAACAACCCCTCAATGTTCTCTGGGTTACCAGCAACTGCCAGTAATGCATTTAAAACGCCAGTAGCCGTAGAAGACTGCACATAATTTTTCAATTGTCCATGTTCAATTGGAAAGTCATGCCTTAAAATTAGGCATCCAGCCTTCAATAACAGTGAAGACATGTTCTCACTCCACCCATCATCTTTGATCACATTCGAATTTTCAACAAGCTGCAGGAGGTGATTATTTCCAACTGGCAAAATAGGCCACTTAGAAAACATTGAAAGATCATCACAACATGAATTGAGATAGCTCCACAGCAGTCTCATCCATTCCAAACTAGGCTGGCCTTGATGAACAGGGTCCCAAATTACCTGCTTAGCGTGCAGCCATTCAGCCGGCAGTAATCTCCAAAGGAGCTTCTCAAGCAAATGGCATGTCAGAACTGACAAATTGAAATCCTCACTTCGGGCTATATCACATAGTTTTCTGTAAAGACCATCTGAGATTCTGCAATCCACAAGTTGATGAGGGACGGAGTCGGCAAGAAGACTGTATTCATCTCCACATACAACATAAACTCTTTCACCCACCCCCCTCTTCTCAAATGTTGTGACTAAACCATTGGAAAGAGGTACCAGAGGCAAACCAAAGAAACTATCAGATTGAACAGGATTTTTTAAATCCAGTAGGCAATACTCGAGGGTCATGATCATTGCATTCCTGTCCCTGAATCCACGTTTCCGACGAATTAACAAGGTACGTAGCAACTGAGGTGTAAGGAAGTGCAATGACGGGCAGACCTCCCTAAATTTGTCCACAAGTGGCTTAGGAGCACTCGCAACTGGTAAACCAGCATCTGACAATGCTTCTACAAGCTCGCATGCCTTGTCAAAACTAAAATCAGGAAAAATAGCCTGCTTAGTTGGGATCCACTGGCCCCCTCTAGCTTTTGTATACAATACACGAACACCAAAATCAGCAATATAAAGATAAAGTTTCTGTACCATTGATGCCCAAGGTTCCAACCCTATTGTTGTTGGCCAGAAAGAATAGAATAAATCACATGGGCCAATTTCCAATGCAACTTTCTCCAACAAGCGGCCGTATGCTGGGGCAACAACATCTTCAAGGAGGTATTTATTCCACTCTGAGCGTTTTTTCCCACCACCTGCCATGTCATTTCCAAACCATATATCCCTTCGATTGGATGACAATTCAAAATATGCATTAACATGTACCGGAAGACCAGTATGTATTGGAAGTGGTAAAAAACAGAAGGCACGTCCCCCAGAATTGTTTCTATCTTCAATGGATGTTACAGGGACTTGAGGTATGTCAGGAGTAGTGGCACAAAATTCCTCAATATTTCGACAAGTGGTTAAGTTTCTTTCAAGCTTTACAGAGTGCAAATGAGAGGCAATACAAGCCCAGGGAACACATCTATTAGACTTACTACAAAAGGATGCAGAGTTACTCTTAACATGGCCACCAGCTAAGCACTCACTAGTTAACCACAAGTGCGATTTATCACCAGAGGAGCCTTGTTCAGTCACCATAATCTTCTCACATTTCCATGGCAAATCTGTGCCTACAGATTTGCTCAGTTTGCTGAGGAACTGATCCTTATCCATTCCATCTTGCTGATTTCCATGCATTAAACTGAACATATTATGAAAAGGGGTGGTTTCAGCTTCAGCCTCACTAACAGAATGCTTCTGTACACGATGTAATAGTTGCATTTCACTAGTACCTCCTTCTTTTATGAATATGGAGATGGTCTTTACATTGCGGAGAAAAAGGAGTGTCTCAGACACAAGCTCAGAAAATGAAGAAAAGAGTGATATGACATCTTCAGGTGCATATACTTCTTTCTTTATTTGGCTTCTGGAAGCAACATTTGCACTCCTAAGGGGAAAACGGAAGAGGGTACCTGGAAATGAATGCTGCAAATCACAGCCAAAGTGCAGGAATGGAGAAAATTGATCAGGAAATTGTTCTAAAATCCTTCTGCCCACAAATTTAATCCGTAGACCAGGATGAGATGGAGAGATTCCAGGCAAATTACAGGCCTGGGGATCAAACATGACAATATTTTCCCCCGAGACAAATGTGGGGAGATCTGTGAAGTGATAAACACAATTAAATCCCAGCCCAAATCTACCAATTGCAAACGGCTTCTCTAACTTACTTTCTTGACCAATACGGGAGATTGCATATAGATCTTGAGGACTAAAAACAGAGTCATTGAAACAATACAAAGCAGGGCCCTGCCAATCTGCCATTTCTGGGGATAGCACAGAGGAAGTCCCATATTGTGTTTTATCCAATAAAAAGACCACCTCAGAAGCTCTTGCATCCTCCGCATTTTGCACCAGCTCAAAGAGAATCCCAGGTCCATCAGCATACATTTCGAGTATATGTTTGAGTCTTGTTGTCAAGGCTTCATGCTGTCCAAATGCTTCAGCAGCTCCAGATAAACTCAGATTCATTGAATCAGCACTCTCCGCAAGCAACATCCTTCGAAGTGAACGGACGCCCAGCTTCTCTGCAACATCATTAGAAATGTTCCCATGCACAAATTTTTGAACAGTTCCTTTAGCATTTAAAACCAAAGATGCATTACCAAACATGCTATCAGGAACTTCTGAGCTGATCAACCAGGGAGCATCATTATAAACCAAGTCAGAAGCAGTAATTAGTCGCAACATCACATCTGGCAGATAGATCTTGATTTTCTCATCATAAAATGGAGCTTCAGCCAGATGCTGTGCAATCAGTATAGCAGCCCTGATCTCCTGAGCATCCAGAGGATCAGAACCTTTCCTCGTAGCCATTCTGCATAATATATTAGCATAATCACTGGCATTTAAGAATTCTAGAATGCCAAGCTCCAAAAATAAATCCCTGAAAACTGCTAAATCAACAGGTATAACGCGCATGTAGGGAGCCAAATGAAGAGGACCATTAAGGACAACCTCATCCAAGGTTGCAAAGCCATCTCCCACCCAAACCCATCGGCACCCTTCTAGAACAGCCTTGACAATGTCCATCTCATCCGTACTGATCATGCCCATTAGAATAGAGTATATCCTCGGCATTGATAAGGCCAATTCTTGCCGAAGCACAGGATCAGTCAGTATTTCGTTATTTTTTCCGAGCTCAAGCAGTTGGGCAGCAATTACACTTCCTCCAGGCGGAGAAGACCACCCAAGGTGATATGATAATGCTGAGGAAGAACATTCACCATCCAGTATTCGCATGCTTGCTGAAACAAGCCAAAGGTCCGAGTATAATCTCACAAGTTTTGGTGGAGCAACAACTGATGAAACAGCAGGCCATGGTAAAGATTGATATGGAGAAGAAACAAGAACTGGGCACCAGCAGATTAACCTGAGATCACTCCAGAACTTCTCAAGGTCAGTTTTCAAAGTACGAGGTTTAAATGCAGTTGCAGCTCTTGAGAACATTCGGTTCACTGTTCCTAGATCATCTGTCGGTGGATTAGGTAGCCACTTCGATGCATTAACCTCAAGGTAGGAAAGAAGCACTTGGCCTCTTGAACAAGCCCTTTGTTGGTCATCGCGCATTAATTGTTCTACCTGTCGAGCACTTTGTATGACTGTCTCAGGAGACACATTTGTCCTAAGACCCAAACCTTGTAGCATATCTAAAATACCCGATTCTTGGAAAACACTGGAGGGGAAACTATCAGAATCTTCAAGTAAAGCAAATAATTCTTCATTCCGAGGATCGTATAACAATGGCGGACACTTCAGAGAACCACTAGAAGTGGGGACAAATTCCAAATTTCTCAAATCTTCTCGGAAAGATGCATCCTCAATACACAATTGTGGTAGCTCTTGCAGAATTGAAAGCATGATGCTGTCACGAATTTCTGGTTGCAACTCCCTTACTCTATTTAGCACTTGCTGCTTGTAAAAGCATGCTTTTACCATTCGTTCAATTCCATAATATTTATTTAATACCTCTTCTTCAGTTGGTGACGAACTTCGGATGAACTCACCACAAAGAAAGAGCTCTGGACAATCTAAAGGGGGCAAGTATTTTCGAGGGTTCTCTAAATCTGAAAACTGAAAATTTTCAGCGGATTCTCCACCATAGACTCTATAAATGGGCAGTCTCTTGCACTTCCATATGTATGATTCAGCCATACGGTCTCCAATGTACCATTGCGGATCCAGTAGAAATCGACGAAGCTCGTCTCTCTCTTTCGCTTCCAAGCAAAGAAGTCTTATGCTATCATCTGAAGAGATAACATCAAAAATTGACTCCAAAATACCAGCACCATCAGCGTCACAAACATAATGATATAAATCTGGGTGTTCAATGAAATAACCTCTGTTCAGTATCTTGCAACCTATCTTAACAAGGAGATCTTGCATTTTTTCAGACAATTTTTCCACGTTCAGCAATTTTGAATGTCCATATGGTCTATAAAGATGGCCAGAAAGGGATGGCAAGATAGGCCAATCACCGAACAGGGACAATTTTTCACACTGCTTTTCAAGATACTTCCAAAAAAGTACAAACCATGAAAATGTTGGATGATTAGAATTTGAGTCTGGATCCCAGAATACTTTAGTTTTGTATTTCCATTCAGCAGGTACAAATTTAGGGAATAACTGAAGGAAACTATTAAGATTGAAAACAAGCAGATTTGTCGTTGATGCCTTTGCAATAGCTGATAGTCGGCTTAATATATTGAAAGGAATATTCTGGTCAATTACTCTATCAGATATTTGTTTAAGAAGCACATATTCCTGCTCATTGCAGATAAAATAAGATATCCCTTTTGCAGAGTCACACAAGAATCCAAAGTCACCACTTGCTAACGGAAGCAGAGGCAGGTTGTGAGCATGTCTACCGACATCAGCATCAATCAGATCTTCAAGGCAATACTCCAACAATATAAGTTTGTAAGATCTGTTTAACATACAACTCTTTTCACATTCCCTAAGGTAATGTCGTACCAAGTGAGGAGTAACGACATTTTGCTGAAAATTAGATGCACATTTCAACAACATATTCGACAAGGCAATAGGCAAATGAACAACAGGCAGTCCTAGCTGTAAAAGAGCCTCCCCAAGTTCATTGCTTTTAGAAAACTCCTCGTCATGAATAAAAGCTTCCATTGGTGAAACCCATTTTCCTCCTTCAAGGTTTGAATACAAAACAGGGAAATCGCCAATGTGCCTGTAAATATGCTCAACTAATATGTTCCATGGCTCTTCAAAAGAACCAGTAGGCCACAAAGAGTAATACAACTTTGTTGGACCAAGTAACCCTTGCACTCCAAGCAGTAATTGTGCAAAACTAGGAGCCACAACATCTTCTAAGAGAAGCCTGTTCCACGTGGAACGAATTCTTCCAGCTCTGTCCATATCAGCTCCATACCAAATGCCACGACGATTTGATGAAACCTCAAAGAATCCATTAACTTGCACAGCCATTCCAGTTTTTACGGGCAAAGGGAGGAAACAAAATGCCCGACCTTGCTTAAGAACATCCTGTTTAGATATCATTTTAGATGAAAAAACAATTGTAAGAGAGAGAGTCCAGAACATAAAGTACAAAATCTTTTAACTAAAAGCATCAGTTTGCATTGTTCTTTTTTTTTTCTACTGCACATTCTTTTTCTTTATGGGTAAACTGAAATATCAATAAGAAAGAAAAGAAGGCAATTAAGACGCCATACAAACTAAGAAAGGCAAGCTCTTTAATAACTAGAAAGGACAATCTGTGAAATCTTTACTTTTATTTAAGGGAGAGGGGGTGTTTTGGTCTCCACTAATCTATGTCATTTAGCAACATTTAACTACTTTCATCCCCATTAACTACTCATGCAGAATTTGTATCCAAATGAAATACCCCAACTGTGTACCTGTCAATATTCACCCACATCCATCATCCCTCTCCCTCACATTAACTGCTCCACATCCTGCATCCCATATAGCCGAAGCTAAACTATTTGTATATGTTTGTATTAACTTCTCATAGTCTCCCATAAACCAAGAAATACCCTATCTCAGTACACTTTCAAAAAATTCTTCAGCAAAAAGAAGACATTGAGGTATGTTACCACATGCCATACTCCTGCTTATTTTGTTTGAAAAATAAGCAACTTTTGTTGTTTTTTCTTTCTATTACCCAGTTTCTGTTTGTGTTATTCCCACTGTTGTTATGTTTGTGCCTATGAAATGTCATTCTTGCAGCAATTGAATTGGTCCCATAGCTGGCTTGGGTTGGAATAGGAGCTGGCTGTTAAACAAATTTAATATGCTATGAAGAAGTATAATCAAATTTTCTCAAAACACTCCAAATATGTCCTAGACTACAAAATTGTACTGCGTCCCCTCGCTCTATGGAGTGGCAGAACAAGAAAAATCATAATGACCAAAGCTTAATTTTAAGTGTTATCCAGAATTTGAGCAGCAAAACCATTACAAAGTTTGATTCAAGTGCTTTTTGCATGTAAAGATTGAGGAACTTATTTTAATAACAAATCATATGCCCAGCTTCTAACTTATCTTTATTTATTTAATTTCTTGATGCAGTGTATTTAGCTAATAGATACATGAACATCATAGATGACATCCTGCTGCATGCATATGTATGGAGTGTGTTTTTCCTTTATGGGGACCTATGGGTGGTGGATTTAGTGCTGAGAGAAGGTAATTCTCATCCTAGGTTCTTGGTTCACTGGTTATGTGGGTCAACAGCAACATGAAACAGGTTACAGATGCATTAATTTGCAGGCACATTGCATGTGCCACGAAAGGGAATAGTTCAGAATGGCACAACAGCTGATCAGAGAATCAAGGAATAAGTCAACATGAAAAACAAGCATCAACAAAACAAAATAATCTCTTAATCTAACGAAGCTTGCAAGAAGAACACAATATTCACCCCAGGTATTTTTCATGTGTTGGCTTTTTTTATCTGGATTTCATGTCTCAGTTGTGGGAAATAATTGTAACCAGAGAAGGTAATTAATAAGAAACATAGGAAGCAGGTAGATATTACATCCTTCCCAAATTTTTAGGGTACAGCCGCTTGACTACATACACCTTTTCTAATTACATCCACAAATCCCTGGATGAGACCTCCAAGATCAGCTACTTGCCCTAGCACACTATAACTGTAATGCAATTACCTAGAGGCTTTGGGAACCGCAAGGACTAAGCAATCATCTTGTCTGTCATCCTAATCCTTTCCTTCATCAATGAAGTATTTTCTTATCAGATGCAAAAAATCACCTTACAGGCCAGCACTTTATGAGTAGAAAATAACAAAGTTGCAAGCAAAGAATGACTTGAGGATACTTAAAATATGTTTCAAGCTCAATCAGTAATAAACTGCTTAATTTCTCCCGTATGCCCCTACAAATATGAAAAGCAGCATGAAGAACACGAAATTGCAAGAAAAAGAAATGAAGTATAAAATAAACAAATATTTAACTATGTATTGGCTTGAAAAACGTAATACGCGCTAACAGCAAGCACATAGTTCATAAGACAGAAATAAATTCCCCAAAAAGAGGAGAAATGAAAACAAAAATTTTGAAAAGGATGTTCATAATTTGGAGAAACATCATTTGCATGCCAAAAAGGTACCAACACTCCAACAGACAAGAAGAATAATGTGCATGTATTTGTGTAGTTTAGCAGTGGGAAGCGTTGGGTGGGGGAGTAGTGCCACAGTCACAAATATATTGCAAATTACATTGGATGCATCATCTGATATGCATGCTGCAACTGATGCCCAAGGTAGCAGGTGAATTTCAAAATCTTTGGAAGCAGCTGCAGCAAAAGAACCTATTCTGCTCAATGCCGATGCCATTGTTTGCACCATAAAGAAAGTAGCACTCCTCTTCTCAGACTGGTTCCCAGTTACTGCTTCACTCAAGAAGTCCAACTTAAAGGCATCCATCTCACAATCAGAAGAATTAGTGGATTTTGATAACCTCAGAAGCGCTTGCCTGTGCCAAATTGTATCATCAGTAGCCGAGTTGACGGAGCATGAATACATCTTCCTAGGCAGGGGCACCGCATCATCCCATACATGCATTTCAATAGAAATAATGCTTTTAAGAAAAAGCAATGAGAAAACTCCTTCCTCATAGAGTTGGCTAAACATGGAAAAAACATCATCCTCGGAGTAGGCTTGCTTTGAGAGCTGACTACCAGCTGCCTGATCTGCATTCCTCAGAGGGAAGCGGAACAACGTTCCATGGAATGGACTTCTCATGTCACAACCAAAAGCACAGTATGGAAAAAACTGATCACTATACACTGTGATGGCTGAAGAGCTAACATACTCAATTCGTTTTCCAGGATTAGCGTGGGAGATATTCGGAAGGAAAACACCCTGTGGATCAAACAGTACCACGTATTTGCCGCTTACGAATGAGGGCAAATCAGTTAAATGGTACACGGAGTTGAAGCCAACCCTAGGTAAAATAAAACAATGAAAAAGTGTACCCCAAAAAAAATAAGAAATTACCAGTAAATCCTACTTTTCCATCACTAATTCCGCAAAGCCTTATCAAGGTTCCTTAATAAATTTAAGGGGCAAGTAATTTGCTCCTTTCTTATTGAAACACCAATTCCAGTGTTATAAATGTGAAATTGACAGTCAATATCAATTTACTGTAATGCGTTGACCGACCACCACATGTATGTTTCGAATTGATATAATATTTGACGAATTATCATCTCTATTGAAACTTGGCATAGCAAATCTTTTCGAATAATCAACACTAATTTGCATGCGTTATGATTAAGAACTACTGTTCATGCATAACCATTTTTCCAAATCATTCGGCCAAGGTTCCTTAATCAAATAATGTTGTCACCTTTTCTATTAATCTCCTCATTTTTTTTGGTTTCTTCCGTCAAGAAACAAAAATAAGCAATACAAATGGCACTTTATAACTAATAGGGTAAACATCATAAATGTCCTCTGAACTTCAGCACTACACCAATTTCACTTTATCCCCAGAACACTATTATTTTTTCATTTATAACCTTGAATCTTAAAATCGTAATTTAACTTAGAACTATGATGAAGTTAGAACTTTTGTGAAATTGTGTTAACAAAGTAGACGCATTGCCTTGATAAAAATTTGATAGGACTCTGATGATTTTTGAACTGAATAAGTAAAAGTTATTGGTAATTCTTCTCAAATAACAATTTCAGTGCCTGACTGTAATATGAATGTAACTAATTACCCAAATCGACCGGTTTTCCAAGCTTGGCCATGCTTGGAACTCCCACCGATCCTCGAAATACTAACGAAATCCTCCTCCGTGAACACCGCGTTGTTGTAAGCCAACAACGCCGGACCTTGCCATTGTGCGACCTTTGGCGACAATAGAGACTCAGTCCCATGGACCCTACGATCCAGGCACAGACAGACCTTGGTGGCGCCTGCATCGTCGGCGTTCTGTATTAGCTCCTTCAGCACGGTGATTCCCTCGGGGTAGTTTAGTAATACTTCTCGGATTCTTCGGGTCAAATCCACCTTCTGGCCAAAGTCTTCGATGAGAATTGAGTCTGACGTCATCTCCGGCGACGGTGATGACATTTCCCGTCGAAAAAATATGAATTGAATTAGATGTACAAGTACATGGGTGGCCGGCCAGAGGGAGATGAATCGTAATCGCCTAGTCGGCGATTGTTTCTGCTTCCGTGCCTTGTAACGTTGCCAGGGTACGTATCTTTGATCTGGTCTTATTCTTCACCCGTATCAATATCTATATCTATATTTATATTTATATTTATATTTATAGAGTAATGTTATATATCGGTATATCAAATATGAATTTTAAATCAATAAGAATCATTGGATGAGTGGATTCTATTAATTTTTTTCATTGGGACTCACTCATCTAATAATTTTTATTGATTTGAGATACACATTTGGGATATAAATTTGAGATACAAAGTATTACTCATATTTATATCCATACTAATATCTAAAAACATTTGATTCAATATTTTAACTCCATAAAAAATTTTAAATATCATATTATCTTTTCATAGTTAAATATTTAAATTATAATCAGACTCAAATTTATATTCTAAATGAAGGATCATTGGATCGGTGAGTTTCATTTAAAACAATTGGTCTGAGAGCAGAGGACAAAATCCGACTGAGCAGATAGCTAGGTTATTTGGGCTGAACTAAAGTTAGTCTGACCGAGCAAATAGCTAGGTTATCCTGGCCGACCTAAACTTAGTCCAGTCAACCAGGGGATAAGATCCAACTAAGCAAATACCCGAAAAGTCAGAGATGGTGCTAGGCGACCAATAAGAAAATTGCCTAAATCATAAGAACACATAATTAACATGTGACCTAAGTCAACTAATGAGAAAGAAAACCCCATAAGGGTCAAATATGAATTTAAGGAATGAATGATTGAAATTTAGGTGTGCCACCATATTCTAGTCTTGAATAATTGGGACAAACTCCGTATAAATACCGGTAAAGCTTAAGTCTAATGTGACGCCCCAAAAATCCGGGGGTCCCGTTGACCATCCGTCAACCCGCGGAATGCCTGTGGATATCGAGTGACTCGATATCTCGGCGTTATGTCTCATTTATCGGGATCCATCATTTAACAAAATTTAGGCAGAGTCTCCTTTGTACGGGGAGCTCAACCCAATACTCAACCTGTGCAATATATTTTACAAGGCCCATCCGAGGCCCAACATGAAATATTGACCACGCCGGGTCCATTTATAAGTAAAACTTGGCCACACAGGGCCCATTTATCCATTCTCATATAAAACATGCATTTGTTATATCAAACATAGTCTATAACAATTGGATTACAATCCTTTTTCATACACATTACATGCCAAAAGCTAAGTTTTCATAAACGTTTATAAAAAACTCAAAATAAGGCCACATATCGGCCCCTTCACCCTTGATGTTCTCCACGTGAGCCATCCGCCGGTGTAAACCCCACACCTGAAATTGTTTCCCGTATAGGGTGAGCACAACGCCCAGTAAAGTTTATCTTACAAGGGCTACACCCCACCCTAGATGCATATGTGATGTGTACATGCAATAAGCAACATTTAACAATCATTCCATACAAGAATATGCATTCGATGCTGGAATGCAACAATACCATGCCATGAGATGAGATGCGACTCACTCATGCAGATTTTCCCGAGTCCTCCCCGACTCACGCCACACAATGAAATGTCAAAGTGTAATGCAACCCATCTATTGACGGAAAAATCCTTCTAATGATCGTTTTGAGTAACAAACCATATGTTTTTAGAAAATCCGATCATTATTAGGAGTCTACCCATTGAATGGGCGTTTTTATCACAAAACCCTGTGTTTTCTTTTGGGCAACGGATTTTCGGAGTCACACCGCAGGCTCCGTGGGCCTAACACTTTTCCGGAATTGCACTGCAGGAAAAGTGTGTGAACCAGGTAGTTTAGGGTTTTTCACCCAAGGAAGTCGCCATGCCCCTTCTTGCTTTACCCAACACAAGTTTTCCTTATGCAATGCAATGTGCAACTCCAAAAAAGATCATTGATCCCCTTTTTCCCGAGTCTACACACAATCAAACACCAAGCTAGGTGTTGATTTACCCAAATTCCACACATCCACACTCATGCTCAATGCCAATGAATGTGATGCTATGTTCATGCTCCAAATACAATGATGTCAAATGAGCAATATGTCTATATGTTCAACATGTATAATTCCATGGTCATCATATTAGATGCATACAATAACCAAAACACCTTAATCATGTCAACATATTTGAAGTCATAAATTGACAACATAGAGCATACTTTGATCATCTCTATACACATAAACATGTTATCACAATTTCATTGAAATAGTATCAATTTCTCAACCAAGGCATATTATCAAACACCTTGAAGGCACTCAAGTCATGTAATCACATAACACATTTTAAGTCATTACAAGGCCCAAGAAATCACATCAACTGATTTCTAGTAAACATTCTCACATAATATCAAGTCTCAAGAAAATTATATAGGTAACTTCCATATACCAAACTTAGACTAGAACTTGGTCTAGGCCAAATTCCATACCCATTCCATAATACACCTAAAGCAAGAAATAAACCAAGTAGGAGAAACCCTACCTTAATAGAGTGTAATTGTTACCCCCTTAGTTTTTGGCTCCGCGTGGCATGGGGCAGCCTCGCCCAAGGGCGCCCATGCCTTAGCCAGATTGGCAGAAGTCCCATGCATGACTGAGGGAGGCAGTCTATGCACATGGGTACGTGGGCACAAGCCAGCATGCAAGCAAGGCAATCAGAGGGATTGAATTCGTGGGGCAATGCTGGATTGAAAGAATGAGCCATGGGCTGGGTCATGGCTAGGTACGAATGCAATCAGGTCGGATGCTGAGGGCTCATGAGGAAAGCACATGCACAACAGGTGAGGAGTTGGGCATGTGCACTGTAGATGGTGGCAGTTCAGGACAGTTTATTCTGTCATGTGCAGACAACATGCAGGGAGTTACAGACAATCTGTGTCTGTAGCAGACATTCTGTCCAGATTCATGGGAGGATCCTGATTGGTTGCATGTGCCTAGGCAGTTGGGCTTGTAACTGCCACCCTGTGTATTATAAATAGGGTCCTTTGGGTCTGTAGTGCACCAT
>CM042199.1:18994399-19006111 GCA_023539305.1 Ilex asprella | reverse complement strand
TGTGTGTTTGGCTGAGACTGAGTGTAGGATCTCAGTGCCATTACGAGGCAAAAACTTAGTGCGAAATTTGACCCCGTAACAGTAATATAAGTGTAGAAATCCTCAAGAACACTCCCTCTCTTATTTAATTTTAATGCCACATGTAGAGTTCTTTTCCAACTAAGCATAGGTGCTTAGCATCTTTGAACATTCTGCAGGTAACCTTCATGAATTAAAACAACTATAACTCTAGTTATAGAAATCCAATTCCAACAAAACATGTGCAATCTAAACATAGACTCATAGGAGTTATCTTTCACCAAAAATCACTATTTTTGAACACTAATTACCTGTCCCAAGTAACTCCTAAACCAAGTGTAAGTTACAGAATTTCTGGTTTCCAGCAGGTCATAGTCATCTTTAGAAATTCGTCAAAAATTTAATTTTCATCCTTTTGGCATGAAACCAAAGCCAAAATAACCCTTTATGAATCTATTTTAAACCCTAAAAATTTCAGATTCATAAACGAATTCTAACTCATAAAACCAATTACGAAATCCCAGACTGTCCGGAATTTCCAGAACAGTATCTGCAGGCTGGAGCTAACTTTGAAAAATCACCAAAAATCGTATTTATCTCCATTTTACTTGAAACCAAAATCAAACGTTTCCTTATTCAGTATATATCATAACCTAGTTTTTTTAGAATTAATAAATAACCAGAGCTCATGAGAATGAAGAAGAAACTCACCTACTGTCCAGAATTGACAGCAGAACTTCCCCTTCTTCCTTTCAATTTGTGTTCAAGAAAAATACCCACAAGACTTGATTTTTTTCTAAAACTTCACCTTTGAACCTTCGGTGAAACTCTTTGTTTTTGGTACCCACGCGTAGCCCTCGTCGAGGAGATGAACTTTGCCTCTTGAATCGACAAATTTCGACCGACGGAACTCCGGGAATCTTGGATTGAAGCTCTAAGAATCAATTTTCTCTTTTCTCTTTTGTTTTCTCTCTTTTATCTCCTCTATGGCCGGCCACCCTTGCTGAAAATAATGAAAATATATCATTTTGAGATATTTTAGTCCCTATTTATAATTTTAAATGTGCGGTCCTCGTTGCACCGCATATTACCGACTTCCGAGTTCGTTTTTCGTCCAAAAACGATTCATTAAGTCTCGGATTGAGTTCAAATAAATTTTATTTGAACTTTAATTTAATTTTAAGGAAAATTTTAAAAATTTATTTTTGGGAACCTTTAAAAGGTCAATCGCCACGCAGTCATCTCGATCTACGTGCAAAAACTCGACTATCTCCGAATTCGACAAATTTTCTGGTGGTTACTAGATTTCGCGTTGCGAATCCAATGGCGCACTCCGTTTCCTCATCCGAGGCCTAGAACATGAGTATTATAAACCTCATCATAGTGGTAAATTACAATTTTACCCTTATTCCAAAAAGTTCAAAATTCTCTGGGTTTCACATCTAAGGTACGCATACTTTTGTCTAATAAATTAAATACACTTTCTCATGTCATTGTTGACTAAAGCATCGAAGTGTCTTCGGCCGGTACCCCACCGGTCAATGGTAGTTTGTTTGTTTTGAAGGTTAAAGGCAATCTCGAGTACTCATCCCAAACGAATCTCTTTATTTTGATAGGTGCGGATTTTTTCCCCTACAATTGGCGTCGTCTATTGGAAACAATGATCAAGTTTATTTGAGTGCTTGGCCTTTTTTAAGATAGACCACACAAGAATAGTGTACAAACCTATTCTTGTGTGAGCAACACAAGTTGGTGATATATCTCGCAAACGTCTATTTTAAAAAAGGCAATGAGAGATCATGTGCTTTCTACCTTTCACGATGGACGTCGGCTCACGGAGCAAGGGGGTTAGTTATTTGATAATCAATCAAAGGGACAGGCAATAAGAATTGCATGAGATTACTCAAAAAATAATCAGTGTACCACTTGATTTCTCTTATTCGCGTTGAAGAATCATGGAGTGCGGATGTGGTACTTCGTTTATATGGAATTGGTTTTTTTAACCAAATCAGCTACCCTTTATTTGGGTCCCATGGCCAACTCCAGGTAATACAAATATTTAATACATCCAATTTTGACTTTCATAACAAAGAATACTGTCAAGGTGGGGGTATAATTGGCCTAAATTATATATAACATCTTGAACATAGTTGAATTATCTTTGATGGTGGCAAAACCACGCGTATGAGCAGGAGGTGTGGAATGAATGATGCTGCGTAGAACTAAGCTATGAGATTTAACTAAAATCGAAAAGAAACACAGCAGAAATATAGTGGTTCACCAACTTTAGAGCATGACTAGTCCACTCTTTAATGGAGGCTCCTGCTCCTAGGATCTATATTTCTCTCCAGAAAGTTTTTTTTTTACAAGATGCTCTTGATACAAGTAGGGTTCTCCCTTTTTTGATGGAGGTACCATCCAACATTTATAGCGCAATTCCTATCCCTAGGGAATATCTAGCGAGATTTTTGCCCTTCACCCGTGGGATTCTCCTTAATTTTAGGGGAGGATCTTGGTCAGTTGAGATTTCATGCCTTGATTGTAGCTTTCTACTGCTTTGGGGGCACCTGCTATAAGCCAACTGTTCTTCTCCGTGTTTTCTCTATCACCTTGCCCGGGGTGAGTTCTAGGTCTGCACCCCTGAGCTCAGGATACCCTGTCCGACCTCCCTCCTAGGCTGACCTCTCTGTCTGAGCTCATACTTACGATATTTTCTTGGTATCATCAGTTGCCCCCCAGCCCTTGGCTCGGACGAGCATGGGCAAGGGCTGAGTTGTTTTAGGTCGAGCTAAATTCACACGTGGCAGATTTTGACTTGCCCGTGCATGACATCTCTTGATGGTTTCAGGCAATCATGAGTCCCTCGATTCTCGCGTACGTTTCAGTTTGTGTCCCCCCAGACTTTAAATGCTCAAATGGCTAACAAAACCGTCTTCCTACTGTTCATCTTCTTCCCTTGTTCTCTGGCTTCTTCCCCTCTTCGTGATTTCAGATCCTTCGGTGACTGCATACTTTCTGATTTCCCTTGTGAGATTGAACTTTCTGTGCTTGATTCGAGCGTTCGTAGTGCTTTCTTCCTTCGATTTGGCTCTGGTTCTCGTTCGTTGCTTCCTCATAGCTAGGTACGTCTTCCTGCCCCTTTTCGTCTTTTCTTGTTCTGGATCCCTCAAATTTGAGGTGGTTGCTGCATTTCTAGGCTTATCGTTTTTTTTACTTTTGGAACCGTGATCTTTTTCTGTCTCCCCTTCCTTATTTCGTGACCTGGGGTTCCATTGTGAGGATCCTTAGCGTTGGTAGTTATTGCGCTAGCCCCCTAGTTATCAAGGAGTGTCTGATTAGTGTTCCTCTTCCTTATCGCCTCTATAATCTCCCTCTTTCCTGTCCTCTCATATCTAATCTTTCCAAAGCTACTCGATCCTCTGCGACTCCTCTAGGTGGTAGGTCTACCGATGAGGATGTCGAGTTAGGGGAAGTGGGTGAGGAGATTGACAACTTCCTAAGTGTTGATGCCCTCAACCCTGAAGTTAAAGCAGGACAGCTTCCCTCATCATCTGCCTCTATGCCCCCTAAGCCTAATAAAGGCAAGGGGAAGGTCGGTGGGCTGGGCTCTCTAGCGGCTCATCGTATTTAGGAGCTGCTCTTAAGCAAGCTGAGCTCGTGGGACTCAATAAGGTTGACCCCTCACTCCTTAGGATTTTCAGTGCCCGCTACAATTTTCCTCCTGGTGTCCAGCCCTCGTGCCCTGAAAGTTCTACTCCTCACGTCGCCGAAGTCCACAAAAAGGTCTGTTTCTTTGAAGCTACCTTTGAAAATGGTCTTTGTTTTCCTCTGCACCCTTTCCTGAAAGTTGTTCTTCAGTACTTTAATGTGTGTCCCTCTCAACTTTTCCCTAATTTTTGGGGTGTCTTAGTGGGCCTTTTGGTCCTCTTCAAGGATTTAAAACTCGGGATCCTTTGCCTCCCTTTATTCTTGGATTTTTTCAACGTCAAGCTGACCTCGTCGGAGGGCTTCTTATATGCTTCCAAATGAGCCAACGCCAAGCAGCTTATTTCTAATGTTCCCACCTCTCACAAGCACTAGAAGGAGTACTTCTTTTTCATTGGGGGTGCAAACTGGGAGTATGACTCCTCTGATAGGACGGATACCCTTGGTATCCCTAGGGCTTGGTCTTACCTCGAAAACTTGGGTAAGTCACTGCCTGAGCCAATTTGGGTTTTGCTCTGGGAGTTATGGGTTTTTGAGTTTGCTCCGTCTTTATTTCTTTCCAGGTACTAGACTCGAGCACAGCACAAAGGACGAGGAAGCGAAGCTGAAACTGTCTGAGAGTGCTCCAAGAAGATATTCTGAGCTTATCCAGTTTCAGGTCCTAGTTGCGAGGGGACTTAGTCTTCCTGAGGTGACGATAGAAGCCCCGTCTCCGATCTCGGTCGTTAGACCTGAGGAAGTACCAGGTAATTTTTCCCCTTTTTCAGATTTCCAGTGTCTTCCACTTATTTTTTCTCAGATCTGATCGATTGTCGTGGTTTAGACCTTTCAGGATCTTCCACAATGAAGCTGTCTGCAGAGAAACTTGAAGCCAAGATCGCCAAGCTACAGAGAGGTAGGAAGGGCAGTAAAAGGAAGGCCGAAGCCGGGTCTGGTGGCAGCTCTACTACCCGAGCTAAGGCTCAAAAGCTAAGGGGACTTCCTCTTCTCCAGTTTTGGTTATGGATAGCCAAGTTTCACCCTCAATCATTCCACCAGGCGTAGGAGTTTCCTCTTCTTCGTAGCCTCAGCTCGTCCCTCTTAGGCCCGATGAGCCAGGCGAAGCCTCTCATACTCCATCTGAGGTCGAGAGGGCTTGGGAGTTCGTTTCTCAGGTCCAGTCTGAGACAATTCTGTTAAGCCCCTCTGGCAAGATCATCGAATTATCCATGACAAAGTCTGAGGCTGACAGGGGCAAAAATATTAGGGTGAAAGGTCGAGGAGATTCCTTTTTTAAGAATGCAGAGCTCGCTACTGGGGCCATGGCATCCATCCTCTCTGAATCTGACATTATGAGGGCTCGCTCTATGCCTCTAGAAGAGGCAATCGCCTCAGCTCTTCAGGGAGCTACCACCATAAGTGTTTATGTTTTGATGTTCCTTCTTAGCTTCTGTGAGTCCTTGATGCTGATTTTTGCTCTTATCCTTGTTCCTTAGATGGCTTTCCATGTAAAGGACCTGTTGGATAGGGTCCGCTCTGCAGAGGACTCAGTCAAAGCTTTGAAAGCTTATGAGCTCAAAGTTGCTGAACTCTCTTTTGAGAACAAGGATCTCAAAACTCAGGTGAATAGCCTTCAGGATAAGGCGGAGAAGCAGGCTTCAGAACTCCAGGATCTTCAAAGGGCCAAATCCAAGGCAGAGGAGGGTGAGAAGAAGGCTCGAGATGAGCTAAGGATTTTGGGGATGAGCTGAAGCACAAGACTGAGCTCTGGTCAAAAGCTAATCAGGATGCCTTTGATGCCCGCTGCTCTCTCGACGCCCTAAAGCGAGATCACAAAGCCACCTGTGAGGTGAATGTGGCCCTTCATGAGGAGATCAAGGAGAAGGGTGATATGATTGCTGAGATGAAGGACGATGCCACCACCCAATGGGCTTCTGGGTGGCTTGCGTTTAAGCGCAAAGCTTCTAAGACCTTCCCGGACCTAGACTTCAACTTCTTTATCCCAACTGAAGAGGAGTTGGAAGAATCTGGTTCTGATGTCGAGGAAGATTCCTCAGCTCTTCCTGCTGGGGATATAAATCAGGAGGTGTCTCTTCAGCCAGTTATTCCCTAGGTTACTTCCTTCTCTGCTGACCTCGTGGAAGAGGCCCTTGCCCGTGACTTGCAAACGGATGGAGTGAGAGTTCCTGGGGCCAATATCTCTGAGAACCTAATTCCTCCAGCTTCTGGGATCTTGCCTACTGAGCTGCCGGACTCTGCCCCTTCTATGAAAGCTTCATCTACTGATTTGCAGGATCCTCCCCCAGAAACTTAGGGTTTTTGTTTGTAATTTTTAGTTTTGAAATGTACTTTTCGTGACTTCTGTTCTTGAACTTTACCTCCCTTAGTTTTGAGCTTTCTAGAAATATACTTTATCTCTCGAACTTTTTGAGCTGTTTGTTGAAGCTACGATACTTTCTTTGAATCAAGATTCGTGCATTTTCTTGTTCTGCTTGATGTGTTCCTCTTGACTGCTTTATATTTTTTATATATTCTCCTTGCCCCATTGCTTTGAGGGGTGCTGAGCTCTCCTTAAAGCAAAACTAATTGGGTTCAGAGAGTGGCCCGCTGAACATGCTTTGCTGCTTGAATCATACTTGAATGCTCTTGAGGATATTTATCATGGCCACTGACTGGACTCTTCATAATTTTCTTCTTGAGGCCCTGATAGCCCCCCCTTTTTTTTGCTTATGTCTTCGAGCTCTATATGTGCTTAGCTCTTCCCTCGAATTGGAGGAGATCTATGAGTTTCTTGGGAACAATCATGTTGAGTTGAAGAGCTTAGAGAACTTTTATCTTAGGATTTCCCTGTAGTGATCTCAACCAACCTGCTTCACTAGAATTGTTCAGGTTTTTTGGAGGTCAGGGGTCGAGAGGGTGCTCAAAAAGAGGTTTAAGCTGTTGCATCTATGGCCTTCATCAAGGCTCAAAGTTGGAGGTTATTCTTGGATTCGCTTGATTAACCAGGACAAGAACAAACTCCGGGTACCTTCTTATCAGCTCATCATATGTGTGAGTTAGCAAGGATGTAATTGCATAAATCACGTCTGCTAGCTCTGCCAGCGGTCTGATGAGCCTCCTCATTGCGGGCTTTGGTTCACCCTTCGAATATGAGCTGCAGCTTATTGTACAGGACCTCTTTTCTTTGTGTTCTGTCTGAAGGTTTGTAAGTTTGTCTGAGCCCCTTAGTCCTGGCAAGTCAGGCCCTCTAGGTTGGATGTTCTTGATTTTTCTACCGGTCCCAAAGACGAGGTCGAGGAAGATGATGATGAGTGAACATTGCTGCTTGTGCCTTCCTTTTGGTTTTGGACTGTTTATTTAGTCTCCGTAGGTTTTAACCATTTTGGAGACCCTCCACGTGCCTTAGATGGAATAACCTACTTCCCCGTTTTCCTAAACCACCCTTGTCCTCATGGGTTTGGAAAGGGGGTAAGGACGGGTTATCTCTTGGCGTAGTTCTTGGTTCTTCCAAAGCTGGCCAAAATTATAAATTCTGTGATTTCCTCTTTCTTGTCTATAACTCTTGGAGGATTTCTTGAATCTTCCTCATCCTTTCGGCACCCTTGCCCACGACCTCTAATGGCTGTTCCCACTTCGACTATGTTTGAAGATCGTTTTTCTTTCGTAATTGACAGGGAATTCCAGTCCCGTTCCTTGACTCCTTCTTTGCTCACTTCCTTTGACCTAAAAAGGATCAAGGAACGGTTTTTTCAAGAGCTGAAACTGCCTCTCCGGGTTCCTGTTCCAAATGAACCTCCTAATTTTCTTCCCCGAGGTGAGGTCTGTTTCTTTGAAGGTGCCTTCAATATGGGTCTTCGTCTTCCCATCCACCCCTCTGTTGGGTGTATCTTGGCGTATTATGGTCTACCCTCCTCCTGGCTATCTCCTCGAGAGTGGGCTGTGCTGATCAGCTTCTTTTTGTTCTGGCGTCTCTAAGACAATGACCAGTTTTCCACGACTGCAGAGTTCTTATATTTCTATTGCCTCGAAGAAGACGACGTTCCCTGTCTTAGCTGTTTCAGGTGGAGGTATTTCTCCGAACGCCAGTTTGTACTTGACATTCCTTCTTCGTCCCCTGAGTGGCTTAGCCGCTTCTTCTTTGCCTCTAGGGATTCTTGGAGATCTGTTGAGGACCGTCGACGAGGGAATAGGGTCCCACGTTCTTGGAGGAAGTTTAATCACATTAGTAAGGGGCTTAGCAGTCTTCTTGATTATTCTCTCTTTCCTAGCATTCTTTTTCTGATCTTTGTCTCATTGTGCAGTTGCGTCTGATCCAGATTTATCAGAGGCAATAAGGATTGAGCAAGTGAAGCAGTCTGCACCCATGCCCTTTTTAGAATTGATGACTTCTGGTAACCTTTTCCTATTTAGTGCAGTGGCAGCTTCCATTAATTTTCACTTCGACTGCAGCTCGCCAGACCTTTCTCCCTCAGAATTCGAGGAAGTCGAGGAGGTGGGTCCGTCTTCCAAGAAATGCAAGCTGTGTGACTTTCCTTCATCCCCTGATTTCTCTCTTAGTGCAATTTTTCTTTCTTCTGCTGGGGCCAAGCTTCTCAACGCACTCTCGAAGATAGAGAAAGAGAGGGAGGAATTGAGGGAAAAGAACGCCCTTTTGAAGGAGGAAATGGCCGAATTAAAGAGACGCTTGGGGGATAACTAGCAGTTCTGTCTTGGGAGCTTCAGTTGTCTTCTCTAAGCAACTTTATTTTTGATAGTTATTTTTTCTTTGATGTAATCTGGACAAGTTTTTCTTCCGTTGGATGTTGTATGTCATAATCTACCTTCTTTTCATGGTCCGCTTTGAGTGGCTGAGCTCTTTCTTGGAACTGCCTATCTCGTGGTTACCTGCCGAGCTTTCCTTGGTTTTTCATTGTGAACAGTGCGTAGCACTCTTTGTTCCTTTGTGAATATCTTCCCTTCCGAGATGAAGAGCTCCTTTCGAGTTCTTTCCTTAATTTATAAGCTGAAGAGCTTGTCGTGAGCTTCGGGGCTCCTTTTAAACTGTGGAACTTTGTTATAACTGATTGTCTATCGAGGGATACTAGGCTCCTTCTGGGCTATAATGAGTTTCTCTCGAGCTACTGGGCTCTTCCTGAGCTGTAGAGCTCTTCTTTTTATTTATAAATGATGAGGTTATCATGAGCTGCTGGGCTCTTCCTTGATTTATAAATGTGAGTTTATCCTGAGCTACTAGGCTCTTCCTTGATTTATAAATGTGAGTTTATCGTGAGCTGCTTGGCTCTTCTTTGATTTATAAACGTGAGTTTATCGTGAGCTGCTGGGCTCTTCCTTGATTTATAAACATGAGTTTATCTTGAGCTGCTGGGCTCTTCCTTGATTTAAAAAAGTGAGTTTATCGTGAGCTGCTGGGCTCTTCCTTGATTTATAAACGTGAGTTTATCGTGAGCTGCTGGGCTCTTCCTTGATTAATAAACGTGAGTTTATCGTGAGCTGTTGGGTTCTTCCTTGATTTATAAACGTGAGTTTATCGTGAGCTGCTGGGCTCTTCCTTGATTAATAAACGTGAGTTTATCGTGAGCTGCTGGGCTCTTAAGCTATCGGTTGGGTCATATTTGTCTCATATCTGGTTGAATAAAAAATTTGCCACTTTATTAGAATCAATTCTATTACAGGAAGTACTTACTGAAAGAACTTTTTGAGGTGCTCTACGTTTCAGGAATGAGGTAGGATTTTTCCTTCTTCGGTCTGTAGCTCGTAATTTCCAGGTCTTATTACCTTGGAGATAATGAAGGGCCCCTCCCTGTTTGAACCTAATTTTCCGTGAGAGGGGTCCTTTCTTGCGAGTAGAAGTTTTTTAAGCACCAAATCTCCCACCATAAAGCTTCTGTGCTTGACTCTTCTATTGTAGTATCTTGCGGTCTTCCTTTGGTAACCTTATATGCGTTGCAGAGCTTTGTTTCTTTTTTCATCCAAGAGGTCGAGATTCAGTAGGAGTGACTCATCATTGTGCTCCAGATCAGAAAGCTCGGCCCTTGGGGATGGGACCCCGATCACTACAGGGGATACTGCCTCTGTTCCATAAGCCAAAGCGAATGGTGTTTCCTGGGTTGCTGACCTTGCAGTTGTTCTATAAGCCCATAACACTTCTGGAATATGCTCCACCCACTTCCCTTTCAGGCCTTTAAGTTTGGTTTTCAGTGCAGCTTTGATGGTCCTGATAGTTACCTCTGCTTGCCCATTGGACTGTGGATGAGCTGGGGCTGAAAAGTAGTTCTTTATTCCCAGCACAGCACAGAATCTTCTGAACTTAAGATTGTCAAATTGCTTTCCATTGCCCGAGACTATCGCCTTGGGGATTCCAAATCTACAGACTATGGACTTCCATGTGAAGTTCTGGACTTCTGTTCCGTGATTGTAGCCAAAGGTTCCACCTCTGCCCACTTAGTGAAGTAGTCCATTCCGACGATGACGAATTTGCACTGTCCCTTGCCGATCGGGAGGGGCCCAAGTATGTCCAGACCCCATTGCTTAAAGGGCCAAGGACTGACCACCGAGGTCAGGAGCTCTGGTGGGCAGTGGAGGAGATTGACGTTTATTTGGCAGATTGCACATTTCTTGACCAACTCTACGATATCCTTGAGCATTGTGGGCCAATAATATCCCTGTCTTAATGCCTTTCCCTCCAACGTTCGTGCTCCGATATAATTACCGCATATTCCCTCATGACCTTCTCTGAGAATGTAATTGGCGTCTTCATTCTCCCCACATTTAAGGAGAGGTCTTAAAAAACCTCGCTTGTAAAGGTTTCCTTGCAAAATAGAGAATCTAGCTGACCTGGCTCTTAGCTTCGCTGCTTCCTTGGGGTCCTCTGGCAAATATCCATCCCGGAGGTATCCCAAAATTGGGTTCATCTAGCTCGATGAGGCTTGTACAGGGAATATTTCTTCGTTTTCTAGGTCAACGGAGGGTTTTGCCAGGTGCTCCACTGGAATTGACCTTTCCAAGCTTTCCTGTGAGGTGGTTGCAAGTCTTGCCAATGAGTCCGCTCTTGAGTTTTCAGATCTGAGAACGTGTCTGACTTTAACTTGCACAAACTTCTTGATCAATTTCTGAACCTTTCTGAGGTAAAGGATCATCTTCTCACCTTTGGCTTCGTAAGACTCCTCTATCTGTCTTACCACAAGCTGTGAATCACTGCATACTTCTAATTGCTTGGCCTCCATCGAGTGAGCCAGATTAAGTCCTACAATGACAGCCTCATACTCAGCCTCGTTGTTTGAGGCTCTAAATTCAAACCTCAGGGCATATTCGACATCCAGTTGATTGATTGATAACGGTTGTTGTTCCTTACCTCTCAACACCACCCTCAAATGTGTATGACTTATGTGTGAAGGGAGTGTCACTCTCCCTCAGTATGATACAAGAGATAGGAAACAACGGAATGTGAATGGTAGGAAATGGATGAACAAAATATGTGTAAAATGAAAAGTGGAATGTGAACAAAAGTGCTCCCCAATCGCAAGGAGTCTTTCGTTGTCGGTGTTTTACTTGGAAAGTATTCCAAGGTCGTCTCCTCAGGGAAGGAAAGGGAGTTTTGTGAAAGTGATTTTACAAAGTGGTAAAGAAAATATAAAATCTTTTGTTTATATTTTGGGGTTGTGTTTGTAAATGAAAATGCAAGAAAACAAGTGTTAGCTAATCCAAAGGATTCATTCCAATGGGAATACCAAATCAACTCAAAGCCTTCCTCCGATTGAGCATGAATGAACGATTGATTTGAGAGAAGCTAGGGACGAGATTGGTGAGTATCTAAGCATAACCCATGACTAGGCCTACGAGATATCAAAGGCTCACCAACTCCTCCACTCTCAACCCCGTCAAACCAAACCATTTGACTTAAAAGGGAGAAATGAAGAAGAGTTGAAATGGAATCCCCAAGAGGAGGTCTTCCCTTGGATTAACTAACTTAAATCCTAACTACTCATATTAAAAGCAAGACATTCATAATGT
>CM042199.1:18967092-18994299 GCA_023539305.1 Ilex asprella | reverse complement strand
ACCCATGACTAGGCCTACGAGATATCAAAGGCTCACCAACTCCTCCACTCTCAACCCCGTCAAACCAAACCATTTGACTTAAAAGGGAGAAATGAAGAAGAGTTGAAATGGAATCCCCAAGAGGAGGTCTTCCCTTGGATTAACTAACTTAAATCCTAACTACTCATATTAAAAGCAAGACATTCATAATGTAAAGAGACAAGGATGAAATGGAGATTAAAACTTAACTAAATGCAAGAAATCTCAAACTAAGAAGAGAAATCAACAATACCCATTTTAAACTAAGAAATGAAGAACTTGAAAGCATAAATGGTGAAATCTAAGTTACACAACTAAACTTGAAATAGACTTGAAGTAAATGACATTAAGGTAATAACATGAAGATTACAAGAGTATGAAAGCTTACTACAACAATAGCAAGTGAAAATGGGAGAAGAAAATGCAAAAATAAAATTTACTATTCATCATCTTCAACCTTGGAACTCTCTCTCTATATCTACTCCTAAGCTTAGGTAGCCAACTCTCTCTATACTCAATACCATCTTCAATTATATTCCCCCTCCTTCCAACCCATCCCCCTGGAGAAGTAAGCTACCCCCTTCCAAAAACATGCAAGAGAGCATGGCTGACCCTCTGGAGGTGACAGTCAACAATAGGGGTCAAGGAGGCAGCTAGGGCCAGGCCCATGTGAGGGGTTGTTTTTCACCCTTATTTCTCACTCCTCATTAAATGATGTAGCTCCAGGGTTCAGAGGAAGGAGAGGGCACGCTGATCAGTATTCTGGGCGTGTCAGAAAAGTGGTGGAGTCGCAATGGTGGGGCATTCAAGACAGCTGAGCAGATTTGCAGAATTTGGGCACGTCAGGAACTCGGTACTGGTACCCCGATTCCAGTAGGTTTTGGGTACCGATACAGGGTACCGGTACTGTTCTGCTTCCTTTCTGAATTTCTTGATTTCTTTGCTCCCGAGCTACCTTCAAACTATCTTTTGAACTCCTTTTATCGCAAGTGGTATGGAGGGTCTTTCAAAGCCATATTTATCTCCATTCAACTGCAAACACATCAAATTGACATTAAGACTTCAATCATCATAACTTATATTATTTACGGCTCAAAAGCGAGTGAATTAAGTTGATTAGCATCTTAAAATATACAAAGTTGTGTGCTAATCACCAGTTCATCTGGTGAGGTCAAAATTAGGCCCGCTCCGCTTCCTTAGGCATTGGCTGCACCATCTACTGAGAGTTTCCATACTGGGAGATCTGGTACTAGCTACGTGGTCCCCATAGGTGTCCCTGTTGTAAATTTAGCGATGAAATCTACCAAGACCTGACCTTTCATAGCAGTTATTGGTTTATATCTGATGTCAAACTCGCTGAGCTCAATGGCCTATTTTACCAATCTTTCAGAGGATTCAGGCTTATGCAACACCTTTTTCATTGGCTGATCTGTCGGGATTTCTATGGTGTGGGCCTGAAAGTAAGGTCTGAGTCTTCTGGCAGTAGTGACTAAGGCTAAGATGAGTTTTTCTATCTTTGGGTACCTCTCCTCTGCACCTCTGAGAGCTCTGCTGCAGTAATACACTGGCTGCTGAGCCCTGTTTTCTTCTCTAACAAGAGCTGCGTTGGTAAAAAAATCTGAGACAGCCAAGTATTGGGTGAGCACCTCCCTTTCGACGGGGTTGACCAAAATTGGGGGGGAACTCAGATAAACCTTTAAGGACTTAAATGCCTCTTCACATTGGGCATCCCATTGGAAAGCTTTCTTCAATATACGAAAGAAAGACTGGCATTTGTCACTTGATCGAGACACGAAACGGCTCAAGGCAGCTATTTTCCCTGTCAGTCGTTGAATCTCTCTCGTATTTGAGGGTGGTTGAATATCTAGTACCACCTTTACCTTGGCAGGGTTGGCTTCTATTCCCCTACTATTTACTATGAAGCCCAAAAACTTTCCTGCTAAAATCCCGAAGGCACATTTAGCAGGGTTGAGCTTCATCTTATACTTCTTGAGGACCCTGAAGGACTCTGCCAAAAGTTGGATATGGAGATCGGCCTTTGATGACTTTACCAGCATATCATCAATATAGACTTTCATAGTTACTCCAATTTACTTCTGGAACATTCTGTTCACCAGACGTTGGTACGTGGCTCCTGCATTCTTTAGACCAAAAGGAATAATCTGGTAGCAATATGTTCCTTGTTCTGTCACAAAAGAGGTCTTTTCTTGGTCATTGGGGGTCCATTATGATCTGGTTATACCCTGAGAATGCGTCCATGAAGCTGAGGAGTTCATGCCCTGCGGTAGCGTCTACTATCAAGTCGATCCTGGGTAAAGGAAAGCTGTCCTTGGGGCAGGCCCGATTGAGATCAGTGAAGTCTATGCACAGCCGCCATTTACCATTGGTTTTCTTGACAAGGACCACGTTGGCTAGCCAAACAGGGTAATCTACTTCCCTGATGGCCTTGGCTTGGAGAAGCTTGTCGACCTCCTGATTAATGGCTTTCTGGCGTTCTGGGCCGAAGCTTCTTCGATTTTGCTTGACGGGCTTGTTGGCAGGGTTTACGCTTAACTTGTGAGTGATGACTGAGGGGTCAATGCCTTCCATGTCTTCTTGCTTCCAAGCGAATACCTCAGCGTTTTCTTTTAGGAATTGGATGAGTAGGTCTTTAATTTTCCTGCTTAGCTTGGACCCGACGTAAACAAGGTGTTCTGGTTCGCCATCAAGGTGAACAGGTTCCAGCTCTTCCGATGGCGTTGGTCTAGTTTCTAGCTCATCCCTCATGTCAAGCTCATCCAGTTGGATGCTCTCCACTTCTTTCTGCTTCATAGAGGCCATGTAACATTCTCTGGCTACGCACTGATCTCCTTTGACCATTCCGATTCCATTTTCTGTAGGGAATTTTATGACGAGGTGGCATGCCGAGGGGATGGCTCTCATTGCGTTTAAGGAAGGTCTTTCTAACAGCATGTTGTACGCTGAGGGAGCTTCAACCACCAGGAACCTTACGGTTGTGGTGGCCTGGCAGGAAGAGTCTCCTATGGTGAGTACGAGCTAAATAGATCCCAGTGGCAGTACCCTTTCTCCCGAAAAGCCCAACAGATGGGCACTCACTGGTTCTAGTTTTTCTCTTCCTATGCACATCTTGTCAAAGGCAGACGCGAAGATGATGTTTGTCGAGCTCCCATTGTCTACCAGAACCTGATGCACTGTCCTGTTAGCCACGACGGCTCTCACTACCAAGGGATCATCATGAGGATGGTGACAACCCTCCAAGTTTGAGTCTGAAAAAGTTATGGTTGTGTCTAGCCGAGGTACCTTGGTTGTAGTGCATACCCCAAGCATCTCATCACCTCAGATTCTGCACAAATGTGCTTTCCTGGCTGCACTGGATTCTCCCCCTGCAAATCCTCCAGATATCACCCTGATCTCCCCCATGGGTTGCTGGTGTTGCGCAAGAGCCTGTGGCTGAGGTGGTGGAGGTGGAAGAGCTCGATTTGTGTATTCTTGGGCCACAAAGCGACGTAATTGTCCTCGCTGGATCAAAAACTCTATTTTCCTCTTAAGCTGAATGCAATCATCTGTGTGATGGTCATGATCTCTATGGTAATCGCAGTACTTGGTGGGATCCCTCTTCGCCGGATTTGCCTTCATCTGAGGTGGCCATCTTAGGAACTTCTCGTTATGTATCTCATGCAAGACTTGCGATATAGATGTAGTAAGGGGAGTTAGCTGTCGAGGTGGGTACCTCAGTTGCAGCTCTGGCTGCATGGCCCCCAGACGATCTCTCACATGACCTCTCCTCTTTGGGGAACGATCTCTATCTCTTCTTGGAGACCTGCCTCGCTCCTTATCTTTTCGGGGACTTCTTTCCCTCTTTTTTTCTTCCTTTCCCTTCTCTTTTCGCGATGAAGAACTCCTCATCTTCGAGAGGAGTGCCTCTTCTCCATTTATATACTTCTCTGCTTTAGCCAACACCTCGACCATACTCGCTTGAGGGTTCTTTGATATGAAAAACATCAGGTCTTTCGATTGTACCCCGAGCCCCGCTATGAAAGCGGTTATGGTGCACTTTTATCGGGGACGTCCACCTTTAGAGATTCTAAGTTGAACCTCTGAACGTATGATCTGAGGTTCTCGTCTGGCCCTTGTTTTACATTCAAGAGATGGTAGCTCGGCTTCTTGTAGATCCGAGCTCCTATGAAGTGGAATACGAAGGAGATTGAGAGTTCTTTGAAGGAAGAGATCGAGGCTAGAGGGAGTCTATTGAACCACGCTAAGGCTGACCCTTTAAGGGTGATAATAAAGGCCCTGCATCACACGGGGTCTTGATATCCATGCAGCTCCATTTGGTTCTTGTATGTGTTGAGGTGGTCCATAGGGTCTTTCGTTTTATCGAAGGCCTCAATCTGAGGCAACCTGAATTTTGGGGGAAGAGAAAAATACAGCACCCCTGTGGTGAATGGTGACTCTGTCTGCTGTACCAGGGCATTCATAGTGATAGGAGCCTTGCTTCTTACAACCTCCTTCATGTGGCTGAGCTCCTACTTGATGTCCTCGAAGCGTTGTTCCCAATACTGTTCTTTTCTTTCTTGCTGGTAGGGGATGAAATCACTCCTTTCCCTTCCATCATTTCGGCTTTGTGCCTCTTCGTTGTGACCATTCTCGGGAGGCGGTTGTGGATCTTTTCCCATGGTTTGGCTATTCTCTCCTCCCTCAATGACCTCTCTGAGGGGGTCGAGGTGGTATTGTGTCCTGCGAGAAAGATTGTTTGGGCCTGCTTGGGCCGGTCGTGCCTCCTGTGGGCGCTTTAGGAGCTTTAGCAGCTCCTCATTTTGCTATAATAGACGCTAATTGACAAGACGGAGGGCGTCCAACTCGTTATTCGCTGGTGGTTCCTCTGTGAAGGGATTGGTTTCTGAATTGTTTTTAGCTTGTGGATTGTTGGCTTCCTGTTGATCTTGCAGGTGCGGCGGATTGGTTTGACCTCGGCTCATATTGCGGGTTGATACCATCAGTCACTGTTAAATCAGCGTACTTGTAAAACGAGAACAGTCGTTCTCACAAACGGTGCCAAACTGATGGTGACGAAACCACACGTATGAGCAGGAGGTGTGGAATGAATGATGCTACGTAGAACTAAGCTATGAGATTCAACTAAAATCGAAAAGAAACACAACAGAAATATAGTGGTTCACCAGCTTTAGAGCATGGCTAGTAGGGGTGTTCACCCTACCCTACGGGTAGGAAATATGTTCTTTCGCATTCCTACCCGAAACTTTGCGGAAGAGTTTTTTCTTGGCCTACCCTACCCGACAGCTTTAGTATTCCTACCCGCCTTCCTACCCTATTAATCGGGTAGGAAGCCGGGTAGGAAGGCGGATAAATATTTTTGTAACTATTAATTTTTGGATTATTTTAATAATTTAATTAAATAACATCCACCAATTTAACAATAACATTAAAATAAAAAATAATTATAAAAACAATTATAATAAAACACAAGAAAGTATGAACATCAATCCACCATAATTGTTCCACAAATATAATAACAATTAATTTAAGTTTAAACAATATGAAATATAAAATTAATGCAGGTAGGGTAGGTAGGAATGCGGAAATAGATGGTTATTCCGCATTCCTACCCGATTTAATCGGAAGAACAAAAACTCTTCCGCATTCCTACCCGATTGTTGCGGCTAGCCGATTTTTAGGGTAGGGTAAGGTCGGGTAGGGTAGGAACTTGCGGCCAGTCGGAAATTTGAACACCCCTAATGGCTAGTCCACTCTTTAATGGAGGCTCCTACTCCTAGGATCTGTATTTCTGTCCAGAAAGTTTTTTTTTTACAAGATGCTCTTGATACAAGTAGGGTTCTCCCTTTTTCGATGGAGGTACCATCCAACATTTATAGCACAATTCCTATCCCTAGGGAATATCCAGCGAGATCTTTGCCCTTCACCCGCGGGATTCTCCTTAATTTTAGGGGAGGATCTTGGTCAGTTGAGATTTCATGCCTTGATTGTAGCTTCCTACTACGTCGGGGGCACCTACTATAAGCCAGATGTTCTTCTTCGTGTTTTCTCTATCAGCACCCCTGAGCTCAGGATACCCTGTCCGACCTCCCTCCTAGGCTGACCTCTCTGTTTGAGCTCATACTTAGGATATTTTCTTGGTATCATCAATCTTCATGATTTTAAAAAGAAACTAAAGAGATTCAATTGCTTGATACCATAAAGATATCCAAGAGAGTCAATTACTCGAACAGACCTAAAGGATCAACTTAAAAAAAATTAATTGACTATAAGAGGAATCGAAACGTGCCACTTGATTTTCGGTAGACTCTACATAAATAAAGACCAATTCTATATGAAAATTGTTGAGGCATAGGAGTTCGGCTACGCGTGATTCCACTCGTAAGAATCGGCTTTAGATCATTGAGCAAGAGTAACAATAATGGTCACGTTGAATAAATATGGTGTATCAATTCTTGTGGTCACATGTTTCCATGAAATATAAATTCACACTGGATGAAGCCAACTACCTTATTTGAGTACCATGGGCTCAATACCTAGTGATGAAATTCTTTTATAATATAGTTTATGATAAAAATCTCATCCCTAGCTTTAGTTTGTATGTGACGTGAGCACAGGGAGATGAATTATGATGCCTTTAATGATGGATTATAATCAATCTTGATCCCAACACATTGAAGCACTCGACCAATGAAGTCGGCTAATTAGAAAGAGATCCAAGAGGGTCAAAACTCGATACAACAAAGAGGTCCAAGAGGGCGAGAATTAAAAAAATTATTCTGAAAAGAATCCAAGTGTGCCACTTGATTCCCTGAAGGTAGGACCTACAGTAATAAAGATTAAATCTCTCTAAAAGGAAAATTTGAAGTCCAAGAATTCAGCTGGTTGGCAATCACATGTCTTGTTAAAAGTAATTTCCATGGGATTGTGAAGCATGAACGTGAGGTGCAATTCAATAATGCCTTTTTTCTCTCCCAAAAGCTCAAGCACATGGCTACCAATCAAATAGCAAGCAACAAGCACTCGCTGAGATTTCGGTGCCAATTTTTTTGACAGCTTAAGATCAAATCTCCAAAATTGGTTATTCCCAAGTGGGGCATTTTTCGCACTATAGATCTTTGAAGATCACCCTCTGCTTTCATCGAACACTTTTAAATGCACTCTCTTTAGATTACAAGAGTCCAAAGGTCTTCTCTTAGCCCATGTGACTATTACTTCATGAAGAATCAGAGCTTTTGTTTGATTATCTATTTGAGCCTTCTCAAGGCAAAGCCAATGCCCACCATCACGCAGAACATGGATCATATAGACCAATTTAAAGTAACATTGCATATTATTATATGAGCATAGATAAATGGACCTAGTGTAGTCAATAGTTATTCATAAATGGACCCGGTGTGGTCAATGTAGTATAATTACACAGGTTGTGTTTTGGGTAGAGCTCCCTGTACAAATGAGACTCTGCCCGAATTTAATTAAATTAAGGATCCCGATTTTGGGGGCATCACATAAAGTTGGTCCAACCGAGTAGAGCACAAGATTCGACCAAACAGATAGCTATGCTATTTGTGCCGAGCTAAAGTTGGTCTGAGAGCACAGGAACAAATCCGACCGAGCAGATAGCTAGGCTATTCAGGTCGAGCTAAAGTTAGTCTGACTGAGCAAATAGCTAGGCTATCCCGACTGACCTAAACTTAGTCCAGCTGAGTAGAGGATAAGATCCGACTAAGCAAATACCCGAAAAGTCAGAGATGGTGCTAGGCGACCAATGAGAAAATTGCCTAAATCATAGGAACATATAATTAACATGTGACCTAAATCAGCAAATGAGAAAGGAAACCCTATGAGGGTCATATATGAATTAAGGAATGAATGATTGAAATTTAGGTGTGCCACCATATTCTAGTCCTGAATAATTGGGGACATGCTCCTTATAAATACTGATAAAGCTTAAGTCTAAGGTACACACACTTTTGTCTAATAAATTGAATACACTTTCTCATGTCATTACTGACTTAAGCATCGGAGTGCCTCTGGTAGGTACCCCATCGGTCTATGACAGTTTGTTTGTTTTGAAAGTTAAAGGCGATCTCGAGTACTCATCCCAAATAAATCTCTTTATTTTTATAGGTGCGGATTTTCCCCCTATATATATTCATCTATACTACTAATAATTTATATTACTAATAAAAGTACCTTAGAATGAACAACTTTTGAGTCATTGTTTTACTCTTATAAAGAATTTTAAATACCACACTATTCTTCAATAGTTGAATATCTAAATTTTCATCATATACTTATGTGTTCAAATCTCCAAATTATCCCTAATATCTCTTTTAATTATCTATTCACTATATATAAGTACTAGTTATTTCTCATGCCTGAAGGTACGGAGTAATAAAAAAATGGTCAACAATAAATATATTTGTATTCATACTGATGAGCACAAAATATTGCATATTTGATGGCCTCATTTCATGCTTTTTAACTTAACTTTACATTTAATTACTTAGAGTTAGTTGAAGTTTTGAATAATGTGAAAATTTTGAAGTTGCAGGTAATTATAACGTAAATCATGAATTTTGGAACCCTGCAACTGTAGATGAGTTGTGAAGAGATGGACACATTAAATGAGGATTGAGAGGCTTGGAAGATAAAGAAACCAACAAAAATAGATTTTGGAAGAAAACCTTCTGGAAGGTTTTGCCATAAACCTTCCAGAAGGTTTAGCCCACTAGTTTCCTCATTATTGACACATTACCGTTGTTTTCCCGATATTTGACCATGATCTACCTCAAATATGAAAAAGTGAAAAGCATAAAAGTTGTAGATCTGAATGTCCTTTGTATTGTGTTAAAATTTTAGCTCAATCCAACGGTTGGATCAACAGTTATGACAATTTTACTAAGATTGGTCCTGAGGTATCAACTTCCGAAAGACCTTTCGGAAAGTTTAGCCTACTGGAATGAACCTTCTGGAAGGTTTTCGTCGACCTTTCGGAAGGTTTTGACCAGAATGCTCAAAACATTTGTAACTTATGCTCGACTTGCTTGGGGGTCCCACCATTGATTCTCCCACTTGTTCCCTAATATCCTTTACACATATACATGTCTCTTACACCCTAGTTGAAGACTTTGGAGGCAATGACATTAATGAGGATGAGAGAGAAGGAGACAGCCATGATGGGTGTAGGCTATGCTCTTCCTAGCTTGTCTATAGCCAATCAACTCACCTTCCATTAATGGGAGGCCTGCACATAGGCTAGGGGAGCTTCATGGATGAAAATGCATCATCTCTTCTCCATATATTCAATATTTCACCAGATTTTGAAGGGTGGCTACCTAAGCTTAGAAAAGCTTTAAATATCTCGTAATCCTTAATTCTTGCACTTTAATCTTATTTATTTGAAGTGTATTGCAAGTTTAGTTTCATGTTCTTGAATCTACCATTAATGGTATTCAAGCTTTCTTCATTTCTTAGTTTTAAAGTGGGTATTGCATTTCTCTCTTCGTAATTAAGTTGTCTTGCATAAACTTAGTTCAAATCTTCATTTTCTTTATTATGTCTCTTCACTTTGTGCGTGTCTTTCCTTTTAATATGAGTAGCTAGATTTTAAGTTGGTTAATCTAAGGGAGACCTTCTCTTGGGTTTGCCATTTCAACTCATTTTCTTTCCTCCTCTCAGAGTACGATGGTTCAGTTAGACTGGGTTGGGTGTGGACATGGTTTTGAGTTTTTGATATCCCGTAGATTTGTCACGGGTTATGTTTGGACCCTCACTTCCATTTTAGTCTCTAGCTTCCCACGAATCAATCGAACATCTATGCTCTATTGGAGGAAGGTTTCGAGTTGGCTTAGTATTTCCATTGGAGTGAATCCTCGGATTAGCCTACATTTGTTTATATTGCATTTTCATTCATAAACTTCACTCACCAAAATAAACTCAAAAGATTTTACACTTTTCCTTTTTTGACAAAATCACCTTCACACAATTCCCTTCCTTCCCTTAGGAGATGACCTTGGAATACTTTTCTGAGTAAAACACGACATGCAAAAGTCTTCTTGCGCTGGGAAGCATTTTTGTTCACACACACATTTTATCCCACTATTTCATCAATCCACCATTCTGTTACCCTTTCTTTTGACATCATTCGGAGGGAGAGTGACAGTGCCTTATCCCTATAAGTCATACACACATTGAGGGATGATGTCTAGAGTTTAGGATACTACAACGGAAACAATCAAGCATTTTTGACGCCATTGCCGGGAAGGCAAGTGTTGAATCAAGAAGGTGATTTGAGACGACATAGGTAAGTCTCGTGATTTTCATCATGAGTCAAGGTATGTCGTCTCATTTGTAAATAGTTTGTTTTAATTTGTATTTTGTGTTATGTTTCCTAATTTTTATGAAAATGTATCAAATGCCTAAAATTTTGAAAATGTGTGTGAGATTTGTGAAGAGTTTGGGCACATCACTAATGAGTGCCCGATAAATTATTAGTGCATTGGCTGATGCTATAATTTCTTATGGATGAAGAACAACATCTTGATCATCTTAAGGGAATGTATATTGATGTTGAATCTCCCACCACTCTAGATTTTGAAAAGCTTAATAAAGATACTATCTCACATGAAGCTAATGAGCCCAAAGTCATTTTGTCATCTAAGAGTGGTGTTGAGATTCACATTTCTCAACTTGGGGAGGGCATTGAAATGGAGTTAAGTGTAGAAATTTTTAAAGAGAAATTGTATACTCCATTGTTGGAATTGCATAAACTTGCCTACACCTTTGTTTGGTTGTTAATTTTTAATGATTATCTTTTGTATTGTTGGATAAATTGGTTAGAAAGGGCATTTATACAACAAAAAAATTTTAAAATCAAAAAAATTAATGGGCACAAGCTCATATCCGAATTGAAGCCAGATTGACATGAGTCCTTTTTGTTTTGTTTTCATGTAAATAGTAGTTAGATTTCTTTTATTGTTTTATTTTTATTTTTCATAATGTTGCAGTATAGATTTTAGCATGAAGTTGATTACATATTTCTAATTTGGACTCAATGCATTTTAAGCATTATCGTAGAAAATCTCATTCAATACCATGTACGAGTTTAAGTTGGGGATGAAAAGAAACTTTTTGTTTTCCCTTTAATATGTTTACTGAAAAGAGAAAAAAAGGGGGTGTTATCATATTTCCCATGTTACTTTCATTTTTCTCATTACATAATTTCTTGTGCATTGAAGACAATACATGGTTCAAGTTGGGGGTGAGGTGTACCATTTACATGTTCCATCACTTTTTGTACATAATAGTTGGAGATGTAAAAATTTTGAACATTTTTTGGTGAAAAATATCAAATATTGAACTATATTCCCCAATCTTAATGGTTATGGGAGTTGTGATTGCTTGATCTTCATTATGAACTTTGAACCCATGAGTACACCATATAGGTTTATCCTATGTTAGAGTATCACATATGTGTTTTCTTTCAAACCTAACCATAGTGCACCTTGAATATGTAATTTCAGAAATTTACGGATCAGATTCATATTTTAGTGCTTGACATAAATAGTGGAGATGCGTAAGGACCCATGAGAGTTTTAGTGTCAATCCTTGTTGGAGGGAACTTACATTTATTCAAGGAATAATTTTTCAAATTTCAAATTTGTTTAATAATCTCATTATGTTTATTTTGGTTAGGTGCATTTGGGTAATTGATTGAATTCGTCTTGAAATGCATAACGCTACTCCATGCTTATCTAGAAATGATCTTAGGCCGTCCTTGATTTACTTTGGACCATAGCCTTTTTCTTGTGAAAAATTTATCCCTAGTGTCGTGATTGAGCCATAATTGTAAATTCGTTTCCATGCCCCACATTTGACCAAGCCAATGCAAAATGATAAACATATACTATACCTTGGTTGTTCCTAGAGCTAAATATGAGTGATCATAAAAGAGAAGGAATGGTGGTGTAGAAACTCAACAAAAGGGATGAATAATGTGGGAAGTGATGGTGTTAGCCTAAAAATCTCATAAAAGGGAGATCTTTTTGAAATAAATGTCATTTACTCGAAACAACACTCTTTGTTATCCTCTATCCTTCATTTCACTTACTTCAATATCACCCCAATACCTCATACAACTCGTGAAATTCTTAAATGATCTAGAGAAGCATAGGGGATGCATACTTTTAAAGAAAAAGAAAAGTTGGTTTTACTATCTAATGCCCTAACATTCCTTTCGTGAGATTATGCCAAGGTTGTTTCATTTTCATGGATGAACTTCTTTTTTTGGATTATATGTGAGCATACTTCGTTTTGTGCACAAGGTTCTATCTCACATATACACATGGAGAGCATGCCATGATAACTATAGTGTGATTCTTTGTTGAGAGATACTTTGGTGAGGTTGCATCAAAACTTAATTTGGATAGTCAAAGTGAATGTAAACTCCGTTGAGTAAATGATTAAATTACATATTCATTTCACACACACACGTGTCTTGAAAGGAAATGTGTAGGTGGATACTCTAGAATAGCATTTAAGGCTATGATGTGATTCATGTGTGATTAGTGCAGGTGTATTAGACAGCTATTTTTGATATCCCAGTGCTTTTTAGGATAAGGGCATATGCTTTAAATATTGAATATTAGGAAAAGAAGTTTATAGGTACCTTCACTGGAAACCTTCAGGAGACAAAACTCGTCCACTAGGGATCACATAAGGGTTTAAAAGCTTATTGCATATGCTAAATGCAATTGCGGGTTAGAATAAGTTTATGTTTGTTTGCCTAATTTTTACATTTTGTTTGCTAGGGATTAGCAAAACTTAAGTTGGGGGTGTGATGAGCACAAAATATTGCTTATTTGACAGTCTCATGTCATGATTTTTAACTTAACTTAGCATTTAATAAACATATTTGTATTCACACCCAAAATTAAATCATAAAAAAGAAAAAAAAATTTAAGCACTGGCTATAGTGGGGGTGAACGGTGATAGTGTTGGTAGTGGAAAATGGTGATGATTATAGTGGGTGGTGATGACCGTAGTGGTGGTGGCAGTGTGGGTCGCAACGGTGATGGTGGTGGTGGATTTTGGGTGACAATGGTGGTAGTGGCAGCCATGGGTAATGGTGGTGGGTATAGGTGATGGTGGTTAACACTGGTGGTGGTGTGGCGATGACGATGGTAGTGGCGGTGATGGGCAGTGACGATTGTGACGCCCATAAAATTGGTGGTCCTTTGTCAACTCGTTAATCACTCATTAACCCACGGAATACTCATGAATACTGTGTAACTTGATATCACACTATTATGCCCCATTTATCAGGATCTATAATTTAACAAATTTCAGGCTTAGTCTCCTTTGTACAAGGAGTTTTACCCAAAATACAACTTGTGCAATCATACAACATTGACCACATCGGGTCTATTTATCCATACTCATATAACAATATGCAATTTTACATTAAAAATAGTCCGTATGAGTTCAATTACAATTCTTTTCCATAGATTTACTTGCTCAAAATCAAATTTAGCAAATGTTTTACAAAAGATGGTTTAAAAGCCACAAGTTGACTTTTTTTCATCCTTGAGGCCCCGAGTGTGAGCCATCCACCGGTGTATACTCCGCACTTAAAATGTTCCCCATAAAGGGTGAGGCACCCTCAATATGGTATCTCCTATAGAGACTATTCCCCAACCTAAATGCATATGAAATGTCACATGCAATTTCAGCAAGACACAAAGTATTCCAATCAAGAATATGCAACTCAATGTTGGAATTCACTATATCATGTCATGAAATGAGATGAGACTCACTCATGTAACTCAACTTGAGCCTTCACTGGCTCCCATCACCCATACAATGCCATGAGTATAAAACGGTGCATTCCAAGTCCTTGCTATTGATGTTGCACATCCAATGACCTTTTAAAAATCTCCAGGTCTTTCTTGGGGTGGGTGATTGTCAAAATTCCTTGTTGTTTCCTAACCCCTAAATACTTTCCCTTAGCATGTGAAGTGTATGGTTCGAAGGGGAGTGTCACTCTCCTTTGGGATAGTCTCAAAAGAAAGGGCAAGGAGAAAGGAAAATGAGATGGTGTAAATATGATGTGCAATGAACAAAAGTGCTCCCCAATCGCAAGGAGACTTTTGCAGATCTTGTTTTACTTGGTGGTATTCCAAGGTCGTTTCCACGGGGAAGGAAGTAAACTGAGGGGAAGGTGATTTTGAGTAAAATAAAGTGTAAAAATCTTTGTGGTTGAAAGTTGTTTGGTGAAGTGTGTTTTGGTGAAAATGAAATGAAAAACAAATGTTGGCAAATCCAAGAGGTCACTCTAATGGTGATACCATCTCAACTCGAATCCCTCCTCCAATAGAGCACGAATGAACGATTGATTCATGGGAAGCTAGAGATAAGATGGGTGAGTATCTAAGCATGAACCATGACTAGACATACGGAATATCAAATACTCACCGACTTATCCACCTTTAACCCAGTTAAACCGATCCATTGAACTCTGAAAAGAGGGAGGAGAATGAGTTGAAATGGTATATCTAAATGGAGGTTCCCCTTTGATTTTTCAACTAAAATATTTAGCTACTCATGCTTAAAATGAAATAGACAACGTAATGAGAGTGCATTACAAAGATATGAAGTTCTAGAGTAACTAAATACAAGAAATCATAAGCTTAAAGTGAAAGAAATGAATAACCATTTTATATCTAAGAAAATGAAGAACTTTGGTGCATTAATGGTAAAAGTTTTAAGAGAGCATTAAACTTGCATTCAACTTGAAGGAAAATAACATTTATGATATTAAATGAAGTTCTAAAGATTTATACCAGAGATTACAAGACAATGTATTGAAAGAAATGTAAAAATCTCAAATTTCACTATTCATCATCTTCTACCAGACTCTTTCTCTATATATCCTGTAATGTGTGTAATGCTGAACCATGGAGAGCTTTGCTTGCCAAAACGCCATTGGAGTGATGGCCTAGCTTCCAGAAGTGATCTCCATCTATAGGGGTGCAGGAGTAATGGCTTGGATAGAGGGAGTGTAGAGCTTGTTTGCATACCCAACAACTCTTCTCTTCTCTCTCCTCATTGATCACCATGACTCCAAAGTCCAAAGAGAGGTGTGAAAGGGATGAATACTGTTATGGGCGTGGCTGGGGAGCAATAGGAGATCTGTTGTGGGACCCTTGAGGCAGCAGAGCTTGAGATGCAGAGATTTGGAGCAGACTCAGCAAACAGCACCGGTACTGCATACCGGTACTATGTTCTGGTACTTTGAACTCCAGTAGCCTTGGCATACCGGCACTACATACCGGTACTTTTTCTGCTGTTTCTTTTTGATTTTATAATTTTTCACCTCCTGAGCTTTTCTCTAGCCATTCTTTCATCCCCAATCATCTCAATACATTTGGGAAGGCCTTAAGAAGCCTCTTTTAACACTTTTTAATATGCAAACCTCAAATATCTTTGTTAAGAGTTCAATCCATGCAATTCACATCATTTAATTCTCTAAAGTAATTAAAATAAGATGATTAACACATAAAAATATACTAATGTTTGTGCTAATCAGTGGGTATTTATGGACTTACACTAACAGACCCCTAGCGGACACGGAATTCATGGACTTCCACCAACGGTTTTGCGTACACCGACACACTTTATGAACTAAACCAAATGAGTCAATCAAGTCCTCGAACCAACTTTTCCGAGCTCACCTATCATCTGCCAAGTGTGGTGTTTGATGCCAACCATGCACACACATTCACAAAATGCGATGTTTTCGTGCATATGTAAGATAATGCGCAATTGCAAAATAAGAATCATGTCCAATATACTATGAATGCCATATGAACCAATTTAACCACATATCCACATATTCCATGACAAATAATATCTCAAATATATAATTACCATAAATCATCACAATGTCAATATATCAACAGACATATATCAACATTTTCATTCAACTACTATTTTCATTCAAACACCTTCAATGCACCAAATCATGTAATCACATAAAATGCTCAAATTCATCACATAACTCAAGAAATCATATTAAGTGATTTCTACATACCCAATTATCAAAACTTTCAAGAAATCACAAGCTAGCAATTTCTAATTACCAATTCATACTAGAATTGAATTTACCCATTTTCATTAAATCAACTACAATAGGCAAGTGTTAAAATACATTTAACAACTTACCTATTTCACATAATCATTCTAGGTTGGAAATAAACCTAGTTATGATGAAAACTCTACCTCTTGAAGCGTAAAACAATGGTAGAAAAGCCTTCAAGAATACCTCCCAAGCTCTAACTTTGATTTCTCCATGATTTTGTTTTTGAATCTTCGGTGAAATTCATCATTTTTGGTATGATTGCATATCCCTCATTGCGTAGATGAACTTTAATACTTAGCCTGAAGGATTTCAACCGGTAGAGCTCTATAGATTGTAGAGAGAACGTGGAGCTTGCTCTTTTTTTCCTCTCTTCCCTCTCTTCTCTTCCAACGTTAAAACCCAGCGGAGATATGTGGAGAAGAATCAGATATTTGTCTCTTATTTATATCCTTTAATAAATATTTTTATATGAAATTCCTTTAAATTTTTAAAATTTTATTTTTGTGATCGTTTTTTAGGTCACCCGACACCAGTCGTCTCATAAAACGCAAAAATCTGACTATCTCAGAATTCGACGAAAATTGACAGAATAACTAGATATCGCGAGACAAATATAATGATGATGTCTGTTTAATCATCTAAGTTCTAGAAAAATCCAGGTTTTCAACCCGCACCAAAGTGACAAATTATCGTTTTGTCATTTTTCACAAAAATTCAAATTTACCTGAGTTTTACAATGATGGAGGTGGTGGATGAAGAAAGGTGCTTCTGGGAGACAGTGTGATGGGTGGTAGTGAATGGCGGTGGTGGTCGGTGTGATGAGTATGGTAGGGGTGGGTGACGGTAGTGATGTGCAATGACGGGTGATGGTAGTTGTGGTGGGGGTGGTTGACGGTGGCTGGCGGTGATGTTGGGCAACAACGGATAGTGGTGGGTTATGATAGTGGGCAACAATGGTGGTGGTGGGTGTAAAACCCGGGTAAAATTGAACTTTTATGGATAAAGAGCAAAATGGTAATTTACCACTACGATGCGGGTTACAAAATTGAGTTTTTTAGAACTCGGATGACGAAACCGAACTCACCGTTGAATTCGTCTTGTGAAATCTAGTTATCCCGTCAATTTTTGTCGAATTCTGAGGTAGTCAATTTTTTTGGGTTTTACGAGGCAGTCGAGCCTCAGGTGACCCAAAATCAAAATTTTGAATAAAATTATAAATTTGAGAAATAATCGAGAACAACTTAAAATAAAAATATTTTAAACTAGAACCGAGATGAAATTTAATCGTTTCGGGATGAAAACGAACCCGAAATTAAAAGAGACGTGTTGCCAATTGTGGGCCAAGTATTCTAAAAAATATAAATAGGGAAAAAATCTAATTTTTTCCCATTTGTTTAGCCATTCTCAGCCAATAGAAAGAGGGAGGGAGAAGAGAGGGAAAAGAGAGAAAAAACTCCACCTTCTCTCTACGATCTACGGAGTTACAGTGCTTGGATCTGCTCGGGCCAAGAGGGAAAGTCGTTCTCCTCGTCAAGGGCTACGCCTACGTACAAAAAACAAGAGCTTTCACCGAAGGTGGAAAAATCAAAAATTTGGAGAAGTTGAATTTGAGCTTGGGTTGATTTCTTGGAGTTTCCCAAAGGCACTCTTCACGCTTCAAGAGGTAGAGTTTCTCCTACTTAGGTCTATTCACGACTTTGAATGTTACATTGAAATGAGTAGGTTAATATAGATATATATGACTTGCCTATAGAAGTGATTTTGGTGAAATAGGAATTGAAATTAGGTTGAATATATTCTATCTTGAATGGGTATGTAAAAATTGCATAATGAAATTTCTTGAATTATGTGAAGTGTGGGCATGTTATGTGTTTACATTATGCCTTGATTTGGAAGTGTGTTATTACTTAATATGAGATGACATGCTTGGACTTGAGTTGTGGATAAAATGTTGATAAATGCATATTGGTTTATTGACATTGGGAGTCACGAAAATTATATGCTTTTTATGTAATTTTATCATGGGTTATATGAAATGTGTTGGATATAGTTCATATGACAAACATGGCTTATTAAACATTGTAGTAGAGTTGCAATGAGGCATTACATTGCATATGCACGAGAACATTGCATTAAGTGGGTGGTTGTGCATGGAAGTAGTCAACACCACATGGGTGGATGACGAGTGGGCTCGAGTGAGTTAACACGATGACTTGGCCGAGTCGCACAGTTTACAAGGTAAAGAGGGTTGGGGTTAGCAAGAAGGGCTAGAAGGTCCCTCAGGTGCAAGGCCCGGTGATTTAGATACGCACTTTCGTTGGTATTAGTCCATAAAATGTGTCTGTGTACGCGGGAAATTTGGTGGGATTCCATAAATCCATGTCAGTTGGGTGCCGTTGGTGTAAGTCCATAAATACTCACCTCATAAAAGACCCCGGATTGGTAAAGGTCATTTGATGTATAACATAGATGATGAGATCTTACACATGAAAAATTACATGTGTTGGAGAGCTGGGAAGGGCTCGGGATCATGGATAACGGGTAAACACACTTTAGCAATTGCTTGTGTCAAAGAGTCAGGAAGGGAGCAGGTTGGATTATGAAAGTGAGTCTCATCTTATTCCATGACATTGCATTGTAAATTCTGACATTGATAGTGTGTTCATGCTTGGAATGTATGAATGGTGAATTGGTTGCATGTCAGCATTTCATATGCATTTGGATTGGGGAGTAGCCTATTTAGGAAATACTCTATTGAGCGTGGCTCACCCTTTATGGAAAAATATTTCAGGTACGGGGTTTACGCCGATGAAAGGTTCTCACTTTGAGCCTCGTTGATGAAGAAGCCAGAATGTGGCTTATTTTGAGTAAATTGTAAAATTTCAATGAATATTTAGTTTGACATGTAATTAAATAAAATCGCATGCGAATGTCGTAATAAAACTTGTATAAACTATGTTGGATGTACAAAATAAAAAAATATGTTGTGTAAGTTTGGTTTTGGAATAGTTTGGATGAGATTGGAAATGAAAAATAGGTGAAACAGGCAGTTATTGGCAGAGTGTACCGGTATGCTGCTAACCAGAGAGTTTGTCGTACCGCTATGCGTATCGGTACGCTAAACTCCAGAGAGTTCATCATACTGGTACGGTTTCCCAAAATTCTGAAATTTTCAAGTCTTCTTGCTATGCTTTTGGACTTTGAGTTCTTTAGGTCAAATAGCACAAATGGACTTAAATTGAGATATATTGGGGTACATTGAACCTTGGTTGAATTAGATGATTGTAGAACCACGGATCACATTTGTGACAATAATTCCTACTATGGGGAATGTTAACGACGTGGTGTCGGGTTACGCGACATCCATGGGTATTCTGCGGGTTGACAAGTTTTCAACAATTGATAAAAGAGCCCCAAATTTTTGGGCTGTCACAGCTTGGTATCAGAGCCTAGGTATATGATTTACCTAGAGCTTGATGGGCATGGGTCTAGACCATTGCATTCATTATTCATTTCAAGTTATGTGCTTAGAAATTGCTACTTGTTATGTGCTATGTGCTATGTAGATTATATGCATGATGAAATGTGTATGAAAAAAGGGACACACTAGGGTTAGAGAACATAACCTTGGGAGTGGAAAAAGTGAATGAACGGGATAGTTCCGGGATTTAAATGTCTACTAGTATAAAACCTACGATCTACTAGGAGGACAACGAGAAAAATTCTAAAAACTTGCACTTGATCCCTAGTTCGGGATACTAAGATAGTGTGTTGTTGCCATTTAACATGTGTGTAGATGGCAAGTAGAAGGAGAGGATGCCGAGGCGGTGGGCAAAATAATAATCAACCCCCACCGCCCTTCGACCAACAGGCTTTTACGGAAACGATGGGCATGATGGCGACTACGGTTGCACAAGCTAGCGCCAGTGCAAATCAAGGAGACATGAGTAACCTCCAACACTTCAAACCACACAAACCTCCAGTTTTAAGGGAGGGCCGGACCCTGTGGTAGCCGACCATTGGTTCCGACAAGTCAATAAGGTTTTAGGGGCAACGAAAATTACTTCAGATGCCACCAAGATAAGACTAGCTACGTTCCAGCTAGAGGGAGAAACTCAGTTATGGTGGGATTGGATAGTTGACTCGAAGAACATTGAGGCCATGATATGGGGAGAGTTTTGGGAACTCTTCATGGGCAAGTACTTCTCTGCGACCGTTCGACATGCAAAGGCCCTGGAATTCTTAGAATTGAAGCTAGGCGCCATGACAGTGATGGAATACGTGGCTAAGTTCATAGAGCTAGCCCGTTTTGTCGATGATTATGTGGCCACGGACATGGCCAAAGTAAGAAAATTTGAGGATGATATGAAGTTATCCATCCGGGAAAAGATTGTGGGCCTCCGCCTACAAGACATGGACACAATGGTCGAGACATCCATGGCCATTGAGAGGGAAGTTGAAGATGCACGAAGCATCCGGGAGGATGGTGCTAAGGATAAGAAGAGGGAGGGTCAATCCTCTTCTTCTAGCTTGGGGAAAAAATAGAGGACTTCTACCCCACAAGAGTATCAAGGACAAGGCCGCGACCATCAGGGCCAAGGCCAAGGTCGATCCTCCCAAGGTGGGGGAAAGCTTCAAGACTACCTACTAGGTAAGCCAAAAGACTTGTTTTTATTGCCACCAGCCCGGTCACATGAAGCGGGATTGCCCTCAGAGGCTAGGATCCTAGGATTACGGGACATCTCAGTCCCAATCTTTAGTGGGGTAGCCACAGACACACTATATTCCTCCTTACCCCGTCACGGGCTAGGGAAGTCAGTATCAGTTCTAGGGTGTTACTCAGGCCCCTATCACTTTCCGAGCGGGGACTCCATAGTCAGGTCAAATGGGCTAGGGCATGGGTCGAGGCCGAGGGCAGGGCTTGCAGGTCAGAACTTCGGTGACCCAGGGTCGTGTCTATGCTATCATACCTCAAGTTAACCTAGTGGATCAGTTAGCCATCCAAGGTATATTTTTACTTCCACGCTTATGGGCTAGGGTGTTATTTGACTCTGAAGCATCACACTTATTCATATTTGCATCATGTGTTAGAGACTTGGGCTTAGATGTGGATACCTTGGAAGATCCATTATATATGAGTTCTCCCCTAGGGGCTAGGGTGAGAGTTGATCGGATATGTCGGGGTTGCGAGCTAGAGATCTCGGGGGTTCTACTCACCATGGACCTTAGGGTCGTAGAAATATCTAAATTTAATGTCATCCTCGGGATGGATTGGATGGCGGCACATCGGGTTGTCATTGATTGTGATCGAAAGAGGATCACTACTTCTACGCCGGATGGTGTCTGTTTTAAGTTTCAGGGGGAGAAGCATGATGCTTTACCTCAAGCCGTGTATGACTCTCGATGGCATAGGCAGCTGATGGGTAGACTTGCGAGCCTTACCTTGGAGGACGAGGTGAGGCAGGAGTTGGGTCTACCTCGGGTTGTCTGCGAGTATGAGGACGTTTTTCTGGACAAGCTATCGAGATTACCTCCCCATAGGGATGTGGACTTCAGTATTGAGTGGCATCCCGGTACTTCTCCCATTTCTATGACCCCTCATAGGATGGCAACAGCTAAGTTGCAAGAACTCAAGGTTCGATTACAAGAATTGTTAGACAAAGGTTTTATTAGGCCGAGCACTTCTCCATGGGGCACTCCGGTATTGTTTGCCAAGAAGAAATACAAGACTCTTCAGCTATGTATAGACTACCGACAGTTAAACCAGGTCACTATCAATAATAGGTACCCTTTGCCTAGAATTGATGATTTGTTTGACCAACTGAATGGAGCGCGGGTCTACTCCAAGATAGATCTCCGCACGGGTTATCATCAGTTGAGGATTAGGGAGGCGGACATTCCTAAGATGGCGTTCAAAATACAGTATGGGTATTTCGAATTCACGGTGATGCCTTTCAGATTGATGAATGCCCCGGTGGCATTCATGGATCTCATGCATAAGGTGTTTCAATTCTACCTAGATCGGTTTGTCGTGGTCTTTGTTGATGACATTTTGATCTACTCCAAGACTAAGGAGGAGCATGAGGGTTACTTGAGGATTGTTCTCCAAGCCTTGAGAGACCATCAGTTGTATGCCAAGTTCAGCAAGTATGAATTTTGGCTGACTGAGGTAAAATTTTTGGGGCATGTGGTGTCGGCTTCGGGTGTATCTGTAGACCCAGAGAAGGTTGAGGCAGTCACGAATTGGGAGAGGCCAAAGTTAGTCTTCGAGATACGCAGTTTCTTGGGATTGGCATGGTACTATAGCCGGTTCATTGAGGATTTCTCTCGATTAGCTGCACCTATGACGAAGTTGACCAGAAAGGAGGTCAAATTCGAGTGGAATGATTCTTGTGAGAAGGTATTTCAGGAGTTGAAGAGGAGGCTCACTTTAGCTCCTATTCTGATAGTTTCGGAAAGGAGACAGAGGCATACAGTGTATTGTGATGCCTCGAAGAAAGGACTGAGATGTGTCTTGATGCAGTCCGGGAGGGTGGTGGCTTAAGGTTCTCGAGAGTTAAAGAACCATGAGCAGAACTACCCCACGCACGATATGGAATTGGCGGCCGTTGTCTTTGCCTTGAAGGCTTGACGCCACTATTTGTATGGCAAGAAGTTTGAGGTGTTTTCGGACCACAAAAGTCTGAAATACATCTTAACACAGCGGGACCTCAACATGGGCAACGTAGGTGGATGAAGTACTTGGAAGATTTCGACTTCACTTTACATTACTATCCCGGTACGACAAATGTGGTGGCGGATGCACTCAGCCAAAAGTCACGGAAAGTCCTAGCTAGCGTGGCTTCCCGGGAGTGGCTTATGCTTGAGACTGTGGGGCAGTTCGGGCTACATTATAGGGGTCAGGCTTAGGGCACTTTGGGGAGCTTGGTTACAACGCCTTCCTTACTAAGCAGGGTGATTAAATCCCAGAGCCAGGACACAAAGTTATTATCTATCAGGAACCGGGTACAGGCAGACTCAGATGAAGAGGGTTGGGCCATTCATACGGGTGGTAGTTTTCAATATAGGGGAAGGATTGTGGTTCCCTAGTTTGTCGATTTGAGAGAAGAGATTCTCAGGGACTTCCCTTGCTCCCTTTATGCAGTTCATCATGGTGGCACGAAGATGTACCATGAACTTCATCGCTAGTATTATTGGAGTGGGATGAAGAAGCATGTTGAAGACTTTGTCAGTAGATGTCTCACGTGTTAGCAGGTCAAGGCCGAGCACCAGAGATCAGCAGGGTTGCTCTAGCCTTTGAAGGTGGCGGAGTGGAAGTAGGAGCATGTCACGATGGAATTTGTGACCCACTTGCCACGGACATCGTGGGGACATGACACAGTGTGGTTGATAGTGGACTGGCTTACCAAGTCGGCACATTTTTTGGCGGTGCGGATGACCTTCAGATTGGAAGAATTCTGCAAGCTATATATAAGAGAGATAGTCCGACTGCATTAGGTGCCCGCATCTATAGTATCAGATCAGGACTCCAGGTTTACGACCCATTTTTGAGAGACTTTCCAGTGAGCCATGGGGACGTAGTTGACGATGAGTGCAACCTTTCATCCCCAGACGGACGGTCAGTCGGAGAGGACCATCTAGATTTTAGAGGACATGCTGCGAGCATGCGTCCTAGACCTTAAGGGTAGCTGGGAAGAACATTTACCCTTAGTGGAGTTCGCCTACAACAATAATTATTAGATGAACATACAGATGACACCCTATGAGGCACTATATGAGAGGTTTTTCCGTTCCCTGGTGTGTTAGACGGAGTTTAGAGGGAGACCCTCTATGGGTCCTGATTTGATTAGGGACACTTCAGCGAAGGTGGACCTGATAAGGAAGCGTCTTTTTACAGCTCAAAGCTAGCAGAAGAGTTACGCTGACAGACGACAGCGACCTCTAGAATTTGAAGTGGGAGATTACGTCTTCTTAAAGGTGACATCTAAGAGAGGAGTGGTCAGATTCGGGAAGCAAGGGAAGTTGTTGCCGAGGTTTATTAGGCCCTTCGAGGTACTCGAGAGGGTGGGTGCAGTGACTTACAGGTTAGCATTACCGCCAAATTTATCGGGTGTTCACGCAGTGTTCCATGTCTCTATGCTCCGGAAGTATACTCCAAATCCGACACACGTAGTGGACTGGGTCGAAATGATGGTTGATGCAGATGGGACCTTCAAGGAGGGACCAATGCTTATCATGGATAGTCGAGAACAAGTTTTGTGAGGCAAGACTGTGAGGCAAGACTGTGAGGCTAGTGAAGGTGTTGTGGCAGCATAGAGAAATGGAAGAGGCAACATGGGAGCGTGAAGACAACATCCGTACCAGTTATCCGTTCTTATTTGAGAATGGAGGTACATGTTCACAATTTTAAGTAAGGGATTACTTGTTGCACATGCATGTGTTTGAGTGTGCATTTGTATATGAATTTCGGGAATGAAATTCTTTTTAAGGGGAGAAGAATGTAAAATCCGGGTAAAATTGAACTTTTATGGATAAAGGGCAAAATGATAATTTACCACTACAATGTGGGTTACAAACCTGAGTTTTTCTAGAACTTGAATGACGAAATGTAACTCACCATTGGATTCGTCTCGCGAAATCTAGTTACCCGTCAATTTTCGTCGAATTCCGAGATAGTCGATTTTTTTGTGTTTTACGAGGCAGTCGAGCCTCGGGTGACCCAAAATTGAAATTTTGAATAAAATTATAAATTTTGAGAAATAATTGAGAATAAATTAAAATAAAAATATTTTAAACTTGAACCGAGGCGAAATTTAATCGTTTCGGGATGAAAACAGACCCGGAATTAAAAGAGACGTGTGGCCAATTGTGGGCCATATATTCTAAAAAATATAAATAGGAAAAAAATCTATTTTTTCCCATTTGTTCAGCCATTCTCAGCCGATAGAAAGAGGGAGGGAGGGAGAAGAAAGGGAAAAACTTCACATTTTCTCGACGATCTACGGGGCTACGATGCTCGGATCCGTTCGGGCCAAGAAGGAAAGTCGTTCTCCTCGTCAAGGGCTACGCCTACAAACAAAAAACAAGGGTTTTCACCGACGGTGGGAAAACCAAAAATTTGGAGAAGTTGGATTTGAGCTTAGGTTGATTTCTTGGAGCTTCCCAAATGCACTCTTCACGCTTCAAGAGGTAGGGGTTTCTCCTACTTAGGTCTACTCACAACTTTGAATGTTACATTGAAATGGGTAGGTTAATTTAGATCTGTATGACTTGCCTATAGAAGTGATTTTTGTGAAATGGGTATTGAAATTAGGTAGAATATATTCTATCTTAAAGTGGGTATGTAGAAATTGTCTAATGAAATTTCTTGAATTATGTGAAGTGTGGGCATGTTATGTGTTTATATTGTGTTTTCATTTGGAAGTGTGTTATTACTTAATATGCGATGAGATGCTTGGAGATGTAATTTTGTCATGGGTTATATGAAATGTGTTGGATATTGTTCATATGGCAAACATGACATATTGAACATTGTAGTAGAGTTGCAATGAGGCATTACATTGCATATGCACGAAAATATTGCATTAAGTGGGGGGTTGTGCATCGAAGTAGTCAACACCACATGGGTGGATGACGAGTGAGCTCGAGTGTGCTAAGTCGATGACTTGGCCGAGTCACATGGTTTGCAAGGTAAAGAGGGTTGGGGTTAGCTAGAAGGTCCCTTGGGTGCAAGGCCCGGTGATTTGGATACGCACTTCCGTTGGTATTAGTCCATATAGTGTGTTGGTGTACACAAGACCGTTGGTGGGAGTCCATAAATCCCGTGTCGGTTGGGTGCCGTTGGTGTATGTCCATTAATACTCACCACATAAAAGACCCTAGATTGGTAAAGGTCATTTGACGTATAACATAGATGATAAGATCATACACCTGAGAAATTACATGTGTTGGAGAGCCGGGAAGTGCTCGGGATCACAGATGACGGATAAACGCACATTAGCAATTGCTTGCGTCGAAGGGCCAGGAAGGGCGCAGGTTGGATTGTGAAAGTGAGTCTCATCTCATTCCATGACATTGCATTGTAAATTCTAACATTGATAGTGTGTTCATGCTTGGAATGTATGAATGGTAAATTGGTTGCATGTGAGCATTTCATGTGCATTTGGGTTGGGGAGTAGCCTATTTAGGAAATACTCTATTAAGTATGGCTCACCCTTATGAGAAAATATTTAAGGTACGGGGTTTACACCGATATAATGTTCTCACTTTGAGTCTCGTGGATGAAGAAGCCGGAATGTGGCTTATTTTGAGTGAATTATAAAATTTCAATGAATATTTAGTTTGGCATGTAATTAAATGAAATCGCATGTGAATGTCGTAATAGAACTTGTATAAACTATGTTGAATGTACAAAATAAAAAAATATGTTGTGTAAGTTTGGTTTTGGAATAGTTTGGATGAGAATAGAAATGAAAAATAGGTGAAACAGGCAGTTATTGACAGACTGTACCGGTACGCTGCTGTCCAGAGAGTTTGCCGTACGGTACGGTGTCCCAGAATTCTAAAATTTTTAAGTCTTCTTGCTATGGTTTTGGACTTTGAGTTCTTTGGGTCCAATGGCACAAAAGGACTTAAAATGAGATATATTAGGGTACATTGAACCCCGGTTGAATTAGATAATTGTAGAACCACGAATCACATCTGTGACAATAATTCCTACATTGGGAAATGTTAACGACGTGGTGTCGGGTTAAGCGACATCCATGGGTAATTCCGCGGGTTGACGAGTTGTCAACGATTAATAAAGGACCCCCAGATTTTTGGGGTGTCACAGTGGGTGTTGATAATGGGCGACGATGGTAGTGCAAATACATATACAAATGAGACAATGATAGTGGTAGGTGGTAATAGTGGACGATGACGGTAGAAATCGGTGGTGGGTGGGGGTGGAGGTGGAGGTGGAGGTGGGGCGGTGGCGGTGATGGTGAAGAAGTGGCGGCAACGGAGACGACGGTGGTGGTGGGGCAGTG
>CM042199.1:18947206-18961503 GCA_023539305.1 Ilex asprella | reverse complement strand
TTGGGCAACAAAGATTCATCAATATAATTCAAGTTCTAGAAGAATCCGGCTAAGGTTAAGCTTACATTGGCCCGTTGATGTTAAGGCCTCCAATTGATTTAAAGGATTATTATTTTTAGAATAAGTGGGCTTGAGGATGCTTGGCCCACATGTTTTACTTCTTATGAAATAGGATTTTCGGAGTTACTGTAGCACCGTACTGTTCATGCTACAGTAACGGCGCCCTATTCATTCTTGTTAGGGTTTGATTGTAAGACTTGCATGCCAAGTACTTTCCTTTTAAATTTAGGCATGTGAGTTATTCTTTTTAGGAAAGTAAGAGATATTTCTTTACCCATAAGTAAGAGATATTCCTTAAATAGGATAAGCTATTTTAGAAAGTTTCCTAATCCTTGTAATGACTAGCCTTTATAAATAGGCCTTCAAATCAATGAAAATTCAGATTATGATTCAGCAAATTGTGAGAGTATATTTCTCTTTGGTTCTTTGAAGAACTAGACGAACTTATCGGGATTTCCCGTGGCGTTCACTATCGACTTATCAAACGGATTTTCATACCGTTTGTGGCGTCTTCCTTTATACCAAGGTTCTTGTTTCACAAACAGCGGGTTGAGGTCTATATACCAAGGTTCTTGTTTGTCGTAAACAACGGGTCGAGGTCTTCCATTCAAATCTGAACATAGAACGATCTTGGGTTCCTTTTCGTTGTTGGTTTTCGTTATTCTTGGCGGGTTTCACATCAGCTGGTATGTGGCGCCGGCATTCTTGAGCCCAAAAGGCATCACCCTGTAGCAGTAAGTCCCTCTGGGGGTGATGAATGAGGTCTTCTCTTGGTCTGGAGGGAACATGCTGATCTGGTTGTAACCGGAGTAGGCATCAAGGAAACTCAAGAGCTCGTGTCCTGCCGTGGCGTCAATGAGCAGGTCAATTCGTGGGAGAGGATAACTGTCCTTGGGACAAGCCTTGTTGAGCTCCGTAAAATCTACGCAGAGGCGCCACTTCCCATTGACTTTTGTCACCATTACCACATTGGATAGCCATTCTGGGTAGGCTACCTCCCTCACTGACCCATTAGTATGCAACTTGTCCACCTCTTTCCCCATGGCTTGCCCCCTCTCAGTGCTCACACTCCTCAACTTGTGGCGGACAGGCTTGTATCTGGGGTCAACATTTAGCTGATGGGAGGCCACCTCGAGGTCAATGCCCTCCAAGTCCTCATGGGACCAGGCGAAGACGTCTGTGTTTCTCTTGAGGAAGTCTATTAAAGCAGATGCCAGCTCCTAGGAGAGTGAGGAGCCTAGGTAGATTTTCTTTTCTGGAAGGCTGTCATCCAGTTTTATTGGGCGAAGCTCATCTGCTGGTTCACCTCTCTCTAAGGTGCTGTCGTCTCTAAGGTCAAGGACCTCGACCTGGAGTGTCTCATTCGGTCTCCTAGCCCTCGTAGAGGCCACGTAGCACTCTCTGGCTGAGACTTGGTCTCCTCTAATCTCTCCAACCCCATTGGAAGTAGGGAAGCGGAGGAAGAGGTGGTAAGTAGAGGGTACTGCCCTTAAGGCATTGAGGGCAGGACGTCCGAGTATTATGTTGTAAGCAGAAGGGCAATCAAGTACAAGAAAATTTACCATGATAGTAGAGCTCCTTGGTGCAGTCCCTGCGGTGACAGGCAGGGTGATGGATCCCAAAGGCTGGACCCTCTCTCCCGAGAAGCCGACCAAGGGAGTCCTGACAGGCTGTAATCTCTCTCTGCCGAGGTGAAGGCTGTCATAAGCAGTGACAAACAGGATGTCGACTGAGCTTCCACTATCGACCAGGATCCTCCTGACTTGGTAGTTGGCCACCATCAGGGTCAGAACTAGGGGGTCGTCATGTGGAGTTTGGACCCCCAGCAGGTCTCTATCTGAGAAGGTGATGACCTCATCCTCCCCATGTCGTGGGGTCTTCATTGGGCGAGAGTCATGAGACTCTGTCTGTCTAGCTTTGCGGGCGTGCGCCTTCCTGGCAGAGTTGGAGTCACCTCCGCCTCCTAGTCCTCCAGTGATGGTTTGAATCTCACCGAGGGGTTGCTGGTGTTCTCGTTCTTCGTGCGGAGGGGCAGGTCCTCGACCAGCCACATACTGTCTGAGATGACCCCGTTGGATAAGCTCCTCAATCTGCTTCTTCAGCTGAAAATAGTCGTCCGTGTCATGTCCGTGGTCGCGGTGGAAACGACAGTATTTACTGGGATTTCGGCGCTTGGGGTCAGACTTCATCTTTCCGGGCCAGCGGACGGCTGGGTCATCCTGTATCTGGAGTAGGATGTGCTCCACCGAGGCATTGAGTGGAGTGAATGGCTGTCGGTCCCTCGGGGGTAGTGGTCCGAGGCGGTCCTTTACGGGGACCCTTTCGACTTTCTTTCTCTTGTTCTCAGTCTCCCTTCGGTCTTCTCGACTGTCTTTCCTTTTCTCTCCTCGGGAGGACTCACCTCTATGGGCTTTGGTGACGTCCTCGGCGTTCATGTATTTTTGGGCCCTGGATAGTAACTCGGGCATGCTAGAGGGAGGCTTTTTGATGACCGAGAACATGAAGCTGAAGGTGCGAAGTCCAACGATAAAGGCGGCTAGGGCTACCTTGTCATCTGGTTCTTCGACTTGGAGGACCTCCTCGTTGAAGCGGGCAAGGTAGCTACGGAGGCTTTCGTCCCTATCTTGCTTGATGGTGAGCAGGTGGGTCACTGGTTTTTGGTGGCGGCGTCTCCCTATGAAGTGGGAGACGAAGGACTTACTTAGCTCTGCGAAGGATCGAATGGAAGAGGGCCTGAGTTTGGAGAACCACTGGCGGGCGGACCCCTACAGGGTGGTAGGGAACGCCCTGCACATGATCTCCTCAGGCACATTGTGGAGCTGTATGAGGGACTTGTAGGTGTCCAGATGGTCGAGAGGGTCTCTGTTACCGTCGAAGGTCTCGATGTTGGGCATCTTGAACTTCGAAGGTAGTGGATAGTTGACAATATCAGTGATAAAGGGCGTGTCAGTGCGTCTCACCAGGTAGTCCGCGGTCGTAGGCGCCTGTGCCTTAATGGCGTTGAGGGCGTCGCCAAGTTAGTTTTGCACCTCCCTTATCTTCTCGTCCCACTGGTTGGGGACATCCTCGGTCGGATGACGGTACTGGCTCTCATGATCTCCGTATTGACTCCCTCCTTCATCTTCCTGCGTATGCACATGAGAAGGGGGGATGCGTGAGCTCCTTGCGCGTTGAGGAGGGACTGCTAGGAGAGGGGCGCTCTGCTGTCGTAGGGCATTCTGGCGAGGGGCCCCATGGCGAGGGGCTGCTTGACGCTCGTGAGGTGCGGGTTGCTGTTCCTCCCCAGTCAGAGGGATGGGGACTGCTCCCTCTGGATGAGGGGTAGCTCCTCCTTGGGTGAGCATCAGTTGGATGATCTGCTGGTTTTGTTTCACCAGCAATTGCATAGTCTGGAGGAGTTGTTGTTGTTGACCAGTAGGAGTCGTGACAGTAGATGGTTCAGACGGTGCGAAGGAAGGTAGAGCCTCCTCCCCCCGGTGGGCCGGGTTGTGGTCTCCCGGCTGTTGGCTCATCGACCGGGTGGTAATCGCCATAGATTGCGAAGAGGATTGAAAGGTAGTAGAAACTATATCGTTCCCACAAACAGTGCCAAACTGATGATGCACAAAATTGTCTCCGTGCGAGTTCAACAGTCAAGTATACGTACGGTCGCAGTCAATGAGCAATAACCAAGCAATTAAAAGAGAATAGAAAATAAAGGGTCGACTCAGGGGTTTATAGTGGTTCGGCCGTAGCCTACGTCCACTTTCTTGAATGGCGACGATGGCCGGCGATCTTTATTAATGTATTGGAGTACTCCGGAGAGTTTACAGTGGTGCAAAGAGGGAGAGCGAGAGCAGGGTGAGTATGTGTGAGTGATTCGGAGGCTTAGTGTGCGTAGGGATTAAGGTCCTACCCCTCCGTGTGGAGAGGGGCTTACATTATATAGGCTAGGGTTAAGGTGGTGAGGTGGTGCCGTGAATGAGGGGAACTCTGCTATTTTGGTAAGTACGATTTAGGTAGGAGATCTCCGTATCCCGTCTTTCTCTCCCTTGTGCTCCTATTCAGTCGGAGGCGGACTCTCGGCTGGCATTTAGACTTGATCGTCGTCGTCTTGGATTCAGACTCATATTGAGGTGGGCTCAAGCCTAAGCTCAGAGTTGGAGTGGACTCGGTTGTCTTGGACTTGAGTAAGGAGGCCGAAGGAAGATGGAGGAGGGGACGTTCGAAGGGGCCAGCCCAAGCCAACGCCCGAGGAGGCCGAGCCAGGCGGCGCCCAAGGGGGCTGCCCTGGGCGGCGCCCAAGGGGTCCTGGCTTGGTGTCTTCCTCCTGATGCCTTCCCTTGATGTCTTCCTCATCCATGGGTCGACCCGGTCTCGAATTGGGCTATCTCCAATCGGTGGGTTTTGATTGGACTTTCCCTTGATATCTTCCTTATCCATGGGTTGAACCGGTCTCGATTTGGACTTTGTCTTGGGCCTTCTCGGTTTATCTTGATTGGGCTTGGCCCAGCTAAATTCGGGCTCGTCAACTTTAATTTTAGAATTTTAATATTCTTTTAATTATAGAGTAGTATATTATATTTTAGGATTAATAACACTTTTTGTCCCTGAAATTTGCATATTTTATCAGTTTGATCCTCATTATATCAATTTTATTAGTTTGGTCTCTAATATATTTAGTTAGTGTTTAAATGATCTATACATAAACAATTTGTTAAGTTTTTGATAGAAGTGATGGCCACGTGATACTATTTGGCAGAATGAAATGTAGTCATTTTTGTCAAAAAAAACTTAATGGACAGTTTGGTCAGGGACCATTTTAACAAGAATTGAATATTTTATAGACCAAATTAACAAAATTAATATATTAAGGCCAAAATTGACAAAAAACACATACTTTAGAGACCCAAAGTGTTATTAACACTATATTTATCCTATTGACCTATCTAATTCCTAATTATTATTATCTTTTTTATATAATTAAAACAAGAACAAACAATATTTTTCAAATTTTATAGTACAATAAAAGCGATAAAAATATAATTGTGATAGATTTCAGATGATATTTACGTGCAACACACGCGTTACATTGCTAATTAATTAAAAATGTAAGCTTGCACAGTGCACAAAATACTATGGAATCAGAGCTTAAACTATTAATAGAATTCTTATTTTGTCAATCTCCAAGGAAACATTAATACATGATTTCATGGAGAACTATGTTTCCTTCAATTCGTCTGAAGTTTTTTCTTATTTGATTTGCATTATTTCCTTTAGCTTTATGAATCTAGATTAAGCTTTATTCAATTGTATTTTAAAATGACAAATCTTTTGTGTTACACAGTGCTTTCAGACACAGACCTATCACTAGTTATACTAGTATAGTGCTTGGCTATAAATGAACATGCAAGCATATGCCAAAGTTTGCATGAACTCACAATTCCAAACACAAATATCTTTACTTGAATCTTTGTAACATCCTTATCGTAACTACAGAGGTGATCAAAATGGAGTGTAAGGTTACCCCACGATTCTTTTTTATGCTTTATGATCAAGAACTCAAACATTTTGCCTAAACAAGAGGAGCTAAAACTACAACATAGATAATACAAATCAAAAAATAAGTACAAACGTAGAAGAGACTATTATTAAAAAGCATACTAATCCAATACAATGTAAACCACAAAATATGTGCACTGGGCTAAAAGCAAAATAAACAAACTTAAAGTATGAGGAGTATAAGAGCTAATTTGCGAAGCCTATTGTGTTATTGTTTTTTTCAAAAATCGTGGAATTATCATTAATTTTTTTTTATTAGAGAAAAGTTTTAAGGGAATCTAGCTTTGAATTCAAAATAAAATACATTGTCAAAAAGACTGGCGAAACATTCCCTATGAAAGTCATAGGCGATGAGTATGATGGTAAGAGCGTATATCTTACATTCATTCTTGAATACTAAATAATCAAAACAACATCATCCAATTTGAAACATGATACAATCATCTCTCACAATCACCATCATCCCTATTTTAAGTTTACAAACCCAAATCTCTAAAATTAGCAACAATGGTAAAAAATGTAAGAAAGTCTAGTACAACCCCTCTCAACTCATAAAACATACTATACAATGAAAGCGGAAATCAAGCCCTAAGCTAATAATCCTCGGCTACCTCCTTGGTCTCTCTCTCTCTATTCAACTCTAAAAAATGTTAAGAGTGTGATAAACTAGTCTAGCAGAATAAATTTTTTTAGACACTACCAAGATTTTGAAATAATATGTCAATGTAAAGAGAACATGACATCATTATACACGGTTATGCTTGCTTTGTATATCAAAATGGTACAAATACATTAATAGGATTATTATAAATCTGAAGGCCCTAAAATGCACCATATAACAACAATACAAATAAAATCAATAACTAGTCCATGCATGAACAATCCTTATGGAGTCTTGGGGTCTTCCACCCCAGGAAACATGATGTCCTGTTTACATTTCCAGGATCACTAATATCGTGAATTTATGGCACCAAACAACCAAACACTGGCTTCCAATACCACTAACCACTCATCTCAAGGGTTTCTAGGAATTTTGTGCACCCTTGCAAGGATTATGACATCTATAATCTTTGCACTATCAAAATTGTGCATCTAAGTTCTAGATTTGACCATTAATCATAATATCTCAAAATTCGTAGTCAAACATTTGAATATGCAATCCAAGCTTTATATATCATAAATAGAATTTGAATATCCAACACATGTATAAATTTTAAAAGAGAAGTTACAAATCAATTCGGCAACATCAAATGCAAAGAAATTATGTTTATCGACAAAACCCAAATTTAACCTAATCAAGAATGCAATGAATATATATATAATTTTTTTATATAATAAACTTAGATTTGAAAAGGTATCTAGAAATAAAAATGAAATGCATCATTGATAATGAATCAGAAAAAAAAATCCTACCTCAGAAGAGAAAAACACCAAATAACAAAGAATATTAGTGTAAGAATTCTGGATCTGCAAAACCTCGACTACTCCGATCTAATTTTCTCCCTCTTTTCTCTCATGTATATAATATATTTGAGGTGCTCAGTGAAGATGTAGAGATCTGAAAAATAAGGATAAATTTTTTGTTTTGCCGCTCAATTAGGCATAAGTCATGTTTAGTAACATAATTTGAGTATGCTAGAGAAACATGCTTATAATGTTAAAATACACCTACTGTGTGAATTTGAGCCTAAATGAAAACAATTTTAAAAATTGGACTAAAAAGGCATCATGTGGCTCGGGTGGAACCGACCAAACTCGGCCACAAGCAAAAATCTATTTTTTTAAAAATTTTAATTTAAAATAATTTTAAGAACTTTGATTAAAGTAAAATGTTGAATTGAGGCGTTTCGGGACGGGTTGTAATGTAATGGGGTCCCAGATTCATAAGGGAAAAAAAGTCATTTTACACCTTTGCCCCTCCACTATAAATACAACCTCCTTAGTGTAAAAATATCATTTTTTGATATGGAGAAAGAGCCGAACACATTAATGGAGAGAAAGTGAAGAAAAATCCTAGGTTCTCCAAGCTTCAAGCCACAAAAACACATTCCTAGGCCAAGATTCTTGCAAGACTTCCTTCTAAGAAATTGTTCCTCTCAACAAGGACTATATTCTCACCGATCGATTCTGCTGCACAGCGAAAAAAACTCCCTCGGTTTGAGAAAAATCATTTTATGTATGATATTTTGCTAAGTTTGGAATATATTTAAGTTTTCTTGCCTTTCTATGCGTTGATTGAATGATTGAGGTGTTTATTTGATGTTAGAAAATCACTTAGGTGATAGTGGCTTTGAAAACTTAGAGTTAGTAATTTTGGTACTTTTATGTTCTTTGAGTTTCTTGAAAATTTGTTACTATGATAAATGTGTGCCTTGCATATGTGTTGGATTATTATATTCTAGCTTATGTTCATGTAGAGAAACTCTTGTGGCTTGAGAGTTATGATTTATTTCATGAGTTGGTAGTTTGTGTATTTGTATTTTTTTTTGAGAAATTGTGAAAGTAATGAACATGAAACTTGATCATATGTTTAATTCATTAAATTGTTCATCATAGTCATGTAGACAAAGTCTTGTGAATTTGAAGTTATGCTTTATTTTATGAATGAGACATATTTTAAGTTGTACGCCATGGGTAGATGAAATGTTCCATATAATTTATATTGAGAAAAATCAAGACATCTTGATATACATGAATCCTTGGAAACATGACGTGAGTTGAGCACTTGGTGCTATGCATTATGAGGTTGTAGATCTTGTGGTAAAAAACCCAAAATCTGGCCAATGGAAGCACTCGTAGGCTGATGGGGGCGGACCGTGAAGCGAGACATGGGTGGATAGAGTTGCATGTGTGTGTCATGCATATTGACATTGCATAACATTGAGGGATTACGGGGTTGTAGCTTTTAAAATGTACACTTGCACATGTCACACCTTAAATTTGTTCCTAGAATTAACATTTTATCATACTTGCAGTTGAGTTGACCCATTCGTGGGATATCATATTATTGATGAGATTCTCGATACTTGAGGAGGTTTTAAAGGAAGGAAAGGAAAGGGACTTGAATCAACATTTGGCCCTTGGGATATATTTTGTATGTATGGGCATAAACCCAAATACTTGCATTTCAGTTTGAAAAAATAGTGGATTATAGGTCTTGGGTTATTTTAAAGTGTAAGAGTGTAAACCCAAATGATATGTAAGATATCTTTATTTAATGAGTATCATATGTGTATATTGAGACAAATAGATGTGTATGTTGAAAACAAGGGATGTATGTTTAATTTACATGGATTGTGGACACTGAGTGAGGGTGGGTTGTGATATATTTATACATATGAAATATTGTAAATATTAGGTGGGAAAAGGCTTGGAAAACAAAGGAGGTTATGTTGAAATTTTATGAAAAATTAAAAGACTTGTTAAGCGTGTTAAACACCTTTTACATAGGTGGGAAGGATGTCAAAAAGGGGGGGGGAGTTTAGAAACCTTGAAGAAATAGGTTAAAAAAGGAAGGAAAGTGGCTTGAAAAACTTTAGGAAAAAATGGGAAATCGTGGGAAGTGAATGAAAAATTAATTTATCCAACCTAATGACCTTTCATTTACTTTTCTTCTTTCGTTTCATTCATTCCCTGAGTTTGTGGAAATTTGGGGCGTGACAGAAGAACTCTTGACGTCGCAACATAAATGAAGTCAGAGTATTTATAGTAGCGCACAAAAGGACAAAGACGACGCAAAACCCCTAGCAAAATGAAGCATAGTCAGTTGATTTCAAATCTGGTCGACTAGCAAAAACCTTCTCCCCAAAACTCTTTTGTGCAACACCTTCAAGCCGCAAGTTTAACATTTTATCCCTAGCACCTCTAAGTCAACCCTCTTGGATGTATCCTAAGTTCTTTGGACCTCTCAAATTCATTTATGACGTTATTTTAATCCAAAAATGTCTAGATTATGACTTTTCGTATCTCCTTACTTACACTTTTATCCCTTAAGTTTTCCTAATTTACTTTCAATAGATATTATTTCTCCTAACCTTAAATTTGTTAACACACAAGCACATGCACATATATTTAATTTAGCATCTAAATTACCAAACAAAACATGAGGGTTTACTATTGTGATGTGATCTCCTTTTTCCTCTAACGTAGATGAATAGTTAAAATTAACATCTTACTATTCTTTTATATGACTAATTATGCTTTGATAGAGTTTCAATGATAACATTTCAAAGAAAAAGATTGTACAAGGGCCTAAAATCAATAAACATCAAACTTTCATGCAACACCTATGTGTTCTGAAAGAAAATTGGAGGAAAAGCAAGCAAAGCATCAACGTTCGAACGCCAAGTCACGTTTGAACACCTTCTTGATTTATTTGAGGACCCCAAGAGGATTCCTAGGGTGATGACACATGGCATGGTGCAACTATTCCTTGAGGACGACAAGAGCTACTTGAGTACCACGTTTGAACGCCAATACACATTCAAACACCCATCTTGAATTATTTGAGAACTCCTAGAAAATTGCTAGGGTCATGACACGTGGCATGTTACAGCTCTTCACTGTGGGGGACAAAAGCCACTTGAGTATTACGTTCAAACTCCAGTCAGTGTTTGAACGCCCGTCAAAGAAGATAGGAGTCAATGTTCGAATGTCATCCTACGTTCGAACGTATTTCCCAGACAGGCTGCAGATAATTGAATTTCCATCCGGATTTTGTGGCATTCACTTCGACTTTAAACACTTGAGTCTAAACTTTTACCTCCTCCTCCTTGCCTACAAATACCTCCTCTTTGGACTTATGAGAGAGAAATGGAGATCTTTTGGAAGAGGAAGAAACCCTCCAAAATTAACTTGCTTTCTTATACTTTCATTATTAGTTTCATTAGCTTCCATTGTACAAGCTTCTTTCTTCACTTAGAGGAGTAAAACTCTTCCACTTTTTTAGCTCTCTTGTTGCCCTGAAGGGTAGAAAGTGATTCACCCATTCTTCATCGAAGATATGCTCATTGTGCCGTTTATTTTATCTTGTAACTCCTCTACTGGGGGGAATGAGAATCACTCACTTTTTTTTTCTTTCTTAAAGCCATGAAGAGTGAGTAGTTTTTTATTCATTCTTTAGTAAGATGGACATGTATAAATCATTTGGAAGTTATATTTGTGCCTTTTTTTATGCATAATGTTTTATCTTTTGCATGCTTATTGAATGATTGAATGCATCTAGCAAAGCTAACGTATTTTGTACAACCATGAGTCCTTTCTAAGACAAGATGACTCTTGGCATAAGAGGATTCATTGGTTCTTTGCAATTACTTCAACTAGTTCTTCATGACAACATTTCAATCTTCACTATTATTGTACTTCAACTAAGAATAAAATACTAACACAGTGGTTGGATGACTTGTAGAATTACTTGCTTGTTTGTAGACGGGTTGAGTCCCTGCATGAAATTTTTTTGTAAATCTCTACAAAGACATCAGAATCATGTTCTTAATTCTCACAGTCCATCTTTATCATCCAATTAACTTAATGTTGACACAGGGGTTAATTGAGTTCTCTAACACAAATATAACAATTGGATGATTGACTATATGTCTAGATCCTCGAGTTAAAGGATGACTTTTTCATTTGAGAGAATATTATATTTTGTCTAGAAAATCTCTTTGGCGAGAATCTTATATTTTTTCTAGGAAATTCCATAAACATCATAAGTTCAAATCTCAAGGGTTTCAGTCATTTTGGTCTCTACCACTATTTACTCCAAAACACTAAAATCAATTTCCTGTGGATTCGACTCCAGACTTAACCGGATTATAACTACAACTTGACCACCTGCACTTGAGTGTACACATATCGGATCAAGTCAAGTTTTTGAAGTTGTTGCTGGGGAATCGAAAAGGTGTTTTAAAGTAAAAGGTGAAAAGACATTCATTTGTTGTATATATTTTTGATTTACTGTATATAATTCTTATTTTATGTCTGAGGATGATCCTCGCCTTTCAAATTTTCCAAAACAATCTGTTGGGTCTATAAATCAGTCTGGATCATCTTCACCTCGATCAGTATCAAATTCTTTTGATAATAGCATGGCCAATAATAGAAGTGAAGGAGAAGTTCCTGAGAGAGAAGGGAAAGTTCCTAACATTCAAACTCTTTGGGATTATTTGCATCCCACACGAAACAATGTCCCCTCTTGTTTTGTGTTTCCTGCAAATGCGCCCCTCTTGAATATAAAGACAGGGATAGTGCAATTACTACCTCAATTTCATGGACTTGAATCAGAAAACTCATATTTGCATATTAAAGATTTTGAAGAGGTATGTGAAACATTTTAAGATAATTCTTAACTGGCCAAGTTGAAACTTTTTCCTTTCTCTTTAAAGGATAAATCTAAACAATGACTAAATTCTTTGAAAGCCCATTCAATACCAAACTAGCATGCATTACAGAATGAGTTTTTCAGAAAGTTTTTTCCTCTACAGCATACCAATGCACTCAAAAGACAAATAATGAATTTCTCGGTTAAAGAGGGAAAAATATTTTAGGTCCTCAAGTAATTCAAGATGGGCGTTCAAACATGTATTGGCTGTAACACCCCGCATTTTCTTTTATATATGTATATAATTATATGATAAATAATTGTTGTGAAAATGAGGATATGTATAATGATGTAAGAATGAATCACATAGGTTAAAACATTATAAATGAATAATTGGGAGACACATGGATTTGGGAAGTTTAAGTTTCAAAGGTGTTGGAGATTGAAAATAGTTATTAGATAAGTTTTTAAATGTTTTTAGGTCAAAATATTGTTTCCATTGAATCCGGAAGGTCGAAAAACCTTGGGAGAGGTAATATGAGGTGCATTGGAAGTTTAGAAGTACTCCGGAATAAAAACACAAATTACGTAAATTTCAGGTATAAAATATTTTGGACACCTCTTAGTGTTTTGGCCATAACTTTTTATCATTATCTCCAATTGATCTAAACTTTTGACAGTAGATAGTAGACATCTAGGGTTACAAAAGTATATCTAATAAAAAATTTTCAATTCGACCTCAAAATGGGTCAAACCTTCCCTGGACGTTGGAGGAAAAATCTGTCTGCTGAATAGTATCGGCACCGAGTACCGGTACCGGTACCTCGATTCCAGAAGGTTTTAAGTACCGGTACTGGGTACCGGTACACCCAATAAAAATCTGAATGTTTAATATCGCGATCGTGGTCCAATTTTTGGGCCTATAAATACTTTAGGCCGCCTCTTTTGTCGTCCATACACCATTCTAAACCCTAGATAGCTTGGGAGAGAAAGAGAGGAAGATCAAAAAACATAGATCAAGATAGAATTACACCCCATAGAAATCAAAATTGAAATTTCTCAAGAACACCATTCTTCTCCTCTCTTCTTCTACACTTTTACTACACCTTTACCCACACCTCTTGGAACCCTAAGAGAAGACAAGAAGGAGATCTTTGGAGCTTGGGTTAGCTTAAAACTCTTGGATTCAAGGTAGGGGATTTTCTCTCATTCACTTACATTGAGGCTAGGGCCTACATATATGTAATCTTTTCACTTTAAATTATACATGTATTCTATATAATCATTGTTTCTTAATACCTTGTGACTACTACCATGATTTAAACAATATTATTGTTTGATTAACCATTGAATCCTTTTTCTTGCATAAAACCCTAGATTCCAAGAGAGATGAACTTTTCTTTAAATTGTTCTTAATTCTTGATTTCAAAACTTTAGTGTTGAATATTGTAAACAAAATAATATAGATTATGATCTATTGCATATTTTCTTGGATTATTCGATTATATGACACATGTGAGAAAAATTGTGGAATTTGGTAATTCCTTGAAATGGTTGTGAATTGAGCATATTTTTGGTTTTCTCATTGTATGGTTGTTGTGACGGACTTGAGTTGCCTTCGAGAGATGCTGTAGAGTGTAAATGTTAGTCGATCCCAGTGGGGGTGAGATGGTTACTTACACTTGTAGTGAGTTGTCATTTGGGAATGCAATCGCTATCGTTCACCTGGAGTTCGAACTAGGGATGGTATACTTTTCCTAGGAAGGGACTTGTCACTGCCATTGTGATGGTAGACGTCCCTTTCTAAAGTGCTTGTGATTGTGATTGGTGGACTAGGTATAATCGTGTGGTAGATTCATAGGAAGCAATCATCATACATGGTACGGGGATGAACCGAAAATACTTGAAATTATGAGTTGGGTCGTTCTTGCCGATGCATTGGTATGGGACAATGCATGGGGAAGAAGCCCTTTTTCTAAAGAGCTTAAATTGGAATATTGGTTATTGTTGCTAAACTCCTTTTATTCGTTTATTTGATTATTGCTACTGTTTAAACTTGAGATCTCTTTTAAAATGCCCCTGTTTTATTTCAAAGGTTATATATATGTTACTTGTGAAATGAGACCGACCGTTTTCTATGTTTTAAAACCTTGTTTGAGTTTGGGAGAAATATGGCTACAGAACTTCGTGCTCACCCCCTACAAATTACATTTTTCAGATGTTGGGCCACAGGATGAGCTCGGTGCTAACGAGCCGTACCTTGGAGAGGCTTCCCTAGAGGGATACTTGGATCTCGAGTGGGACATCTAGAGATGTTGTTTACTTTTTGCTCTAGACTAGAATATTCTTTTGAAACACTGTATAGTCTAGATTTTTT
>CM042199.1:18905178-18947196 GCA_023539305.1 Ilex asprella | reverse complement strand
ATGTATGAATTATTATTATGAAGTCTTCTTTATTGATGGTTTATCTTAGTGCTCTCATGTTATGAATGGTTATTGAATGTAATGTCGCCCAGGGTGTATTTTGGGGTGTTACATTGGCGTTCAAATGTGGTACTAAAGTAGCTCTTGTCCTCCTTAGGGAATGTTGTACCTTGCCATGTGCCATCATGATTAGCACAAAATATTGCATATTATGTATGCTTTTTATGTCCTTTTATACTTGCTTTTGTTGTGAAATTGTGGAGAAATGCGACTAATCAAACAATTAATTATGTTAACGTGCGATTGTAGGTAATGAGTTGAATATGGCTTGAGTTAAGCCCCCATCGTAGTGCTTAAAGTCAATAGAGATGATGGGGTGGCTTAACGGGAGGCTTGGAAGGTGAAGAAATCAAGAAAAAACTAATCTGGAGAAAACCTTTCTGAAGGTTTGCATAGACCTTCTAGAATGTTTAGCCCACTGGAGTTAGTTCTAACTCAAAACCTTCTGGAAGTTTTTGCATACTGGAAGAAGACCTTCTGAAAGGCAACCTTCCAGAAGGTTTTACACACTTGACAACTTTCTTCTCTGCCTCTGCCAAAACCTTCTGGAAGGTTTTGCCCAGAAATATCAAATGCCTTGTAACTCATGCTCTGTCACTTGGGGGTCTCACCTATGATTCTCCCACTTATCCTCTAACATCTCTTACACACATACATGCCTCCATACACCTAAGAATGGACTTTTTAGGCCCAAGCATTTATGAGGAAGGGAGAAAAGGTAACAGCCTGGGAAGTTGCAGGCTAGGCTTATCCTAGTCTGTCCAAGCCATCACCTCAACCCCCCATTGATGGGAAGCCTCTCACATAAGCTATATGACATCCATGGACGAAAAAAGGACTTTTGACAATTTTACAGTTATTTTTAAGCATTTCGAGAGAGTAGCTCAAGGAGAAAGACATAGTTTTAGAGAGTGAAGTTGGATTTTTGCATTTGTTTTACCCATTTCACTTTTTGTAAGCTAGAATACTCTTGTAATCTTCATTCAGTGCGCTTTATTCTCTTTTATTGCAAGTTTATTTCAAGTTTAGTTACACATTCTAGATTTGACCTTGTTTGTATTTAAGTTTTTCATCTCAAGCTTTTCAAATAGGAATTAAATGCACTTCTTTGTAGTTTAACTTTTCCGGCATTAGTTTAAGTTCCATCGTCATTTCTTAACAATGTCTCTTTACATTACATATATATTTGTATTAAATATGAGTAGCTAAGCTTTAAGTTGGCTAATCCAAGGGAGAATTTCTCTTGGGTATGCTAAATCAACTCCCTTTCATTCCTCATCGTAGTTTAAGGTGGTTTGATTTGATTAGGTTGAGTGCGGACATGGTTGTGAGCTCTTGATACATCGTAGAATTGTCACGGGGTAATGCTTGAGTCCTCACCTCCATTCTAGTCCCTTGCTTACTACGAATCAATTAAACACCTACACACTATTGGAAGAATGTTTTGAGTTGATTTGACATTCCCATTGGAATGACCTCTTTGCATTGCCAACACTTATTTCTGTGGCATTTCATCAAAAACACAACTCACTGAAACACAAATCCATAAGATTTTACACTTTTTATTTTTTACAAAATTACCTTCAACACAATTCACCTTCTTTCCCTGAGGAGATGAACTTGGAATACTCAATTCCAAGTAACACGACACTCAAAAGTCTCTCTAAGCTTGGGGAGCACTTTTGCACACACGCACACATTTCATTCAAACACACGTGTTTCAATTTCTTACAGATATCTGAGAGAGAGTGACACTCACCTAACCGTATAAGACACATACATATTACCGGAATCATGGTCGGAGATTAGGAACGATGAAATAAGTCAAGCACATCACCCTAGCAATCTTCTGGAGGTCCTCAAATAATTCAAGAAGGCGTTCGAATGTGACTTGGCGTTCAAACATTGATGCTTTGCTTGCTTTTCCTCCAATTTTCTTCTAGAACATGTGGGTGTTGCATGAAAGTTTGATGTTTATTGATTTTAGGCCCTTGTACAATATTTTCCCTGAAATTTTATCATTAAAACTCCATCAAAGCATAATTAGTCCTATAAAAGTAGAGTATGATGCTAATTTTAACTATTCATCGCACCCCTAACCTAAATATTGCTAGTCCTTAGTAATACAACAACAATTGAATGAAAAATTATTTATAATTCCATTTTTGTAGATCATCTGGTTGCATTTAGCATATGCAACAAGCTATAAAACCCCTAGGTTTTCCCTAGTGGATGAGTGTTATCTCGTGAGGGTTTTCAGTGAAGCTACCCACAAACTTCAGTCAAACATATATGTGTATGTGAGATCTCCTGTCAGAGTGAGTTATTACCATGTTCGTTGAGGCACCCAAGCCTCAATTTCGACTTGTCTCCCAAATATTTTTCTTTTATAGGTACGTACTCTATGCAAAAAACAAAATTTGTTAAATTGGTATTTGAAATTCCCTATGTGGTAAGAATAATCATTCTAACGACAAGAATTATTATACAACAAACATTCTTCTTTATAACCTTCCATGAATAGCTTTGATTCCACAAACCTTTCTTAGAATGCTCTAAACAAAAATTCCCTCAGATTATAGTGATTTTTCTCTCAAGAGACATGTGATTAGAAGAAGGTTACATGAAAATTCACATGCACAACAATTCTGGGAGTGAAATCTAAGGAAATAAACTGATCATATTTGGCATAATCTCATGGAAGAATATTGATACAAATAAATTAATACTATTAACATACCTCAAACTTTTGGTTGACGACTTACACATGCATCAGACTTGAGATCAATTAGGGCTTTTTCTAGTTTGTAACGTGGCAAGTGGTAAGTGGTTAATGAAATGACGGATAAGAAGAGTTCAAAATGGGTTATCCAATTTGGTTATATTTTTCTTTTTTTTTGGCACATTCCCTCATTCTTGTCTTCATCTTGTCTTTGAAAAATTCACTCGTGCTCTTCTCTATGTTCAAAAGTGGAAAATCTTACTTGAGTAAATGTTGATTCTCTCTCAAAAGCATCACAAGGCTTGAAAATTTACTATGGTATTCTTCGTTTTCTCCACTTGTTATGTCAGGTATTCAAAGAATGTCGTTTATATATCAATTCCATTTTCAAGCCTGGTCATTCTACACTTTTCCATTTTCACAAAATCACCTTCACACAATTCAACATTTCTTCCCTGAGGAGACGACCTTGGAATACCCATTCCAAGTAAAACATAACACTCAAAAGTCTTTCTACGCTTGGGGAGCACTTTTGCACAAACACACACACACGTTTTTGTTCATTCACACATGTTTTTTTCATTTCTAGCATTGAACTCGAGGGAGAGTAACACTCCCCTACACACAAAATCCACATACACATTTGAGGGTACGTGTTTGAAGATTAGGGTCGACGAAATAAGTCAAGCATTTTTGGTGCTGTTGTCGGGGAAGGTTAAGTGTCGAGTTCGAAGGTGATTTTGGACGGCATAGGTAAGTTTCGTGATTTTGATCACGGGACAAGGTATGCCATCTCATTTGTAAATAGTTTGTTGTAGTTTGTGTTTTATGTAATGTTTCATAATTTTTATGAAAACGTAATGCCCAAATTTTAAAAATGTGTGAGATTTGTGATGAGTATGGGCACATCACTAGTGAGTGCCCATTAAATTATACGATTCTAGAATTTACAAGCGAAGGTTTAAATTCAATATTAGTGATGAGAACTTAGGTGGGCCTATTCTTGAAGATCCTTTGCATGTCCAAATGGGCCAATTACAAAATCAAGAGCCAAGAAGATCAAGAAGGCAATGCAAAGATTGGTGAAATCCACTTGGGATGAAGCTAGCAAGAGCCCAACACTCAAGATGGCCTTGAAAGAAGGAGAACCAATTTTGATCCACTTGATCCAAACTATGGAAGACATGACTTGGAGATAGGGCATTTTGTTGTTAAGACTTTCAATTTGTTTAAAGAATTTTTATTATTTGTTTAGAATAAGTGGGTTTGAGGATGCTTAGCCCACATATGTCTTATTATTTTATTTGAACTAGGGTTTAGAATAAGTTACTGTAGCACGTACTGTTCATGCTACAGTAACTGTGCACTATTCACTATTTTTGGGGTCTAATTATAAGGCTTGAATGCCAAGTACTTTCCTTTTTCTATTTAGGCATGTGATTAGCCAATTAAAAGGCTGATTGTCTTTCTTTTCTTCAAGTAAGAGTCTTAGAAAAATAAGAGATATTTCTTTACCAACAAGTAAGAGATATTTCTTAATTAGGATAGCTATTTTAGGAAGTTTCCTAATCCTTGTAATGACCAGCCTTATAAATAGGCATTCAAATCAATGAAAAGTCATATTATTATTCAGCAAATTGTGTGAGTATTTTTCTCTTTGGTTCTTTGAAGAACTAAACGAACTTATCGAGATTTTCTGCGGCGTTCGCCAACGACTTATCAAACGGGTTTTCACATCGTTTGTGGCGTCTTCCTTTATACCAAGGTTCTTGTTCACACAAACAGCGGGATGAGGTCATGTATACCGAGGTTCATGTTTGTCGTAAGCAACGGGTCGAGGTCTTTCATTCAAATCTGATTGTAGAACGATCTTGGGTTCCTTTCATTGTTGGATCTCGTTTTTTTGGCGGGTTTCACATCAATTAGCCTCCGAAAGTTTTTACCCTGACCACTATGTAACACCAAGTTATCTGAGTTATGGTTGAGAGAACGAACTTTATAATTTTTCATCCGATCTCACACCACCAAATAATTTTTTTCATTATCCAACATATGAGGACTCAACTGAACAAGAATTTAAAAATATGTTTTACAAGTTTATGCTATACCAAATGGAAGTTAATGCCCAAGTAGCCCAACAATTTTCAGTAATTAGAGATGACCTTATTGCATTGAGTAATGTTATAATTACTAATTGTGAAGAACAACATCTTGAACGTAATCAATGTATTGAGGATGATCATTTCTATGGAATGCAAATTGATGTTGAATCTCCCACTGCTCATGATTGTGAAAAATTTAATGAAGTTATTACCTCCTGAGGCTAATAAGCCCAAGGTCACTTTGCCATCAAAGAGTGGCGTTGAGGTTCATAATTTTCAACTTGGGAAGGGCATTGAAATAGAGATAAGTGTACAAACGTTTAATGATAATTTGTATACTCCATTGTTGGAATTGCATAAACTTGCCTACACCTCTGTTTGGTTGAAATTTTTGAATCATTATTATCCTTTGTATTGTTACATAGATTGGTTAAGAATGACATTTATACAACAAAAAAATTTTAAAATTAAAAAAATCAATGGGCACAAGCTCATATCCGAATTGAAGCCGGATTAACATGAGTTCTTTTTGTTTGTTTTCCTGTACATAATAGTTATATTTCTTTTATTGTTATAATTATAATTTTCATGATGTTGTAGTGTAGATATTAACATGAAGTTTTTTTACGTCTCTCTAATTTAGAATCAAATCATTTTGAGCATCATCATAACAAATCTTATTCAATATCATCTTCAAGTCTAAGTTGGGGGTTGTAAATATGTTCTTTATTGTTTCATTTTCCCTTTAATGTTTATATCAGAAAAAGAAAAAAGGAAAAAAGGGGGCGGGGTATCTTATTTCCCATATTACTTTCATTTTTCTCATTGTATCATTCCTAGTGTATTGAGGACAATGCATGATTCAAGTTGGGGGGTAAGGTGCACTATTTACATTTTCCACCACTTTTTGTACAAAATAATGGGAAATTTAAAAATTTTGGACAATTTTTGGTGAAAAATATCCAATATTGAACTATATTCCCCTCTCCAAATGGTTATGGGATTGGTGGTCTCCATTTTGAACTCTACAATAGTGCACCTTGAATGTGTAATTTTTGAAATTTATGGATTGAATCCACATTTTAGAGCTTTACATCCATAGTGGAGATGAATAAGTACCCATGTGAGCTATAGTGTCAATCCTTGTTTGAGGGAACTTACATTTACTCAAAGGAACAATTTTTCAAATTTAAATTTGTTCAATAATCTCATTATTCTTGTTTTGGTTAGAGTGCATTTGGGTAATTGATTGACTTTGCCTTGAAATGCAATATACTCTCTCATGCTTATCTAGAAATGATCTTTGGTCATCTTTGACTTACTTTGAGCCTTAGCCCTTGTTCTTGTGAAAATATTATCCCTAGTGCAGTGATTGAGCCTTGTTGAAAATTCATTTCCATGCCATACAATTGACCAAGCCAGTGCAAAATGTTAAAATTTACCACACCTTGGTTGTTCCGGGAATTGATTGTGATTTATCATAAAAGGGAAGAAAATGTGGAGAGGGAACCTAAAGAGGGATAAATGATTGCTGAATTCAAAATGTTAAATAGAAAAGATAGAAAATGTAAACCCCCACATGTTAAAGTAGTGTAATCATAAATTTTATAGTAATGTGATATATGTAATGATGTAGTAATGAAACCCACAAATTATAACCGTAGGAAATAATAATATTGTAAAAATAATAGTTCAAGCCGGTTTAGCTAGTGAATATATGAGATAATTTATAAAAGAACGTATATCAACTATATTTGGGGTACAAATGTATGTTGGGTAAGTTAGGGTTGGCTTTGGAAGGGTTTAGGATGGATTGGAAATGAAAAATGGAGGAAAGGCAAAATTGGGCAAAACCGTACCGGTACTGAACCGTACCGTTACTGCGTACCACTACTGTTTCATACTGGTACTGTGTTCCAGAGCAACTTGGTCTAGAGAGTTCGACGTACCGGTACGGCTGAAAGAGGTATGAAACTTTAAGGTCGCGATCTTAGCCTGATTTTTGCCCTATAAATACATTATGTCACCTCATTAGGCTCTATTTCAGCCCCTCCAACCTTAGAAACCCTAAGAGAGAAAGAAAGGAGAAAAAGAGAGGAAGAAAGGAAGAGAGAAACACTTGCTTTGAAGGGATTTATACCTTGGAGTCCATCAAAACCTAGATTTCAAGAGTCAAGATAAGGGATTTCTTTTCTTTCTCTTTCATTGAGATGAGGGTTTATGTATATATATATGTTTTGCTCTAAATGCTATATATATGATATGAAATCATCATCTCTTAGTCTTTTGGACAAGAATTACATGTTTGTAACAAAGTTAGGGTTGAATACCCACGAAATCCCTCTTTTGTTTTCAAAACCCTAGATTTTGGAGAGTGATGAATTTTCTTCTCAAATTCTTCCTTCATTATCGAAGCTGGAACCATAGAAATTTGTGTGGAGTACTAAATGATTGAATTGTGATCTCTTGTATTTTTCATAGTTGATTATTGAAATTGTCACATGATGAAATTGAGAATTTTTAGAAATATGCTTGTAATTAAGAATATGTTGGTTTCCTTATTGTATGGTTGTTGTAAGGGACTTGAATTGCCATCGAGAGATGTCGTAGTGTGTTAGAGGTTAGTCTACCCCGGTAGGGGTGAGATAGTTTCCTAACACTTGTAGTGGTTGTCATTTGGTAATGCGACCACTATCGTTCACTGGAGTTCGAACTAGGGTTGGTATACCTTTCATGGGAAGGGACTCGTCACTGCCATTGGTATGGTAGATGCCCTTTCCCAAAGTGCTTGTGATTTGATTGTGATTGGTGAACTAGGTATAGTCGTTGGGTAGATTCATGGGAAGCAATCAACGTACATGACATATGATGAACCAATATATATCTATATAACTATATAAGAACATGGATTGGATTATGTCGGAGCCGGTGCATTGGTATGGGACAATGCAACGACAGGCATTTTTCCTAACCATTTGAAAATAGTTTCTTTGAGAAATGCTTTCTAATGTTTCCATTTAATTATTGCTGTTGTATAAACTTGAGATCTACCTAAATGTCCTTGTTTTATTTCAAAAACTATATTTGTTATTTTGTTAAATGAGACCGACCTGTTTTATATTTTTCTAAATCTTGTTTGAGTTTGGGAAGATTTTGCTACAGAGCTCCGTGCTCATCCCTTACAGTTGAACATTTTTCAGATTTTGTGCTAGAGGATGAGCTTGGTACTAACGAGCTGGGCCATAGAGAGACTTCACTAGAGGGATACTTGGATCTCGAGTGGGACATTTAGAGATGTCGTATACTTTTGTACTAGACTAGGATATTCTTTTGAGCAATGTAAAGTCTAGCTTACTTTTGTAATTTTCACTGTGTTACAATTAGCTAATTTTGTTGGAATGTAAAGGCTTGGACGTGCCTATTGTTTTGGGACAATGTAGTAGACATTATATATCTATGATGAATAGAATTTATTTATTGATGAAATATCTTAGCGCTCCCATTATGTAAATGGTTTTAGAATGTAATGCCATCCAGGGTGGTTTTTGGGGCATTATAGATTTTGGTATCAGAGCCTACTAGGCTTTAGGTCTTACATGGGAGCTGTAGGTTATGGATTACCACTAGAGCCTTAGGACTAAGTTGAATAAAAGGTTTGAGTTAGATTTCAGACCCGTCTTGTGTTATAGACTAAAGTGATACTTAGGATGTCTTGCACATCGAGGAACTAAATTGTGAATTGATGTGCAAGATGGAGGGTGGTCATGGATCGGGACGTGGTGGCCAAGCTAATCCCCCACCACCATCACCTCCCGATACCAAAGATGTCATTTATCAATGCATAAGGGAGCTAACTACTCTGATACAACACTAGAATTGAATCAACAACCAGCAACAACAGAACTTAGCGAGGGGAGGCCCGATCAGGACTGGTGCTAGCAGTAGTGGACTGGCACCAAGGGCAGCTCTGCACTGCCGACCTGACCAAGCTTCAGGGCCACGAAATCAGTGGTTCAAGGAGCTAGGGCTACTTGAAATCGAACAGCCACTGACCCACGTCACTATTTCGCATGTGGCGATTTCGGGCACTTCAAAAAATAGATGCCCATCATTTCCTAAAAATACCAAACAAGCCGTAGGACAAGTAAATGCAAACACGCCACCACCATAGAAGCCACCACCGCAGAACTCATTAGGAGATATAGCCCCCGATAATACTGATCAGGGCAGAATTCCTGTTCTGACCCAACTGGGGGAAGACGTTTCCTATACAGTTGTGGAAGGTATCGTTTTTCTCTAAAAGTCTTGGGCATGTATTTTATTTGAGTTTAATGTTACTGATTCTTTCCCACACACCACCTATGCAAAAAACTTGAGATTAGAATTTGGGAATTTTGAACATGTCTGGAGTATAGACATGCCCACGGGAGAACGGTTGGATACTAAGAGGATGTGTATAGGTTGTGTGCTTCGAATTGGGGAGCGAGAATTGATGGTAGACATGGTTGTATTAGACATGAATGGGTACGCTAGTTTGTATCATGTGGTTTAGACTAGTCTAGGAAACGGATGATAATTTGGCTTTTGGTTTGTAAATGAGATTAGGCATGGATCTTGATTGCGAGTCATATTATTTATATTGGAGATGGGTATGAGATAAGATGTGTGACAAAGACACCCAAACTTGAGTTGGACAAGTATAGAGGAACCAAATAGTTCGGCAGACTACCTCTCACCAATTTGATCATAACTCTTCATTGGAAAGTCCAAATTGTGCACCGTTATTTTTTTAGAACCCTAACTCGTATATATTTCCAAACATATAAGTCACGCATGCTCAAAATACCCGAGTCAAATCAGTTTATTCTTCGAAGTTGGTCAAAAATCTACACTGTGGTGTTCTTTGGATAGTAAAGTGTTGTACTTTCTTCTTAGATTCTGAAGGACCTATCCTTAAGTGAAATTCCACATTATTTAGGCTTTGATTGAGAGACACCCCCATATTGATTGAAGTGCTTTTGTTGGATAACAATATAAAAGGTGATTATGATTTGGTGCTTGTCAACTTTAAGTATTGTCTTCCACTAATAGTATTGCTCATATTTTAGAAGTCAATGAATATGATAACCCAATTGGGATGTGTGGAGATAAGGTTAACTTAGAGGTTTTCTAAGATGAATTAAGTTTCTAATGATAAGGGTATGGAAGGTTATGTGTGTTACTTAAAAGACATAGAAATTAAGGAATGAATGTAGTTTTGGTTCTATAATGGAAACCCTGGGAGGGTAATGGTGAGTGCGATGTATGAGATTGAATAATTCTTAAAGATAACCAATTGATGGAATATGGAAAAGTTACCTCGAAAGAGAGCCTATTTTGGATTAACGATAGGAATTGTGATTATGGTTCTTAAATGGATCGGAATTTGCTTTCATAACCGCAAACTTGAGGTTACCCATATTGTTTTGAAAATATTATAAAGAGCTGATTAAATTTACTTGGAAGTATAAATGATTTAGAAGAGTCATACCTAAGATGCTTATGGAGGATGTTATACTTAGGTAATCTTAATTCGTTGTGGGCTTAGTTGACTACATTTAGAGTATCTAAGGCATTAACCATCAAGAACCTCTCAGTTAAGTGTGGAATCAATAGTTGACTTGTATTCACAAACTTGATTGGAAATCTATTAAGCTTGACAAAGTTGCAGTAGTAACCTTTGACCATAGATATCTTAGGATTAAAGATAATAGAGGCTTAAAATCTCGAGGTCAAATATGAAAATAATTGTTGAAAAGAGGATGATATCCCAAATTTGAGGCACATTCCTATTGTTCTAGGAAATCTTTTAATGTCATTGGATATGTGTTGGGGGAATAGGATGTTCTTATTCTTGACTTTTTTAGTACCTTGTTAAGATCAGAAAGATTAGTTATGCTTGAGGAATGTTAGTATGAGTATAGAAGATTCGAACTTATGGTTGATGGTAATAATGGTAAAGAAGTAAAATTGAAGAATCAAGGATGATACCTATGAAGATTTGCTTTGACATGGGATGAAACATTGAGAGTCTTATTTTAGTTTAGATTATTTTAGTTATGGGATCCTTGACAGTCTATCCTCACATTTTGATATGTTACAAGAGGTATATTGTAAGGAATGGTATCAGAAGGATTCGAAAGTATAGGTATCATGAAAAGAGTTGTGATGTGAATGATAGCCACTAAGAATTGATTAAATGGTTATTAGTCCTAGCTCAAGATTGTAGATCGAGGGCAAATATCTTGTAGATAGAACTTGATCCTTGGCTTAAGTATTATAGCTAGTTAATTGCCAAAAAAAAAAAAATTCCTTTTGGAATGGATTTGATGGATCGTTAGGGTACACATTTTGGAAGCTATAATTGGAAAACAAGTGCGGTTAGGTTTCACTTGTATACTTTTGGGGAATCTAAGATAGTCTCTCAGAACTTTCAAATCTATGCGAAGTTCTTATCTTGTAGCATATTTTCACTTGTGAATCAGTGGATTATAATTTATATTAGAGTGCGCAACGAGTTATTTGATTAATGACTATAATGGTGACGGTAAGGAGTATTATGAGAAAGTACAAATTGATGTGAAATCTAAGAGTTGATCTTAGAACATTGACTTGTGTGGAGTGTGTAGTTATGAATTGAAATTATGGTAGATTTCCAAGATTGTGAATTCCTCTTGGGTTGTGAGAGACGAAGTCATGAAGAACGTTGTATCTATTTTGAGGAATTGAGATAAATCTTACCGTGATTCCATTAATAAATTTTGTGTTACCCATGATGTTAGTATACGAAAGATGAGTAATCCTAATAGTGGAATTGCATTTGAGTTATTTCGATATGCTTATGAAAAAGCTACATGTAAGAAGCAAATATGAGGTTGATTGAAATGATTGGTGAAATTCAACAGAGAAGTGATATTTGATGAGTACACAATTGAGTATTATGATCTAGTAGTTAGGCATGAAAAGAAATTAGTTGGAACAATCGTATATAATTATTAAGAATAGAGGTGATAAATGAATTCTAGTGAAGGAATGTATTTTGATTCTAGTCTCTCAAATTATTGAGAATTTGAGAGACTAACTCGACGATTAAGTTTCGAGGACGAAACTTTCTGTAAGAGGGGTGGATTGTTAACCCCCACATGTTAAAGTAGTGTAATCATAAATTTTTTGGTAATGTGATATATGTAATGATGTAATAATGAAACCCACAAATTATAACCGTAGAAAATACTAATATTGTAAAAATAATAGTTCAAGCCGGTTTAGCTAGTGAATATATGAGATAATTTATAAAAGAATGTATATCAACTATATTTGTGGTACAAATGTATGTTGGGTAAGTTTGGGTTGGCTTTGGAAGGGTTTAGATGGATTGGAAATGAAAAATGGAGGAAAAAGGCAAAACCTTACCGGTACGGCCGAAAGAGGTCTGAAACTTTAAGGTCACGATCCTAGCCCGATTTTTGCCCTATAAATACATTATGTTGCCTCCTTTGGCTCTATTTAGGCCCCTCCAACCTTAGAAACCCTAAGAGAGAAAGAAAGGAGAAAAAGAGAGGAAGAAAGGAAGAGAGAAACACTTGCTTTGAAGGGATTTATAACTTGGAGTCCATCAAAACCTAAATTTCAAGAGTCAAGGTAGGGGATTTCTTCTCTTTCTCTTTCTTTGAAATGAGGGTTTATATATATATATATATATATGTTTTTCTCTAAATGCTATATATATGATATGAAATCATCCTCTCTTTGTTTTTTGGGCAAGGATTACCTGTTTGTAACAAAGTTAGGGTTGAATACCCACGAAATCCCTCTTTTGTTTTCAAAACCCTAGATTTTGGAGAGTGATGAATTTTTTTCTCAAATTCTTCCTTCATTATCGATGTTGGAACCATAGAACTTTGTGTGAAGTACTAAATGATTGAATTGTGATCTCTTGTATTTTTCATAGTTGATTATTGAAATTGTCACATGATGAAATTGAGAATTTTTAGAAATATGTTTGTAATTAAGAATATGTTGGTTTCCTTATTGTATGGTTGTTGTGAGGGACTTGAATTGTCATCAAGAGATGTCGTAGAGTGTTGGAGGTTAGTCTACCCCGGTGGGAGTGAGATGGTTTCCTAACACTTGCAGTGAGTTGTCACTTGTTAGAGGTAATGCGACCACTATCGTTCACTGGAGTTCGAACTAGGGTTGGTATACCTTTCCTGGGAAAGGACTCATTACTGCCATTGATATAGTAGACGCTCTTTCCCAAAATACTTGTGATTTGATTGTGATTGGTGAACTAGATATAGTCGTTGGGTAGATTCATGGGAAGCAATCAGCGTACATGGCATGGGATGAACCAATATATGTCTATATAACTATATGAGAACATCGATTGGATTATGTCGGAGCCGGTGCATTGGTATGGGACAATGCAACGACAAACATTTTTCCTAACCATTTGGAAATGGTTTCTTTGAGAAATACTTTCTAATGTTTCGATTTAATTATTGTTGTTGTATAAACTTGAGATCTACCTAAATGTCCTTGTTTTATTTCAAAAGCTATATATGTTATTTTGTTAAATGAGACCGACCTGTTTTATATTTTTCTAAACCTTGTTTGAGTTTGAGAAGATTTTGCTACAGAGCTTTGTGCTTATCCCATACAGTTGAACATTTTTCAGATTTTGTGCTAGAGGATGAGTTCGGTACTAACGAGCCGGGCCATGGAGAGACTTCACTAGAGGGATACTTGGATCTCGAGTGGGACATCTAGAGATGTCGTTTACTTTTGTACTAGACTAGGATATTCTTTTGAACAATGTAAAGTCTAGTTTACTTTTGTAATTTTCACTGCGTTACAATAAGTTAATATTGTTGGAATGTAAAGGCTTAGACGTGCCTATTATTTTGGAACAATGTAGTAGACATTATATATCTATGATGAATAGAATTTATTTATTGATGAAATATCTTAGTGCTCCCATTATGTAAATGATTTTTGAATGTAATGCCGTCCAGGGTGGTTTTTAGGGCATTACAGAAAAAAATCCAAGAAAATGAGAAAAAGAGGTGGAAGAAGAAAAAGAAAGAGAAAAAGAAAAGGAATATGTTAAGTGAAAAGAAGTAAAAGAAATAAAGAGTGAGGTGAAGCTGATAAGCTAAAAAATTTCACAAAAAAGGGGAAATTGTTGACAATAAAGACCATGCCTCAGAATAACCCTATTTGTTGTCTTTTTTCCTTCGTTTCACTTCCCTCAATATCACCCCAAGGCCCCATTATGAAAGTCCTAAATGATCTAGAGAAAGCATGAAGAACACACATTTTTAAAGAAAAAGAAAAGTTTATTTTGCTTTCTTGTGCCCTAACATTCCTTTCAGGAGATTATGCCAAGGTTGTTTCATTTGTTTACACGTGCTTCATTTTTGGATTTTATGTCAGTATACTTCAATTTGTGTATAAGATTCTATCTCACATATATACATGAAGTGCATGCTCGGATAATCATTGAGTTATTCATTTTTAAGAGAAACCCTTTGTGAGTTTTGTATCAAAGCTTAATTTGGATAGCTATGTGAATGTGGATTCTGTTGAGTAAATGCTTAAATTACATATTTATTTCACACACACTTGAGTTTTTAATGAAAATATGTAGGTGGATACTCTAGAATAACATTTAAGGCTATGATGTGATTTATTTGTGATTAGTTTGGGTGCATTGGACAAAGCTATTTTGACATTCAAGTGCTAGTTAGGATAAGGGCATATGTTTTAAATGTTGGATACGAGGAAAAAAAGTTTGTAGGTACCTTCACTGAAAACCTTTATGAGACAAAACTCGTCCACTAAGGATCACCTAGGAGTTTAAAGCCTTGTTACATATGCTAAATGCAATAGCGTAATTAGTATAGGTTTTTTTTTGTTTGCTTAATTTTTACATTTAATTTTCTAGGGACTGGCAAAGCTTAAGTTGGGGTGTGATGAGCATGTAATATTGCATATATAACGAACTCATTACATGCATTTTCACTCAAATTTGCATTTAATTACTTAGAGTTAGTCAAAGTTATGAATAATGTGAAATTTTGATGTTGCGGGTAATCATAGGTAAATGATGGCTTTCGGAACCCTGCAACTAAGTGTGGATGAGTGGTGAAGATATGAACACATTACATGAGGATTGGGAGGCTTGGAAGGTGTAGAAATCAAGAAAAATGCATTTGGAAGAAAACATTCCGAAAAGTTTGCATCGACCTTCCAGAAGGTTTAGCCCACTGGAATTGGTATGAGTACCTGTGTTTTCTCAAATTTTGACCATGATCCACTTCAAATATGAATAAGTTCAAAATATAGAAGTTGTTGTAACACCCCACCCTCCACATGACATAATATTGTCCACTTTGGGCCCACTGGCCCTCACGGTTTTGTTTCTCCCAATACCCCTTGGAAAAGACCTTATGTCATGTAAGGTGAGGGACTTACTTATAAGCCCAGCAACTTTTCTCTCTCTAACCGATGTGGGATACCAGGATCTCACAGTTGTAGATCTGAATATTTTTTGTATTGTGTGAAAATTTCAGCTCAATCGGACAATTAAATCAAAAGTTATGACAATTTTATGAAAACTAGTCCAAAGCTGGCACCTTCTAAAAGACCTTCCAGAAAGTTTGGCACAAAAACTCCCAGAAACGTTAGAAAGCCTGCAACTCATGCTCCACTTCTTTGGGGTCCCACCTATGATTCTTCCACTTGTCCCCTGACATATTCTACATATATACACGTCCCCTACACCCTAAAGTCAGTTGGGAAAGGTGGAGGATTGGAAAGGAATAGAGACAAGGAGGAGGCATAGTGGGTTGTCCTAGCCTGTCCAATGCTTCAAATCACCTCCTATGGATGGGAGGTCTGCTCTCACAGTTAGAGGAGAGGCTGATGGACAAAAATGCATCAAGTCTTATACCATATATTCAGCATTCATACAAGCTTTTGAGAAGAGGAGGCTACCCAAGCTTAGAAATAATTTTGGAGAGAGAAGTAGGATTTTTTCATTTCTTTTATCCATTTTCACTTGTAATCTTTTGTAAAAGTTTGAAAGCTTCATTTATTACCTTTAATTTCACTTATTTCAAGTGTATTGCAAGTTTAGTTAAGTACATTTCAATCTACAATTGTTACATGCAAGTTTTACATTTCAAGCTTTTTAGTTGGGTATTAAATGCAATTGTTTTTGTAGTTTCACTTCTCTACACTTCATACAAGTTTAACTTCCATTTCAATACGATGTCTCTTTATACATTATATGTCTTTCATTTAACATGAGTAGCTAGTTTTTCAGTTGGTTAATCCAAGGAGAATTTCCTCTTGGGTATGCTAAATTAACTCTTTTTCATTCCTCCTCGTAGGGAAATGTTGTTTGGTTTGACTAGGTTGAGTGCAGACGTGGTTGTGAGCTCTTGATACACAATAGACTTTGCATAGGTATGCTTGAATCCTCAACTCTATTTAAGTCGCTCACTTCTTACGAATCTATCAAACACCTAGACATCATTGGAAGAATGTCTTGAGTTGATTTGACATTCCCATTGGAATGACCTCTTCGGAGTAGCCAACCTTGTTTCTCTTGCATTTTAATCAAAAAAACAACTCATCAAAGCACAAACTCAAAAGATTTTACACTTTTCTATTTTTATAAAATTACATTCACACAATTTAACATTCCTTCCCTGAGGAGATGACTTTGGAATACCCATTTCAAGTAAAACAAGATACTCGAAAGTCTCTCTACGCTTGGGGAGCACTTTTGCGCACACACACACACACGTTTTTGTTCATTCACACACATTTTTTCCATTTCTAGCATTGAACACGAGGGAGAGTGACACTCCCCTACACAAAAAAGCCACTTAAACATTTGAGGGTTCGTGTTCGGAGATTAGTGTTGACGAAATAAGTCAAGCATTGGGTTTGGTCGAATTTTTCCTGACCTGACCCATTTTTTGTGTTGGCAGACGTGAATTTCGACAAAATATTTTGGATCCATTAAAAAAATGGTTTCCACATCTTTAAAAAAGTCTTCGAAAAATGGTTTCAAGTGTTGATCATTGACAGTAAAATATTATCATTTGATGGATTCTCCATTTACACTGCTCTATGTCCAAACACTTGTTCGACAATGTAAGGCCCAGTCCACCTTGAACTCAACTTACCAGGAAACATGTGGAGCCTTGAATTAAATAAAAAGACTTTTCGTGAAGGAGCAAAGGATTTTCGCACCATATTTTTGTCATGAAAAGCTTTCAACATTTCCTTTGCAATTTTAGCATTATCATATGCCTCATTTCTCAACTCTTCCAACTCATTGATCTAAAGTTTTCTTGAGATTCCAGCATTATCTAGGTCAAAGTTCATGGTTTTAATGGCTCGGTATACTCTATTTTCCAATTCCACAGGTAGGTGACAAAGCTTGTCATAGACTAATCAATAAAGAGACATGCCCAAAATTATTTTAAAAGCAGTGCGATATGTCCAGAGTGCATCAGTTAGTCTTAATGACCAATCTTTGAGGTCCGTGTTTACCGTTTTTTTCTAAAATCATTTTGATCTATTGATTAGCTAATTCAGCATGTCCAGTAGTCTGTGGATGATAAGGTGTTGCAATTTTATGAGAAATCAAGTACTTTTTCATCAAATTTCAAAAAGGAAGACTGCAAAAATGAGCACCTCCATCACTTATAATGTATTTAGGAATTCTAAACTTGGATAAAATATTTTCTTTTAAAATTTGATACCTGTTTGGTAATCATTATTTAGGCATGGAATTGCTTCAACCAATTTGGACACATAATCAACAGCCACTAAAATATATAGGTAGCCAAAGGAAGGGGAAAATGGTCTCATAAAATCGATGATCCAACAATAAAAAATTTCAATTACCAGAATGGGGTTCAAGGGCATTATGTTTCTTTTAGAAATGCTTCCCAACTTTTGGCATCTATCATATGTTAGATCAAAGGCATGGACATCTTTAAAAAGTGTGGGCCAATAAAATATACACTGCAAGATTTTTGCATCGATTTTTTTAGATGAAATATGGCTACTACATGCTTCAGAATGACTAAAAGATATTACCTTCTTGTTCTCATGATTCGGGATACAACGCTTTATAATTTGATCCTTACAGTACTTAAACATGTATGGATCCTCCCAAAAGAAATTACTAACCTCCCTCAGAAATTTCTTCTTATCGATCATTATAAAGGAAGGTGGAAATGTACCAGCAGCAAGGAAGTTAGCAATGTCCGTGTACCATGGTGTTTCCATGATTGTGAACAGTTGTTCATTAGGAAAGTTTTCATTGATTGGTAGGACATCCTCATGACATTCATATTTTAGCCTGGATAGATGATCTTCCATCACATTCTTGACTCCTTTTTTATCCATAATGATCAGGTCAAACTCTTGCAATATGAGTATCCATCTCAAGAGTTATGGCTTTGCATCTTTCTTAGTGAGTAAGAATTTCAGTGCTGTATGATAAATGAATACAATAACAGATGAACCAATAAGGTAAGAACTAAATTTCTCCAGAGCAAAAATCACAACAAGCAATTCTTTTTCAGCTGTGGAATAATTCATTTGAGCATCATTCAAAATTTTGATTGCATAGTAAATCACATAGGGTTTTTTATCCTTTATTTGTCCCAACGCAACTCCCATAGCATAATCACTTGCATCACACATCAATTCAAATGGTAGAGTCCAGTCAAGGGGTTACATTAAAGGGGTAGAAATTAACATACCCTTAAGCTTATCAAAAGCTTTCTGGCATGATTCATTCCATACAAAAGTTACATCCTGACTTAGGAGATGACACATAAGTTTTGATATGGTACTAAAGTCTTTTATGAATCTCCTATAGAACCCTACAAGTCATAGAAATGATCAAACATCTTTAACAATCATAGGAGTAGACAAATTTTCAATCAGATCTATCTTTGCCTTGTCAACTTTTTTGCTTTCAGATGATACAATGTGACCCAAAACAATGCCTTGTGTTACAATAAAATGATATTTCTCCCAATTGAGCACTAGCTTGATTTCCTTTCATCTTATCAACACTTTCTCTAGATTTTTTAGACACAGCTCAAATGAATCACCATACACAGAGAAATTATCCATGAATACTTTCAAAAATCTCTCAACTATGTCACTAAACAAACTCAACATGCACCTTTGGAATGTTACAGGTGCGTTATAAAGTACAAATGACATTCTTTTGAATGCAAAAGTGCCAAAGGGGCATGTGAATGTTGTTTTCTCTCAGTCATCTAGTTCTATCTCAATTTGATTATACCCAAAATACCCATTAGTAGAATGCATGACTACAATTCTTTTTAAGACTTGATCAAGAAAGGGAAGAGGAAAATGGTCTTTCCTAATTACTAAATTGAGTTTTCGATAGTGTATGCACATTGGCCATCCTGTGACTACTCGAGTTGGTACCAGTTCATTAGCATCATTTTTACCACTGTTACCCCATAATTCTTGGGCACAACTTGGGTTGGGCTAACCTACTTAATATTAGAGATGCGAAAGATTATTTTTGCATCCAATAGTTTGAGCACCTCAGCCCTTACAACCTCCTTCATGTGAGAGTTCAATTATCACTGCATTTTACGAGAGGGTTTTGAATCTTCCTCAAGGAATATAGTATGAGAGCTTATACCTTTCAAGTCATCAATGGTCCACCCAATGGTGCTCTTATGACGTCTAAGGACTTCAACTAGCTTAGACTCTTGTAAATGTGCAAGCTTAGTTGAAATGACCATTGCGTATGTCTTGTCCTCCCCTAAGAATGCATATTTTAGGTCAGATGGAAGAGGTTTCAATTCAGGCTTTGGTGGCTTGAAACTTGATGACAATGACTTTGTACCACTTAGTGATATTTCTTCAAATTTGGGTGCCCATGTTCCAACAGCATGGGCGGGACAAATCTTTGGACTTTGATCATCATATGTTAACTTAGATGTGATAGGTTCTAATAGAAAAGATTCAGAAGATTTTTCACAAAATGAATTATTTAAATGTTCATGTACCAAAGAGTCAATGAAATTTACTTCTATCACTTTCTTTTCCTCTCCTAGGTGCTTGTCAATATTGAAAATGTTAAGCTCAAGAGTCATATTCCCAAGATTCAATTTCATGACTTTATTCTTGCAATTGATTAATGCATTTGAAGTTGCTAGGAAAGGTCGACCAAGAATGACAGAGTTTTGGTTCTTTGAATGCATTGTTGGTTGAGTATCCAAGACAATGAAGTCAACAGGAAAGACGAAGTTGTCCACTTGAACAAGGATATCCTAAAAAATGCCCCTTGGAACTTTGATAGACCTATCTGTCAATTGGAGTGTGATACAAGTGGGTTTGAGTTCACACAGACCCACTTGTTTGTAGACAGAGAAAGGGAACAAATTGACACTGGCTCCAAGATCCTGCAATGCTTGTTCTATCATGAAATTTTCAGTGACACATGACACAGTTGGACACCCTGGATCCTTGTATTTTGGAAGGGTTTTGTGTTGGATTATGGCACTGGCTTGTTTTATTAAAAAGACTTTTTTTTGGACATTTTGGATTCTTTTGATTGTGCACAAGTCTTTTAAAAACTTGGGGTAAACCCCTACATGTTTGTATTAACATATACGAATGTATTTGTTTAGTGAGTATTATATATGTAATGACGTAAGAATAAATCATGCATATTGGAACCGTAAGAATAAATACTAGGAAGATGTTTAAACTTGAGAAGGATTATTAGATAAGTCTCTTAATATTTTTAGGTCAAAATAAGGTGTCTATTGAGTCCGAAAAGTCAAAAAACCTTGGGAGAGGTAATATGAGGTGTATTAGAAGTTAGAAAGTATTTTGGAGTTAAAACACATTTTAGAGAAAATTTGGGAATTTAGAATTTTGGACACTACTTAGTATTTTGGCCATACATTTTTATCCTTATGTCCAATTAATCTAAAATTTTTGATGTAGATAGTATACATCAGAGCTACAAAAGTGTATTTCATGTAAATTTTTCAATTCGACCTCTAAATAGGTCAACAATTCCCTGGAAGTTGCACCAAAAATCTGTCAACAGTACCAGTACGCCCGATTTTTTCTGAACCAAAAATGTAGGGTTTTGCTCCATTTTCTTGCCCTATAAACACCTAATGTTGCCCCCTTTAGCATTCATTTTACCCCTCCTAACCCTAGGAAAAATTAGAGAGGAAGAGAGAAGGATAAAACACAAGATTAAGAGGAGATTTGTACTTCAAAGAAGATCAAATCTTCATCTTCTTCATACTAAACCTAGGTTTTCAAGAACATTGAGGTAGGATTTTCTTCCATTTCTTGTCCATTGATGTTAAGGTTATTATACATGTAGATTTTGACTCTTAATACTATGTATTTGTTATGAGTTCCTTGTTTCTTGATATTTTTACAAACATTCACATGATTTGAACAAAATGATGGTTGAAAATCCATCAAATCCTAGTTTTTTTGGGGAAATATGGGTTTTTCTCTATATCTTCACATCATCTTGATTTTGAAAATTCTAGAGCTTTGTGTTGGGTAGTAAAATGATTGTATTGATGATCTCATGCTTATTTCCTTTAAACTTGTCTCTTGTAACATGATTTACGAAATGGGTATGTTTCTTAAATTGTTCTATTATGTATATTACTTGTGAAAATTAGAAAAAATCATGGAATTTGCTTGTATATGAGGTTTGAGCATATTGTTGGTACGTCACTCTTGTGTATGGTGTTTTGAGGGACTTGAATTACCTTCAAGAGCTGCCGTAGAGTGTTAGAGGTCAGTCTATCCCAGTGGGGGTGAGATGGTTGCCTAATATTCGTAGCGGATCATTGTTGTGACAGTGACCACTATTATTCACGGATACCAAAGAAAAGGATTAGTATACTAGACACCTTGGAAGGATTTCGTCAATGCCGTATGAGACGGTACACGCCCTTCCTTAATTGGCCTGTGATTGTTATTATAAATGGGTGAACGAGGTAGAATTGTCGGGTAGATTCATAAGAAGCGACAACCTACTTGAGTGGTATCAAGTAGAAATTATTGTTCATTGCACCAAATATTATTTCTCCAAGAGTTTCGGGTAGTATGGGATGCCGCAATAACTTGTGGAAATGGTGTATGGTGGAGTGGATTATGTTGGAAATAGTTTTCAATTAAACGTGGTTTTATTCTCTTTCAATTCCTTATTATTGTACAAACTTGAGATCTCCTTTCAAATGTCCTTATTTTATTTCAAAATTCATTTATATGTATGTGCGAAATGTGACCTACCTGTTTTACTTGATTTCAAAACCTTGAATGGGTTTGAAAGGATCCTCCTATAGAGCCTTGTGCTCACCCCCTGCTTCCCCACCTTTCAGATTTTGCCTTTGACGAGGAGTTGGGAGTCGAGGAGCCGACATATTGGGAGACTTCGACAGAAGGGAGCGTGGATCCCGAGGTGGACGCTCAGAGTGACCCCCCTTTCTTTTGTTATAGACTTGGACAATCTTTTGAGAGAATTGTATAGCCTAGTTTTATTTTATAAATTCTGCTGTGTATTATAGTACTTTTGTGGGGATGTAAAGGCTATAGCTTGACCTATTCTTTTGGGATAACATGTAAATTTGATGGATTGATTTTATGGTAGTTAAATGGACCCGGAGTGGTCATGACAATAGAATTGCACAGGTTGTATTTTGGGTAGAGCTCTCCGAACAAAGGAGACTCTGCCCGAATTTTGTTAAATTAAGGACCTCCGGTTATTTATGGATTTATTAGTTGCTCTCATGATATGCATGGTTATTGAATGCAATGCCGTCCAGGGTGGTATTTGGGGCATTACACTTGGTATAAGAAAGAACCTGTTTGATTGCATCTAGAAGTGGAATATTGATTTTTACTTGCTTAAAAAGTTCATAAATTTCTGGATGGTTATTCAATTTATGTGCATTCTTGAGTGTTTGAGGAAAAGGAGCGGGAATAAGACTTGAATAATCTTTTCCTTTTGAAGGTTCGGGTTCCTTTTTAATCACAGATTCAGACTCAATGGTTCATTGACTGAGATTGACTCACGTTTCAGCTTTGGAATTAACATGTCTAATGATTTTGTCAATTACCTTGCCACTTCTTAGTCTAGTGATAGCTTTAGCTTGTTTTTGTGGGGTTTCCATGGTTGAAGGATTTCCCACATGATATTTACCTTGTGGTTGTTTTGGTTGGCAAGAAACTTGCCTTTCTCATGTGTGGTCATTAAATGGGTAAGTTTTTGAATATGGCTTTTGAGATCCTCCAAGGACTTAGTGGTCTGGTTTTTGAAGTCATTGAAAGCTTGAGTGAAATGATTGTTGTAGTTCATTTGTTTTTACATGAATTGATTCAATGTGTCCTCAAGACTTCCCTTGTGTGATAATTGGTATGGTTGATATGCAGGTGGTCCTTGAGGTGGTGGTTGTGAACCTTGTTGTGGATTCATGGGAGTTGGTTGTGCGTTCCTCTAACAGAAGTTCGGGTGAATCCGCCACCCTAAATTATATATTTCAGAATACAGGTTGGAATAAGTCTTGTTGAAATTAGAAATCGCATTTGTTAGTTCTTACAAGACTTATTTGAATGCTAGAATGTAGGACACTCCTCGGTAGGGTGTCCTACCAGCACACAAATCCCACACACTTGTTCTGTGGGAGGGCCAACATCAACTTGATTTACTTTTTTCATCTCTAGAGCTTCAAGCTTTCGAGACAAGGTTGTCATTTTTGCTCTCAAGTCATCATCTTCTTTCAAGACGTACTTACCCCCTCGGAAAGTAGATGGTTTGGCTTCAACAGTGGTAGGAGAGGTTGAGTTCCCACATCTAAGAACTATCGGATATGTGTTGTCCAAATTTGGTATTGACAATTTACGTGCAAGTATACACGGTCAACAAGTAATAAAGTGATAAGTAGAGCATCGTTCCCACGGAGAATTATTACTAATAAATTCCAAGTACTAACTTTGTATCAATTCAATTTTATTTAAACAATTGAAATTGAACTATGGAGTGACTAATTTAAAACTAAAACTAGATTTAATAATCAAGGGTTGAATTTACCGGATAAAAGAAGTTAAGATTACAACTTCCCCTAATGCTTCGTGTAAATCTTTCTACTATCTTTCCAGTTAATTGATCAAAATAAGTTATTAACTGAGAACTCAAAATTATTTATTAAACCTCTTCCGATAGTTCTATAAAAATATATCTCCCAATTAAATTACTATATTCCTATGTAATATAATTTAGAATAGATTCATTATATTCAAACTCTCATAAAAGTTACACACGGTGTATAGGTATATTCCTATCCTATACACACCCTGCAATTCAATTCTAAGAAGAATTAACCAGACACATGTCATCATATTCAGATCTAAACCCAGAATTCATCTCTCAATTTCATTTAGGTTATCAAATTAATTGATGGCCAAACAATTATATATTAAGCACAAAATATGACAAACAACTCATGTATGATCAATAAAACTAGAACTGAGAGTAAATCAATTTAACTAGACATTACGTTCTGTTGCAATTTTAATAAGAATTTAGTTCATAATGTAATTGAAAAATATCTTTCTAAAATTAAACAACATCTCAAAAAATCAAGAATTAAAAGTAAGAGAAAAGAATGAATACTTAGTTGAAATCTTCAATCCCGCTCTAGCCTTCAATCCCAATCTTCGTCGTGTCGATTCTTTCAATCCTTGTCTTCAATTTCCTATCAGTCCTTGATCTTCTCCTCTCTTTAGCAGCCCCCAAAATCAGTATATCCTTTTCAACTCAAACCCTGCCATGTATGTAGCAGTAGGGTTCAATTTCGGCTCCAAACAAGTCATAATTCTGCGCTGGACAGTATGTGGGCGCAGGGGGCCGATTCTGCGCTGGAAAGGCACTGCCCCTTTTAAGCCTTCAACTACCTTGTTACTTAGCTTTAAAAAATCTGACACTTAGGCTTCAAATTGACCTTGTTTCTTTCCAAATGATCTTGTTTTCTTCGAAATGATGATTCCTACCAAATAACATCAAAACACACAAAACAAATAAAAAGGAACATAAAAAAATTAAAAACTTGCAATTTCATCAATCCGAAAATACTCAATTCGTTGGTATAAAACCGACTCCTTAAATACCCCCAAACTTAAATCTTTACTTGTCCTCAAGCAAAATAATAAGAACAAAAGCTATTAAAATTAATTCTAACAACTACTCAAACAATAGATCAATATGAATTTGAATAATGACCCAAAAATTACTAGAAAAGATTAATTCACGGGAAACTTCAAAACAGTGCAAAGTCTATCGTTCAACATACTCCTTAATTTTAGCTCCACTCATGACCCTTTAAATACATGTACATATCCGAACTATCAATCTAATCTTCACCCAAATACATATACGTAATTAAATGCTTCATAAGCGATATTCAATATCAACTCTATGGACTTATGTTCGCATCAACCTCTGCTTATTAAAGCAACCATATAACTAGAAGGTCTAAAGATTTTTTTTCCTCTCATTTTTTTATTTCTCTTTTCCATTCGTTTGGTGAGTGCATTTTATGCTCCATCTCACCTCCTATTGAGCGAGTGTGTTTTATGCTCCATCTCGCCTTTTCTTGAATGAGTGCGTTTTATACTCAATCTCGTTGTCAACATGTGTTTATGAGTGAGTACGTTTTACACTCCATCTCTACTCACCACATGTCCCTTTCTTTTGTTTTTTTCTAATAGATTATTTTCTAACTCATGAAGGATCAAATCAAAATAATATTTCAAAATTCTCCTTTTTTTATACACTAACCAGTCATAACTAATATTTGCCCCAAACTTATATGAATAGCTCAATGCGGTTTGAATGATACTTAAATAAGTTTTCTAAAGTTTTAATGATATCTCCTGCAAGCATTTAACCAAATAATTTCTCTAAATAATAACAAACCAAACAAATGGATATGTGCTCATGCATGCAAAGATTACAAACAGTGTAAAACCAACTAGTATGTCAAACTATAGACTTAACATGTTCACCAATTTTCCTTTAATTGACAATTAACCCCATTGATCATTGGCCATATTCAAATTCAATCAATCCATTGCTTAAGTTGTACTAAAGCATGTTATCTAAATGCATACCTAATAAAGCAAATGAAAATAGGAAAACACCCCCAAACTAAAACTAAACATTGTCCTCAATGTATAAAGTAGAAAAAATTAAGACAGAGGACTTCCTTGAAACTGCACTAGTCGACATCGTTTTCAACATCTTCATCGTCTGCTGAGTCTGGAGTGTAGTCGAGAAACATAGGTGGACTAGGAAACTGTACTGGAGATGTGCCCGAGTTGAATCTATAATTGTTAAACATTTGGACTAGTTTGGAATTGAATTCCATTGAGTACTCCATGAACGTGTCCATTTGATGTGCAAGTCTATCATTGCGTTTAGAATCACGTCGAGATTCCCTACATAGCTCTTGTGTCTCTCTGCATTACTCATGTGTGTCTCAACACAATCCATGCATCTCAACAACTAGACTCTCCATAGGTAATTGAGATGATGTGGTAGTAAGATGAGGAGGCTTTGATGGTTAGCCAGAATTCGAAGGCATATTCACTAAAACATACCCAACACCCCTATGATTAGAGAAACCACCCTTTCATACCTTAAAACGACTAATGATTTGATGATCAATTGCTACTCGCGGTTGTTGAACTAATTCATCAGCACTCCATGTGACTTTTGCCTTCTTACATAGTCCACAAATTAATGATGGGTGAGGCAACCCACTAGTTGAACCTCCCTTAATAGCCTTTGTTATGGAGTCTTGAATAACTTGGCCCATTTTAATGCTTTTTCCAGTAACTATGCAATAGAGCAAAAGTGCCCTATCACGGATTAATTCAGTAAAGTGTGTGGTAGGCATTAGCTTAGCACATAGAAAGTAGCACCATGCCTTCCCAAACCGGCTCAGCTCACTATGTGAAAAGTGAACCTTCTCTGTCTCTTTTAATGTCCACTAAGCACCCGACATACATAGAAAGTTAATTACCTCATCCAAGTCAAGTTCTTCGGTTCTGTATCTCGTGTACTCATCGTCGTCTGACATATTTTCTATGTTGTAATAAGCATTGATGCTTGCCATGTCAAACAACACTTCTTTGCCTCAAACTTAAACTACATGGTTTTCGGCCTCCTTGGCATTAGCATAAAATTCTTTTACAATGGGGATTACGTTGGCCTCCGGCTGTTATGTGAAATCTAACCAACCAAGCTCCATAATCATGTCATGTACACATCCATTATACGTCTTATCTGGGTGAAGACCGCGTTCGAGAATCAATACCTTTTTCACCAACCATGTATGAAATCTCTCCGCCGCCACTTCGCTAACAAATCTCTTTTTGTCATATGGCTTGGAAGATTTAGAGCTTTCCCCTCTTCGGCGTTTTGAAGACATGATGAATATTTGATTAAGAAGCTCCACAACACCAAAAACCAAGTAAAAAAAAAACTAGCATACTAAGCTTTGTTTTCACTTTGGCAATTTAACAAACACCTTGTGTGCAATACCCTACTTTACATTACTACACCATCCCAAGTATGTAATCTTCCCCAAATAAATCACAAAACCATCTCACACAAGCATTTAAACAAGTTTAAACTTTACCCATATAGAATGAATGAACTTGGTACCTTATGTTGCAAAGATTGATGTTGCACATGGAGAATGAAGAAATCTTTGGTGCTAGTTGAGAGATAATATTGTGGTGCAAAGAAGTTTGAAATATTCAAGATGATTGAATGAATTTTTTTTTTTTTGGTGAAAAGAATTGGGGTGTATGTATTTTTTTTGAAATTTGGAATTTTCGGGAGTGGTAGGAGTTGATTTGGTTGGCTTGTTGTTTATGTATATAGAGCAGTTTTGGTTGTTTATGTGCTGAAATTCTGAGTTTGGAGTAGTTTTTGGCTGTTTAGAAGGCTGAAATTCTGAAGTTGGAGCAGTTGGGGGGCATTTATAAGGATGAAATTTTATGTTTTGAAGCTGTCTAGACAGCTAGGGCACTGATTCTGCGCTAGATCAGTGCTGGGAAAGCAGCATGTTGGCGCCTAGGCGCTTGATCAGCGCTGTTTAGGTAGTGGACAAGCGCAATGGCACTGGATTAGCGTTGGAACTATGCTATTTAGGCAGAATCTGAGCTCCTAGGCGCTGGGTAGGCGCCTAGCTCCTTCTTTGGCTTGTTCAAGCTACCTTATTTTGTTACTTCTCTTTTTTTTTTTTTTTGATCCTTGGTACCTACAAGCAATTGAGACACTAATTAAAATGCACTAATAATCTAAAAACTAAATTGATATAAACACAATTAAAAATTTAAAGCTAAACTTTGGGCTGCCTTCCAAATAGCGCTTGGTTTAAAGTCATCAGCCTAAGTACTCCCAGTTGTCATTCTGGATTGGTGAGGGTTAATGAGGTCTTTTTACGATCAACGTCGCCATCCCAATTGTGCTTCTGTCTTTGCCCGTTCACCTTAAACGTTCTCTTCGAGTTGGGTTCTTTGACTTCAACTACTCTATGCGGGAACACTTCAGTGACCATAAATGGCCCGGACCATCTTGATTTGAGTTTTCCTGGGAAGAGTTTTAACCGTGAATTGAACAAGAGTACAGCTTGTCCCGGTTCAAACTTTCGATGAATGATCTTCTTATCATTCCACATTTTTATGTTCTCTTTATAAAGCTTGGCGTTCTCGTATCTTGGAGATGGAATTCATCCATCTCATTCAACTGCAAGAGACACTTCTCACCTGCTGCATGCATGTCAAAGTTAAGTTTCTGAATAGCCCAATATGCACTATGCTCTAATTCCACCGGTAGATGACAGGTTTTTCCATACACGAGCCTATATGGAGACATTCCAATTGGCGTTTTATACGCTATTCGATAGGCCCACAAGGCATCATCTAGTTACTTTGACCAATCTTTTTGGTTGGGATTAACAATTTTCTCTAGAATCCGCTTCACTTATCTATTTGAAACTTCAGCTTGGCCACTAGTCTAGGGGTGATAAGCTATGACAATCTTATGGGTGACTCCATATTTAGCAAGAAGGGCTGCAAAATATTTATTATAAAAATGCATACCTTCATCGCTAATGATTGCTCTCAGTGTACCAAGCCTCATGAAAATGTTTTTTGGGAGGAAATTTAACACCACTTTTGCATCATTGGTAGGCAAAGCCGTTGCTTCAACCCACTTTGAGACTTAATCCATCGCAACTAATATATAAAGGTTATTGTAAGATGATGGGAACGGTCCCATGAAGTCTATACCCTAGAGGTAAAAAATCTCAACCTCCAAAATATTGTTTAAGGGAATCTCATGTCGCTTTGAAATATTTCCATTTTGTTGACATCTGTTGCACTGTAATGCGAAAAAATGGGCATCCTTGAAGAGAGTTGACCAATAAAAACCTGATTGAAAGACTTTTCCTGTTGTTCTCTCTCCCCTATTATATCCTCCATAACATGATGAGTGACAATGCTGCAAGATTCCTTCTATTTCTTCCCTGGGTACACATATTCTTAGCATCTGATCTGTACATTGTTTAAATAGGAATGGTTCATCCTAAATGTAATGCTTCACCTCATGCAAGAACTTCTTCCTTTGTTGGTTGCTCATTTCAGGGGGAAGCACATGACTCACTATATTGTTCACATAATCTGCATACCATAGTGCTCCCTCTGCAACAAAAAATAGTTGCTCATCTAGAAAGGATTCATTGATCATTACACCATCACCCTTTTGCTGTACAGTTTTCTCAAGTGTAGAAAGATGATCTTCCACTTGGTTTTTTGTCACTTTTCTGTCCTGAATCTCTAAATCAAACTCTTGAAGAAAAATGACCTAGCGAATCAAGCATGGCTTGGCGTCCTTTTCGAGATCAAATACTTAAGGGTGGAGTGATCTGTGAACACTATCATCTTTGTACCAATGAGGTAAGATCGAAATTTGTCGAAAGCAAAAACAACTGCTAATAATTCTTTCTTAGTGGTTGTGTAGTTGAGCTGTGCATCCGATAATGTCTTGCTAGCATAACAGATAACATGAAACATCTTTTCTTTCCGTTGACCTAAAACTGTGCCAACTGCAAAGTCGCTAACATCACACATCAGCTCAAACGACAAGTTTCAATTTGGTGCAACTATCAGGGGGGAAATTATGAGCTTCTTTTTCAACACCTCGAAGGCCTCTATGCAAGCCTTATCAAAATTAAAAGGGTATGTCTTTCTCTAAAAGGTTGCACAGAGGCTTTGTGATTTTGGATAAGTCCTTTATGAATCGTCTATAAAATCCGGCATGCCCCAAAAAACTCCAAATTCCCTTGATTGATGTTGGTGGTGGTAGATTTTCAATAGTCTTTATTTTTGCTCTATCCACCTCTATCCCAATAACAGAAACTTTGAGCCCCAAAATAATGCCTTCTTTAACCATGAAGTGACACTCTTCCCAATTTAACACCAAGTTTGTTTCCACACATCTTTTCAACACTAGAGTTAAGTTCTCTGAACATAGGTCAAAGCTATCTCCAAATACCAAAAAATCATCCATAAATATCTCAAGATTTTGCTCAACCATGTCAGAGAATATCACCATCATGCATCGTTGAAACGTTGCAGGTGAGTTACATAGTCCAAAAGGCATCAGGGCAAGTAAACTTAGTCTTCTCTTGATCCTCGGGTGCTATTGAAATTTGATTATAGCCGAAATTACCTTCCAAGAGACAATAGAATTCATGATCAACCAATCTATCAAGCATTTGATCAATGAACGGTAGAGGGAAGTGATCTTTTCTAGTCGGTTTATTGAGTTTGCGATAATCCATACATACTCACCACCCAATTACTGTCCGTGTTGGAATTAATTTGTTGTTCTCATTGGAAACTATCGTCATGCCTCCTTTCTTCGGAACACATTGAACCAGACTAACCCATGAACTGTTTGAGATAGGGTATACAATTCTGGCATCCAGCCACTTGATAATTTACTTCTTGACCACCTCTTTCATGATAGGATTCAATTGGCGTTGTTGCTCAGTCAAAGGCTTAGCATCATCTTCAAGCAGAATTTTGTGCATACAAATTGAGGGACTAATACCCTTAATATCTGCAATAGACCATCCTAAAGCCATTTTGTACTCACGAAGGACTCGCAACAACTTCCTTTCTTGAAATTCATCAAGTGAAGCAGAGATAATCATAGGTAAAGTAAAAGAATCACCCAAATACGCATACTGCAGATGATTTGGAAGAGGTTTAAGGTTCAATAAAGGCGGGTCTTCCAAAGATTCTTTTGCATGAGTAGAGCTCCCTAAATGATCCAAAGTCTCAAACTGTTGCTTGAACTTGACAACTCGTGGAGCAGCATTCCACCACTGTACACACTCTAAAGGAGTAGGGTAGTCTGAAGTAGTGGGACTAACTAGTGATGTCTCAATGGGGTCTGAAATACTACTTCCAATGAATATCTCATTTACTGCATCTTCCACCAGATCAACCCAAAAACCTTCTTCCGCTTCCTTAGGAAATTTCATAACTGAAAATACATTAAATGTCATCTCTTGATCTTGGACTCGCATAGTTAGCTCACTTTTCTGTACATAAAAAAGTGTTCTCCCTGTTGCTAAGAATAGTAGCCCAAGAATAATAGGTATTTTCCTATCTTCCTCACAATCTAGGACTATGAAATCAGGTGAAAAAATGAACTTATCCACTTTAACTAGAACATCCTCGACTATGCCCCTTGGATAAGTGAGTGATCTATCCGCTAGTTGCAAGGTAACATTGGTAGGCTTTGCTTCATTCAAACCCAATTGCTGATAAATTAAGAGCGACATTAAGTTAATACTAGCTCCCAAATTCCTCCGTAAGTGCTATTGTCTCAAAATCATCCAGTTTTCTCTTGATCGAATTTCCTTCATAAATTTCACGTAGCTAGGCATCTGCTCCAATACATTTGCAAAAGGGACATTAATTTGGAGCTTCTTGAATAATTCCAAAAATTTTGAAAACTGCTTATCCAACTTCTTTTTCTGCAAACGTTATGGAAACGACACGGGAGGCACAATAGGACCGTGCTTGCCATCATCATAACTTACTACTGGATCTTCTTCCTTCTATTTTTGTTCCATATTCATGATATCTCTATTTTCATCCTTGCTATCATCTCTAAGTGATTGTTTTTTATTTCCACCAATAACTTCAGATAACTCTTTTCTACTTCGTAATGTATTAGCTTTGCTGTGCTCCTTACCTTCTCTCTTAGGATTGATCTCCGTATCACTACGTAAAGTGCCTTGAGGTCGGTTGTTAATGGCTTTAGCAAGATGACCCATTTTATTTTCTAAGTTTCGAATTAATACTTCATGATTGTTCATCCTTGTCTCATTTTGTGCTATAAATATACCTAGAAAGCAGCTCCTCCAAATTTGACTTCTTTTCCAGTTATGGTGGAGCTTGATTTTGAAAGCCTGGTGGGTATAATTATTTTGGAGCAGAAGTTTGGGTTTGATTATTATTCCAAGCAACCTATACAACCAATGTAGTAATCGCATCAACTTCATATATCCCTGCTACCTTTGGTTGATTGATCCTTGTAGAAGGCCACTGATTATTGTTGGTAGCCATCATCTCCAATAACTCGTAGGCTTCATCAAAATTCTTACCCATCAATGCCCCTCCTACAACTGCGTCGATGCTGGTTCGGGTAGCACTAAAAAACCCGTTGTAGAACGTCTAAACTTGCAACCACTTAGGAATACCACGGTGAGGGCATTTACAGAGTAAATCTTTGAATAGCTCCCAAGCCTCATGTAGAGTCTCAGAATCATGTTGTGTGAATGATGTGATGTCGTTTCTCATCCTTGCAATTTTGGCTGGTGGAAAGAATTTAGCTAAGAATCTTTGAGCTAAATCTGTCCACGTAGTAATAGAACCCGATGGCAATGAATGCAACCAACTCTTCGACTTATCATAAAATGAGAAAGGGAAAAGTTAGAGTCTAATCTCATCTTCAGAAACCCCATTGTATTTGAATATGTCGCATATCTCCAGAAACTTACCAAATGATCATTTGGATCATCGTTAGGCAAACCGCCAAACTGCACTATATTCTAAATCATTTGAATGGTACCAGGCTTGATCTCAAAATTGTTTACTTCAATTGCAGGCCTTTGAATGCTCAATTGTATTTCTGTCACAAGCGGCATAGCATAATCCCTTAACAATTTTTATTCTTCTTCAGCCATAGCTTCTTGGTTGTTTACTTCTTGACACTGTTTTTGCAAGTTTTGGCACCTCCTCTCGATTTCGTTTTCGTACGGTAGTAACTCCTAACATGTAGATCGTGTTTGCATACGAAAATTCAAGAGTGCTTGTGAAAACAATTAAAACAGAAAATCAAATAAGTTTAAACTAACATTAAATTGATTGAAATTAATATTGAAATAATTACAAGAATAATTCCCCGACACGACGCCAAAAACTTGTTGTCTGAATTTGGTATAGACAATTTACGTGCAAGTATGCACAATCAACAAGTAATAAAGTGAAAAGCAGAGCATCATTCCCACGAAGAATTATTACTAATAAATTCCAATTACTAACTTTGTATCAATTCAATTGTATTTAAACAATTGAAATTGAACTATGAAGTGACTAATTTAAAACTAAAACTAGATTTAATAATTAATGGTTGAATTTACCGGATAAAAGAAGTTAAGATTACAACTTTTCCTAATACTTCGTATAAATCTTTCCACTCTCTTTCCTGTTAATTGATCAAAATAAGTTGTTAATTGAGAACTCAAATTTATTTATTAAACCTCTTCTGATAGTTAGATAAAAATATATCTCCCAATTAAATTACTATATTCCTATGTAAAATAATTTGGAATAGATTCATTATGTTCAAACTCTCATAAAAGATACACAAGACGTATAGGTATATTCTTATCCTATACACAAACTCAACAATTCAATCCTAAGAAGAATTAATTAGATGCATGTCATCATATTCAGATCTAAACCCAGAATTCATCTCCCAATTTCATCTAGGTTATCAAATTAATTGATGACCAAACAATCATATATTAAACACAAAATATGACAAACAACTCATGTATGATCAATAAAACTAGAATCGAGAGTAAATCAATTTAACTAGACATTAGGTTTCGTTGCAATCTTAATAAGAATTTAGTTCATAATGTAATTGAAAAAAATCTTTCTAAAATTAAACAACATCTCATAAAATCAAGAAGTAAAAGTAAGAGAAAATAATGAAAATTTAGTTGTAATCTTCAATCCTTCTCTAGCCTTCAATCTCGATCTTCGTCGTGTCGATTCCTTCGATCCTTGTCTTCAATTTCCTTTCAGTCCTTGATCTTCTCCTACCTTTTGCAGTCCCCAAAATCAGTATATCCTTTAAATTCAAACCCTAGCATATATGTAGCATTAGGGTTCAATTTTGCGTTCAAACAAGTCATAACTCGTATCCCGAGCCAACACAAGCACAACTGCGCTGAAAAGGCACTAGCATGGACAGTATGTGGGTGCAGGGGCGTTGATTCTGCGCTGGAAAGGCACTGCCCCTTTTAAGCCTTCTGCTCCCTTGTTGCTTAGCCTTAAAAAATCCAACACTTAGGCTTCAAATTGACCTAATTTCCTTCCAAATGATCTTGTTTGCTTCCAAATGATGATTCTTACCAAATAACATCAGAACACAAAAAATAAAAATAAAATATTAAAAAATTTCCAATTTCAGCAAGTGAAGAATACTCAATTCGTAGGTATAAAACCGACTCATCAATATGGTGTCAAAAAAATTGAATGCTCCATCTGGACTTTTTCCTATGAACTTTCCTTGAGCTATCATTTCAGCAAACTGATGCAGTCTAATGGACAAAGAATCATAGAAAAATCCTACCAGAGTCCAATTCTCAAAAGCATGGTGTAGGTAGGATTGGAGACTATCCTTGAATCTCTCAGAAGATTGCTAGGGTGGTGACACATGGCATGTTGCAACTCTTTATTGTGGAGGACAAAAACCACTTGAGTATTACGTTCAAACTCCAGTCAACATTCGAACACTCATCGAAGAAGACAGAAGTCAATGTTCGAACGCCAACCCACATTCGAACATAGTTCCGAGACAAGCTGTAATTTATTGGATTTCCATCCGAATTTTGTGGCATTCACTTGGACTTTAAACACTTGGGTTTGAACTTTTACCTTCTCCTCCTTGCCTATAAATACCTCCTCTTTGAACTTATGAGAGAGATATGAAGATCTTTAGGAAGAGGAAGAAACCCTCTAAAAGTAACTAGCTTTCTTCTACTTTCATTATTAGTTTCATTAGCTTCCATTGTAAAAGCTTCTTTCTTCACTTGGAGGAGTGAAACTCTTCCACCTTTCTAGCTCTTTCGTAGCCTTGAAGGGTGGAAAGTGATTCACTCATTTTTTGTTGAAGATAGGCTCATTGTGTTGTTTATTTTACCTTGTAACTCCTCTACTTGGAGGAATGAGAATCACTTACTTTTCTAGCTTTCTCAAAGTCATGAAGAGTGAGTAGTTTCTCTTTCACTTTTTGGTAACAGGTAATGGACATGTATAAATCATTTGAAAGTTATATTTGTGCATTTTTTTTATGCATAATGCTTTATCTTTTGCATGCTTATTGAATGATTGAATGCATCTAGCAAAGTTCAGGTACTTTGTACAACCATGAGTCCTTTCTAAGACAAGATGACGCTTGACATAAGAGGATTCATTGGTTCTTTGCAATTACTCCAACTAGATCGTTATGACTACATTTCAATCTTCACTATTATTGTACTTCAACTAAGAATGAAATATTAACGTAGTGGTTGGATGACTTATAGAAATACTTGCTTGTTTGTAGACGAGTTGAATCCCGGCATGGACATTTTTTGTAAATCTCTACAAAGACATCTGAACCATGCTCTTAATTCTCACAGTCCATCTTTATCATCCAATTAACTTGCTGTTGACACATGTGCTAATTGAGTTATCAAGCACAAATATAACAACCAGATGATTGACTACATGTCTAGATCCTCGACCTAAATGGTGACTCTTTTATTTGAGAGAATATTATATTTTGTCTAGAAAATCCCTTTGAAGAGAATCTTATATTTTGTCCAAAAAATTTCATAAACATCATAATTTCAAATCTCAAGGATTTCAGTCACTTTGGTCTCTGTCGCTATTTACTCCTAAACTGAATTATAACTACAACTTGACCGCCTACACTTGGGTGTACACACATCGGATCAAGTCAGTCACCACTCCATTGTATTTATTGGCTATAGTCTCAACCGCCTATGCCACTTTATTTGGCCACGCTACCCATATATAGGAGGTATTTTTTGCTAATGGCTACAAAACATGCTTAATAACTACCTGTAACTAGCTCTCCATCATTCTTAAATCCCAATAATGTAGTAGTCATCCCCAAATTATTAGGTGACTCCTTATCAGCTTGAGTAACCATTTTCTTCCCACGACTCTTTGACTCCTTTGCATACCTAGTTGCGCCACATGTCTTTACCTCTGATTTTTTAGACTATGCTGTAAACATTTTCCCCTAGACCAATGCACCAAAGAGTTGTATTAGGAGCAAAAAATTTGAGATCTACCTTGGACATCTAAGAAACACTGTGTGACCTAAGGAATGAATAGATCATGCACTCAAACACAAAATTATACCCAAATAAAACATAATTCACACTATTACAAATTAACGCCTTTATAATAAAGACCTTAGAACTAATTGGTGAACATGTATGTCAAGTTAATGCAATTCAATGCAACACTATCCACCAACCTTATCACTCTAATTCCTTTCCACAGTTCACCAAATGTTATGCAAATTAAACGGCCAACGAACCAAGTCAGATTCACTCAATCATTCATCCAAGCATTAAGAAGGAATAAAATTTACAAGTATATAAACAATAGAATTGGTTGAAGTATTTGTCTTCAAACATTAAACTAGCAGCCAATGATTTGATGATCAATTGACACTTTCGGTTGTTGAACCAATTCATCACCACTCCATGTGACTTTTGCCTTCTTACATAGCCCATAAATTAATGATGGATGAGGCAACCCGCTAGTTGATCCCCCCTTAATTGCTTGTGTGATCGAGTCTTGAATAACTTGGCCCACATCAACACTTTTTCCTGTAACTATACAATAAAGGAATACCGCCCTATCATAGAGTAATTCAATAAAGTATGTGGTAGGCATTAGCTTAGCACATAGAAAGTAGTACCACGCCTTCCCATACCGACTCAGCTCGCTGTGTGAAAAATGAAGTATCTCTGTCCCCTTTAATGTCCACTTAGCACCCGACTTACATAGACACTTGATCACATCATCCAAGTCAAGTTTTTTAGTTCTGTATTTTGTATACTCATTTTTGTTTGACATATTCTCTATGTTGTAATAGGCATTGATGCGTGCTTTATCTAACGACACTTCGTTACCTTGGACTTGAACCACATAGTTTTTGGCCTACTTGGCATTGACATAAAATTCTTTTGCGATGGAGATTACGGTGGCCTCTGGTTGTTCTGTGAGATTGAACCAACCACTCTCCATAATCATGTCATGAACACACCCATCATACGTCTTATCTGGGCGAAGGCCGAGTTCGAGAGTTAATGTTTTTTTTGCCAACAAAGTGTGAAATCGCTTTGAAGCCGCTTCGCTAACAAATCTCTTTTTGTCATATGGCTTGGAGGATTTATAGTTTTTCCCTCTTTGGCGTTTTGAAGACATGATGAATACTCAATTAAGAAGCTCCACAACACCAAAAATCAAGTCTAAAACTAGCTAACTCATTTTTGTCGTCAACTATGCCCCTTGGATAAGTGAGTGATCTATCTGCAAGCTGCAATGTGACTTTAGTAGGCTTTGCTTCTTTCAAACCCAATTGCTGGTAGTTGGGAGCGGCATTAAGTTAATACTTGCTCCCAAGTCACACAATGCTTTCCTGAAAAATTGACTGCCTATTGTGCATGAATTTATAAAACTACCTGGATCTTTGAGCTTTGGTGGTAGCTCTTTTGAAGAATTGCACTACACTCCTCCGTAAGTGCCATTGTCTAAAAATCGCCTAGTTTGCTCTTCTTTGACAAAATTTTCTTAAAATTTTTTACATAGTTAGGCATTTTCTTCACTGCTTCTACGAAAAGGGATATTTATTTGGAGCTTCTTAAACACATCTAAGAATTTAGAGAACTGTTTATCCCATTTCTATTTTTACAAACGTTGTGGAAATGGCACGGGAGGCACAATAGGTCTCAGATTTTCTCCCTTAGAAATTACAACTGGATCACTTTCCTTCTTCTCATGTTCCACATTCTTGCTATCTTTTATTTCACCCTCGCTATTATCTCCATATGATTGTTTTGGAGTTCCACCAACAACCTCATGTAACTCTTTTCTGCTTCGTAGTGTAATAGCATTATAGTGCTCCTTACCTTCCTTCTTAAGATTGATCTTCGTATCGCTAGGTAGAGTGCCTTGAGGTCGGTTGTTCATGGCATTAGCAAGCTGACCCATTTGATTTTCTAAGTTTCGGATTGATATTTCCATACTGTTCATCCTTGTCTCATTTTGTGCTATGTACCTGGAAAGTAGCTGGTGGGTATGATTATGTTGGAGCAGAAGTTTGGGATTGATTATTATTCCAAGACAAGTTTGGATGAGTGCTCCAACTAGGGTTATAATTGTTGAAATTATTACCATGTTGCTGCCTGTTGAAGTTACCAACGTGTTGTACCGACTCTGAACTAATTGCACATTGATTGCTCCAATCGTTCCTGGCACATAATTCACAAACAACTGCCACACTCTGAATAGGCTGCACTCCTAAAGCATCAATCTTCTTTGTCAACGTAGCAACCTGTGCAACCAATGCATTAACCGCATCAACTTCATAAATCCCTACTACCTTTGCTTGATTATCCTTGTAGAGGGCCACTGATAATTGTTGGCAGCCATCATTTTCAATAACTCATAAGCTTCATCAAAAATTTTCCCCATCAATGCCCCACCTGCAGCTGCATCGATACTAGTTCGAGTAGCACTAAACAACCCTTTGTAGAATGTTTCAACTTGAAACCACTTAGAAAGACCATGGTGAGAGGATTTTCAGAGTAAGTCCTTGAATTGATCCCAAGTTTCATATAGAGTCTCAGAATCATGTTGTGTGAATGATGTGATTTCGTTCCTCATCCTTGTAGTTTTAGTTGTGGAAAGAATTTAGCTAAGAATTTTTGAGCTAAATCTGTCCATGTAGCAATAGAACCTGGCGGCAATGAATGCAACCAACTCTTTGCCTTATCACGAAGTGTGAAAGGAAAAAGTCAGAGTCTAATCGCATGTTCAGAAACCCCATTGTATTTGAATGTATCGCAAATCTCCAGAAAACTTGCCAAATGATCGTTTGGATCGTCGTTAGGTAAACCCCAAACTGTACTGAATTCTAAATCATTTGGATGGTACCCAGTTTAATCTCAAAACTGTTTGCTTGAATTCCAGGCCTTTGAATGCTCGATTGTATTTCCGTAACAAGCGGCATAGCATAATCCCTTAGCGATTTGTGTTCTGCTTTAACCATAGTTTCTTGATTCTTTGCTTCTTGACAATGCTTTCACAAGTTTCAGAGCTTTCTTTCGATTTCGTCTTCGTACGGTAGTAGCTCTTGACCTGTAGATCGTGTTTGCATTCAAAATTCAAGATTGCTTGCAAAAAGCATTTAAAAGAAAAAATTAAATAAGTTTAACCTAAGATCAAATTGATTCAAATTAATATTGAAATAATTACTAGAATAAGTCCCCGGCAACGACTGCAAAAACTTGTTTTCTGAATTTGGTATTGACAATTTACGTGCAAGTATACACAATCAACAAGTAATAAAGTAATGAGTAGAGTATCGTTCCCATGGAGAATTATTACTAATAAATTCCAAGTACTAACTTTATATCAACTCGATTTTATTTAAACAATTAAAAATAATGAAGAATTCACTAACTTAAAGCTAAATCTAAATTTAATAATCAAAGATTGAATTTATCAATTGGGAATTTACCAAGTTTAGATCATCCCAAAATTTATGGAAGGAGGGATTCGAGTTGAGATGCTATTCCTATTGGAGTGACCTCTTGGATTAGTCAACATTTTTTTTTCTCACTTCATTTTTATTAACGCACACTTCACCAAACAACTTTCAAGAACAAAGATTTTACACTTTCTTTTACTCAAAATCACATTCCCCTTGGTTTACTTCCTTCCTCGTGGAAATGACCTTGGAATACCACCAAGTAAAACATGACCCACAAAAGTCTCCTTGTGCTTGGGAAACATTTTTGTGCATTCTCACATTACATTAACATCATTTTCATTTCCCCCATTTCCTAGCCCTTTCTTTTGACACTATCCCTAGGGAGAGTGACACTCCCCTTTAGTCATACACTATACATGCTAAAAGATGATATTTAGGGGTTAAGGGAATACAACAAAAATAATCAAGCACACTCCATGATGCTTTTCTAACCCCTAAAGTCAGATTTCAAGTTAGAGAGAGAAGCAATCCCGTTCTTTGATTATCTGTACATTTATGGGACTATTTCTCCCATCCTTTGATTATCTGTACATTTTGGTTGCCGTTGATTAAGCTTACAAATAGGTAGAAGCAATCCCATGTCGAAATAATTATCACCGCACAATGGTAAAATTTTTAAAAGAAAATATTTTGTCAAGATTTGGGATTCCCAAAGCTATTATCAATGACGGGGAACACATTTTTGGAATAAAATTTTTGAAAATCTAATGAAAAAATATTTGATTTCTCACAAAATATCAACCCCTATCATCCCAAGACAAGTGGAAAAGCTAAATTAGCCAATAAGGAGATAAAATATATTTTAGAAAAAATAGTAAATCCATACCACAAGGATTAGTTTGTATGGCTGACTGATGCGCTCTGGGCTTACTGTACTGCATACAAAACTATTTTAGGAATGTCTCCTTATCAGTTAATTTATGGTAAACTGTGTCACTTGCCGTAGAATTAGAACATCGAGCATATTGGGCAATCAAAATGATGAATTTTAAAATTGACAAAGTCAGTGCATCCCGCAAACTTTAGATTAATGAATTGGAAGAATTAAGAAATGAAGCACATGCAAATGCTAAGATTGCCAAGTTTAGAACATCCCAAAAAGACGGTTGATATAGGAATACATGCAAATGGTCTTATATTCTAATTCTACGGCAATAGCAATAGGAATAGTTATATTCTAAACAACAAAGATGGAAGTTTAGAACATCCCAATAGGAATACATGCAAATGCTAGTGCGGAAGTCTTTTAAAACATCCCTAAAAGACCTATTATATAATTCAAGACGCCGTTGATTTCCTAGTAAGTTAAGGTCGGGATGGACATACCCCTATATTGTCAAGCACGTTTTCGAGCATGTGACAATAGAAATTGATTCAAAGTAAACGGTCAAAGACTGAAGCCGTATCATGATAATTTTGTTCAGGACGTGAGTTCCATTTAGCTAATGGAACAAGTGTATGTGCTTTAAAATTTTTTTATAAGTGTGATGTGAAACCCGCCAAGAATAACGAGAACCAACAACGAAAAGGAACCCAAGATCGTTCTACGTTCAGATTTGAATGGAAGACCTCGACCCGTTGTTTACGACAAACAAGAACCTTGGTATATAGACCTCAACCCGCTGTTTGTGAAACAAGAACCTTGGTATAAAGGAAGACGCCACAAACGGTATGGAAATCCGTTTGATAAGTCGATAGTGAACGCCACGGGAAATCCCGATAAGTTCGTCTAGTTCTTCAAAGAACCAAAGAGAAATATACTCTCACAATTTGCTGAATCATAATCT
>CM042199.1:18875857-18895178 GCA_023539305.1 Ilex asprella | reverse complement strand
TTCTTGTAATTTGGGTTCTTGAGACAGGTTCTTCAATGGGTCTAGATTTTAATATAATCTAGGTTCTTGACACAAGATCTCAATGGGTCTAAATTCTCCATCCATAGACCTGAGTTTGACTTTCTTGAGTTGTTTCTCCAATATGGTTGTTGGGTCTCAAAGTAAGACGATTAGGGTTCACATCATTTGGTATCAGAGCAAGGCTTCCAACCAGGTCATATTCTATCTTTTTTTTCTAGCATAATTGATTCTAGGGCTTCATTGTTCTAGGGTTACAAAAAAAAAAAAAAAAAAAGGAGGCTGCCAAAATTCTTAGGGTTTTGTGTGGCTGCCAAAAAAAACTTTTTTTCATTGTTCTAGGGTTTGAGTTATCTTTAGGGTTTTTTTTTCAATTGTTTACTATCTAGTTTGTTATCAAATCAGTTGGTTACAAAAAAAAAAAATTGTCCAAAAAAAAATTCGTTCCAAAAAAAAAAAACAAAAGAAAAAGAAAAGAGTAGAAAATTTGATTTTTTTTTCTACCTTCTATGTTTTTTATCTTTCTCCTTAAGATGTCGATGAAGATTCGAGAATGAATCCTTTTGAGGAAAGGGGGAATTGATGAGAACTAAGGTGGGCCTACTTTTAAAGATCCTTTGCATGTCTAGATGGACCAATTACAAGATCAAGAGCCATGAAGATCAAGAAAGCAATGCAAGGATTGGTGCAATCCACATGGGATAAAGCTAGCAAGAGCCCAACACTCAAGATGGGCTTGAAAGAAGGAGAACCAAATTTGATCCACTTGATCCATGCTATGGTAGACATAAAGGCATGACTTAGAGATAGGGTCTTTTGTTGTTAAGGCTTTTAATTTGTTTAAAGAGTTTTTATTATTAGTTTAGAATAAATGGGTTTGAGGATGCTTGACCCACATATGTCTTATTATTTTATTTGAACTAGGGTTTAGAATAAGTACTGTAGCACGGTACTATACTTGCTACAGTACATGACACTATTCACTCAAGGGCTTTTTTGAGATAAAGGGTCACAATTTTTAGTCTTTAGTTATTCTTATTTAGATTAGGACTTGTTTCCTTATTAGATTAGGATTTGTTTCCTTATTAGATTAGGATTTGTTTCCTTGTAATGACCAACCTTATAAATAGGCTTTTAATCAATGAAAAAGGGAGACAATATGAGAGACAATACATAATGAATTTTGATTGTGAGTTGAGTTGAGTTTACTCTTCTTTCTCTGGAATGAACTTTTGAACTTATCAAAGGTAAATCACAACCTTTGTGGCGTTCCTTCTTGTAATTTGGGTTCTTGAGGCAGGTTCTTCAATGGGTCTAGATTTTAATATATTCTAGGTTCTTGACACAAGATCTCAATGGGTCTAAATTCTCCATCCATAGACTTGATTTTGGCTTTCTTGGGTGGTTTCTCTAATATTGTTGTTGGGTCTCAAAATAAGACGACTGGGGTTCACATCATGATGGGTGAACTAATGACCGCCGGATTTTGGGGCGTCACAATATCTAGGATATTATCTCTTTAGTTTAAATAAATATTTTTTAAGAAAATTCTTAAAGAGTTCCTATAAAAATCGAGCATCCAGATAATTGGTGAAAACTACCTGTGAGAGCATTAAACATAATAACTATACTTAACTCGTCATTCACATCATATCAACTATATACATCAGTTGTGATGTGAACCCCGATCGACTTGCTTTGAGACCCAACAACAATATTGGAGAGACAATCCAAGAAAGCCAAACTCAGGTCTATGGATGGAGAATTTAGACCCATTGAGATCTTGGGTCAAGAACCTAGATTATATTAAAATTAGACCCATTGAAGAACATGTCTCAAGAACCCAAATTACAGGAAGGAACGCCACAAAGGTTGTGATTTATCTTTGATAAGTTTAGAAGTTCAATCCAGAACAAGAGGAGTAAACTCAACTCAACTCACAATCAAAATTCATTATGTATTGTCTCCCATATTGTCTCTCATATTGTCTCCTCTATTTCATTGATTAAACGCCTATTTATAAGGCTGATCATTACAAGAAAACAAATCTTAATTTAATAAAGAAACAAATTCTAATCTAAAAAGGAAACAAATCCTAATCTAATAAGGGAACAAATCCTAATCTACTAAGGAAACAAATCCTAATCTAAATAGGAATAACTAAAGATTAAATTTGTGATCCTTTCTCTCAAAAATGCCCTTGAGTGAATAGTGTCATGGTACTATAGCATGAACAGTACTGTGCTACAATACTTATTCTAAAGCCTAGTTCGAATAAAATAGTAAGACATATGTGGATCAAGCATCCTCAAACCCACTTATTCTAAACTAATAATAAAAACTCTTTAAACAAATTAAAAACCTTAACAACAAAAAAAGCCCTATCTCTAAGTCATCTCTTCATGCCTTCCATAGTTTGGATTAAGTGGATCAAAATTAGTTCTCCTTCTTTCAAGCCCATCTTGAGTGTTAGACTCTTGCTAGCTTTATCCCAAGTGGATTGCACCAATCCTTGCATTTCTTCCTTGATCTTCATGGCTCTTGATCTTGTAATTGGTCCATCTAAACATGCAAAGGATCTTTAAAAGTAGGCCCACCTTAGTTCTCATCATTCCCCCTTTTCTCAAAAAGATTTGTTCTCGAATCTTCATCGACATCTTAAGGAGAAAGATAAAAAACATAGAAGGTAAAAAAAAAAATCAAATTTTTTGCTTTTTTTTTTCTCCAGTTTTTTTTTGGACGAATTTTTTTTGTAACCAACTAATTTGATAAGAAACTAGATAGTAATCAATTGAAAAAAAACCCTAAAGATAACTCAAACCCTAGAACAATGAAAAAAATATTTTTTTGGCAGCCACACAAAATCCTAAGAATTTTGGCAGCCTCTTTTTTTTTTGTAACCCTAGAACAATGAAGCCCTAGAATCAATTATGCTAGAAAAAAAATATAGAATATGACCTGGTTGGATGCCTTGCTCTGATACAAAATGATGTAAACCCCAATCGACTTGTTTTGAGACCCAACAACAATATTGGAGAAACAACCCAAGAAAGCCAAACTCAGGTCTATGAATGGAGAATTTAGACCCATTGAGATCTATTGTCAAGAACCTAGATTATATTAAAATCTAGACCCATTGAAGAACATGTCTCAAGAACCCACATTACAGGAAGGAATGCCACAAAGGTTGTAATTTACCTTTGATAAGTTCAGAAGTTCAATAAAAAATAAGAGGAGTAAACTCAACTCAACTCACAATCAAAATTCACTATGTATTGTCTCCCATATTGTCTCCCCTATTTCATTGATTAAACGCAGCCTATTTATAAGGCTGATCATTACAAGGAAACAAATCCTAATTTAATAAAGAAACAAATCCTAATCTAAAAAGGAAACAAATCCTAATCTACTAAGGAAACAAATCCTAATCTAAATAGGAATAACTAAAGCCTAAAATTTGTGACCCTTTCTCTCAAAAATGGCCTTGAGTGAATAGTGTCATAGGTACTGTAGCATGAACAATACCATGTTGCAGTACTTATTCTAAACCTAGTTCAAATAAAATAATAAGACATATGTGGACCAAGCATCCTCAAACCCACTTATTCTAAACTAATAATAAAAACTCTTTAAATAAAAAAAGCCCTATCTCTAAGTCATCTCTTCATGTCTTCCATAGTTTGGATTAAATGGATCAAAATTAGTTCTCCTTCTTTCAAGCCCATCTTGAGTGTCGGGCTCTTGCTAGCTTTATCCTTAGTGGATTGCACCAATTTTTTCATTGCTTCCTTGATCTTCACGGTTCTTGATCTTGTAATTGGTCCATCTAGACATGCAAAGGATCTTTAAAAGTAGGTCCACCTTAGTTCTCATCAATTTGTCATGACATCCACAAATAAGTCATTACTATTCAAAACCAAGGTAGCGAATGGAGGTCCACAAAATCCTCCTAAACCCAGGTTACAATCTAATTATCCAAAAAATTTCGTTATGAACATAATATATTAAATATAGCTAAAATCTTTATAAGTAAACTATTTAAAAGGTCACAATTTATACATATTTTCTCAATTTAACCAAGATATAAATTACTTACAAATCCTCAATAATATACATATTCGTATATTGTTCTTTACATACTCTAACTAAATATATGAAAATCATAAAAATTATCTTCTGCCTCCATACTCCCACTATGCAGTCTACCAACATATGTCTATAACTGAAAATGTTAAATGATAGGGGTGAGCAACCACACGTTCAATAAGATAATCCTTCTTTCAAGCATTTACAAAATTTTAAATACCAACATTTCACAAACTATACGAATAAGTAATGAAAAGCTTTTATAATTTAGTATAGATACAAGATAATAAGTAAAACATTTATAAAAATCTCCCAACACATCATTATTAGAAATATGCAAGGTATAAATTAAATGTTTATACATTTAAAGTTATACCATCATAGAAAATATCAAGCATGTCTCACATACGGACAATATAATCAATCACACTGATTCACGCATGAACCATCCCAGGGGAATCTTTTGGATCTTACACCCTAGGGTCTCATCACCCTTCTGGCTTTTTGAGATGTAGGGCACAACTTGTGACGCATGATTGGCCATCACCGAAAACCACTACTATAGTGATGAGCACGTAATATTGCATAATTAACAGCCTCATTTCATGTATTTTAACTTAATTTTGCATTCAAGTACTTAGAGTTAGCTAAATTTATGAATAATGTTGAAATTTTGATGTTGCAGGTAAAAGTACCTCGGTTTTTCCCTTTTTTAACCATGATCCACTTCGAATCTGAAAAAGTGCAAAACATGAAAGTTGTATATCTAGATATTCTCTATCCTATGTTAAAATTTCAGCTCAATTAGATAGAGGGATCAAAATTTATGACAAATTTACGTAAATGGATCCCAAGCTTGCATCCCCCTGAAGACCTTCCAGAAGGTTTTGCTTCGACCTTCCAGAAGGTTTTGTACACTGGAGAAAACCTTCCGAAAGATTTGTTTTGACCTTCCGGATGGTTTGGCCTAGAAACGCTAGACACTTGCAACTTAAGGTCCACTTGCTTGGGGGTCCCACCTATGATTCTCCCACACATCCCCTGATATATTCTAGTTATAAACATACCTACCTACACCCTAAAGTCATATTTGGAAGATGGAGGATGCAAAAAGAGGAGAGATAAAGAAGGAGGCATGGTAGGTGCAGGCTATATTTGTCCTAGCCTGTCCAATGCATCACCTCACCTCCCATTGATGGGAGGCCTGCACACACAGGCTAGGAGGCCCTCGTGGACGAAAATGCAGAGGTCTCTACATTATTTATTCAGCTTCACACAAGTTTGGGAGGAGGAGGAGGCTACCTAAGCTTAGGAGTAGTGTGAAGAGAGAAGCTACCGAGGAAAAAGATGAAGTGCTAGAGAGAGAAAGTTAAGTTTTTTGTATTTTCTTCTCCATTTCAGTTGTAGTAAGCTTTAAATCACTTGTAATCTTTACTTCTTGCACTTTAATCTCCTTTATTTCAAGTGTATTCAAGTTTAACTACATTTTCTATCATTTCAAGTTCTACATTTGGGTATTTGCTTTCAATAATTGTATTTTGGTCATGAATGCTAATGAGTTAGTCTTGCTACCCCATGCCCTAGCATTCTTTCCATGAGATTATGCCCAAGTCACTTCATTTTCATACATGAACTTCATTTTTTTATTATAAGTGAGCACACTTTGTTTTGTATACAAAATTCTATCTCATATGTACACATGGAGTGCATGTAGGATAACTATAAAGTGATTCATTGTTAAGAGAGACCTTTGGTGAATTTTGCATTAAAGCTGAATTTGGCTGGCATTTCAAATGTGAATTCTATTGTGTAAATGCTCAAATTACTTGTCCAGTTCACACACACACGAGTTTGAAAATGAATGTGTAGGTGCATACTTTAGACTAGTATTTGAGGCTATAGTGATGCTCATGTGTACTTAGTACGGTCATCTGAACAATGTGTTAAATAGTTCCATGCTTGCATAATAGGGGAATATTGCTCAAGTTTTTGATATTTGAATGAATTTGGAATGCCCTTTTTATTTGCATATGTGTCTTACATTGTGGGTGTTCATTTTGTTATTTTAAAAGTAGAAATCCATGCCTTAATTGTTGACTGCATTTAAAATTTAAATCATATTGCAATTTTGGTAATAACTTGGGGCATTATGGTTCAAATTGTGGTTTTAAAGTGTAGCACATGTTTTAGGAGGAGGAGAGGTCATAAAGAGAGTGTTAGAATGTATAAGGTAGGTCCAAAATTGAATTGAAATGGAAGTGTAATGGACAGCAAGGGGTATGTTGCAAATAAGGCAAAACCTACCGCTAGGTTTTGGTCACTAGTCCTGCACCTACCGCCAAACCTACCGATTTTTTTTGCTCACTAGAGTGAAACCTACCGGTAGGTTTCCATCAACCTACCTGTAGGTTTCGTCTTGAATGCTAAAATTAGGGCTTTTAATCAATTTTTTTCAGAGAAACCCTTCATTGTCCTCCTAAATCACAAACCCTAATCCACTTCTCTCACTCAAAAGCCTCCTAGGCTTCCAAATCATTCTCCTACTCCATTAATCTCCCAATCCCAAACCCTAGGGCTATTGATCTGGTGATTTTTAGTGAAAATTTGAAGGTTTCATCTTCCAAACCTTAGTTTGTCCGAAAAATTACAAGCCCAAATCTTCTTTACTCTCTTCAAAGTTTTTAAGATCTTTGCAATGGCCCACCAAGTGGTGATTCTCAAGGATGTTATGGACCCAATCGAGGGGTTCTTCTAGTCTCTTTTTGTACTCTTGACTACTGTGGCACTGTTACTGTGCATAGCCCGAACAAAACGAACTAGGACTGATTCTCCATAGCCCGGGGACACGAGCACCCGCAAGAGGAACAGGGAGGGTTCAAGTGGAGATCATACCAAGCAAAGGAAGAAATCAAGGAATGAAGCAAGGTACCAAATGATCCAGGAAAAGAATGTTACTTGTGAGAGGCACCTCGACCACATTTCTCTTGGTTCAATTTATTTTTATGCCGGGAATTTTATCAAAATCTCAAGGTGGTGGAGGTGAATGAGGTCGAGATTTTGAGGACAAATGTCGGGGTAAGACATTTGATGTGACTCCTACTGTCATTGCTACCCTCCTATACTATGAGCGACCATCTTCCTCCGCACAGGTATATCCCCATATAATCACTCGATTCAAGACTATCTTTGAGTTTGTGGCATTGATGTATAAGGACCCTAGTCAGTTCAAGAGGACGGTCCAAGTTGGGTGACTAAAACATTCTTATGGGATTTTGAATAAACTTCTTCATTATAATCTACTTCCGAGGGGCGTTAAAAAGATGTTGAACATTAAAAAACTAGCCCTTTTGGATGTAGTCATGTTAGGGAAGCCAGTGGACTTTGCATTTTTTGTATGGGAAGTGATGAAGGATTTTGTTGAGACACAAAAGCCTAAGGTCAATCTACCTTTCGAGAACTTGGTGACTTGGATGTGCAATCACTTCAAGGTCAAGGCCTATGCATTTGACAAGCTCACCCCCTGAGACTGGGGCTATTGGCCAAGCCAGTAGCATGAAGAGGACGGCAATGAGCCGAGGGGAGCGAACTAGGGCTTCGAGACCAGAGTTTGAGTCGCGGGACCTTTCTCGTCTGCACCATCTGCTAAGCCTGTCTTCCTGGGACCTTCCCCTTCTGTGCCATCTACTGGACCGTTTATTGGACCATCTTTTTCAGTCCCATCAATCTCTCCACCTAAGCACTCAGTATCTCGGCGCCTCGATGCATTAGAGGTGACAGTGCAGAGGATCTTTACTATGATGACTCATCTCTTTCGCCATACCTTCCCCATAGAGCCCATCCCTGGTGTACCACTACCTCTAACTTCGACCTCCGCCTCCTCAGCCACCACTATGGTTGAGGTGGGGACTACTACTGAGGGTACAGATGATAAAGTAGAGGGTGAGAGTTCTTTTGACACTAATGATGATGGATATGGAGATGAAGAGTAGGATGTCATAGTTTTTGTCTTTTTGTGTTGTACCTTTTGTTTTGGATTGTACATAGCTAGGATGGAGTCATTGGCCTGGTAGAAGGGTCTCTAGGAACTTTGGGCCATTTTGTCTCTTTTTGATGTTTGACTCTATGTACTCCATTTTTGAAACACATTAATGAAATACCACAGTTTTTTGTTTCCAATGTGTGCCAAGTTCATTTCAATAATTACATTTTGATTTTTGTACTTTGATTGTTTGATTGATGATTTACGAGAATGGATTGTTGCAATTTCATACTTCTTTGTTTTGGTTTAATGATAAATTTTTCTAGGGACAAGCAAAGCTCAAGTTGGGGGTAGGATTAGCACAAAAAATTGCATATTCCAAGTGCATTTGCATCCCTTTTGTGCTAGCTTTTGTGGTTAATATGAGCGAAAATGCATTGTTTGTGTTATTAATGGAATTTTGGTATATTTGCAAATAAAAGGTGATAAATGATGCTTGTTGAGCTTTCTCATAGTGTTTAAGATGAATGAAGATGAAGGGATGGCTTGACGAAAGCTGAGGTGGTGAAAAAACCAAAAAATTAGCAAAATAAGGGAAAACCTACCGGTAGGCCATACCGGTAGGTTTTAGCTACTGAAACTGCACCTACCGCCAAACCTACTTATAGGTTGTGCCCACTAGATTAAAACCTACCGGTAGCTTTCCATCGACCTACCAATAGGTTTTATTCAAAATTGACAGATTCTACATGTCAAGCTCTACAACCTTGGGGGTCCCACCAAGTGTTCCCCCACTTGTCACTGACATGCCTTACACACAGGCATCCCCTCATCCACTCAAGCTTGGACTTTTGGAGTTTTGGACATTAATGAGGTGAGAAGAGAGAGAAGATGTTGGGTGTGTAGGCTATGCTTGCACTAGCCTGTCCAGCCCACTCCTTGGTAGCCCCTATTGATTGGGATCACATCACACAGTGAGGGGATGGCTCCATGGACATTTTGGAAAGCTCCTTCACCATTGTTCAGCATTATCTAGATACATTGTAATATATGGAGAGAGTCCAAGGAAGAAGATGAATAGTTCTAGAGAGAGAAGTTAATATTTTTGCATTTTCTTCCATACATTGCCTTGTAATCCTTTGTATGACTTGTTTAAGCTTTTTTTTTAGTCTTTAATGTCATTTATTGCAAGTTGATTTCAAGTTTATTCTTCCAATCTAGCTTTCACCATTAATGCATTCAAGTTCTTCATTTTCAAGTTTCAAAATGGGTATTAAATGCATTTTTCTTGTAATTTGTATTTTCTTGCATTAACTTAACTCCAATCTTCATTACTTTATAATGTATTTCCACTACATTATTATCATTCCTTTAAATATGAGTAGCTAAGCCTTTAAGTTGGCTAATCCAAGAGAGACTTCCTCTTGGTTATTCCATTCCAACTCATTTTCCTTCCTCCTCTCGGTATAGAATGGTTCGGTTTGACTGGATTGGGTGTGGATATGGTTGAGTCTTTGATATCCTGTAGACTTGTCATGGGTTATGCTTGGATCCACACCTCCATCTCTTCCCTAGCTTTCCACGAATCAATCGAGCATATAGGCACCATTGGAGGAAGGTTTCAAGTTGACTTGGCAACCCTTCGGATTAGCTAACATTTTCCCATTTCATTTCTTTATCAAGAGACCATCTCAAACCAAACTTCCAATGACAAAAGATTTTTACATTTTACCCTTTTTTACCAAAATCACCTTCAACAAGATTCACCTCCTTCCCTGAGGACACGATCTTGGAATACGATTTCCAAGTAAAACACGACACACAAAAATCTGCTTGCGCTTGAGAAACATTTTTGCACACACAAACACACATGCGCACTCTACATTTCATTCATCCACCATTTTGTTGTCCTTTCTTTTGACATCATTTCAAAGGAGAGTGACAATCCCTTCACACATTCACCATATGAACATTGAGGGATGATGTTTGGAGACTAGGGAAAACAACAACAAAAACAACCAAGCAGCAGCACCTAGGGTGCTGGGCTAGTGTGCTGGCACAGCCTGGAGTATTCCAAAATGATGAAAAAATGACAAAGCTTTAAACGGTCATAACTTTTTCACTCAGTTGTCCATTTGAGGCAAATATTTTTTTGAATCTAGTATTTTTTCGAGATCTACAAGTGTCACATGGCTGAAGGCGGTTTGGGCACCCAATGTTTCAAAAAAATGCTTACTTTTCACTAAATTTGAGTTTTAAACACAAATTAGTGAAAAAATATTCGTCATGATGTGGTGGGTTAACTCAGAGCCTCTCAGGCAAAAGAGGAATGGTATTTGATCCTTCCAATAAGCTTTGATAATTGCGATACTGTAGGTTTTTTTTCTTATCCCAATTTCACATGTGTCACTATTGATAGAACGATGGTCGAGACTCTCTACCCTTTTAGGGTGTCATCTTCCCCTCCTCCTAAGAGGGCGAGAGCTGATTCCCTAACTCTTCTCGGCCAAGGTCCGATACCCTAGTTTCTTCTCAGGAGGTAGGATTTGATGGTGCCGCCATTCCTTCCCAGATTACGGCTCTTGTGTGTACTAAAGCTAGCCCTAATATCGATGTAGGAGTTGAGACTCTTGTGTGTTCTATGGGGACTATAGCTCCATATAGCTACCCTGTTTCTAGTAGTGGCTCGGTATCTGTGTTGCAGGACCTGAATTTGGCCAAAGGAGTAGCTTTGGAGGTTTGTAACATCCTCGAATATTAGAGAGATCAACTCTCGGGGTACTGAGAGTATTATAAATACCGCAATGGAGCAATTTTCCATGGTATGTCTTTTTTATGTGGAACCTTGTCTTTTGTATGTTTTGGTCATACTGACATTCTTGCTTTTGGATATTCGCAGACGGTTACAGCTTTTTTGTGCTTTTGAGGATGCTAAAAATGGATGAGGTATCGAAAGCTTTTGGCAACTCGTGAGAGAGGTGCTAAGCTGGAGACATAGGCTTCTTGTGTGAGAGTAGAGGCAGAGTGAGGTCAAACTTTTGGCAACTCGTGAGAGAGGCACCAAGTTGGACACATAGGCTATTTGCGTGAGAGCAGAGGTAAAATGAGGCCGAACTTTTGGCAATTCATGAGAGAGGCGCTAAGCTAGAGACATAGACTTCTTGCGTGAGAATAGAAGCAGAGTAAGGCCAAACTTTTGGTGACTCGTGAGAGGGGCACAACCCTCTCTTGAGTTGATTATTATAAAGAGTTTAGGCGAAAAGCCTTAATAGCTTCCCCTGCTATTGATTTCTCTAGCTTCATCCGATATGAGGAGCCAGGGATATATGGTGACAGGCAAAGCGTTAATGAGAGCAGATCAGGGAGCAATAAGTGATTGTTGGGTGTATGAAGACTTATATCTTTTTGTCTACTTTATTGTTAGGTCATGTTCTGACTTTTGTAAGTTGTTTACAATCTTTATGAAATGAAAGCAAGTTAGTTATGGACACAATAATCTTTGCAAAGTTTTATTTCATAAAATAATAGATAACAAAATAAATCAATCAAAACAATAAATGAAAAATAAAATGAGATAGCATTGTCCGTACGGTGGTGATGGCGTCCAGACGATGGCTAAACCGCCTCAACTTCCACCTTCCTTCCCATTGGTCAACTGATGTTGCAAAAGTCCCTGATTGGTCAATTGAGTTTTGCCGCCTCAGGCCACTTTGCAGCTTCTATAAATAGCCAACTCAGCTTCATTTTCAGAGGTCGCTAAGAGTGGTCAAGGAGGGAAGTTCAGAGACAGTTTAGAGAGAGAGAGACAGTAAAGCGAAGCCTTGCCGAACCACTTTCCAGCCAGAAGAATCTCTATTTCTACATTTCTGTCTATTCTTTTTTACAATGATTGTTTTGTATTTTGTTTTGTTGTAATGGAACTATATCGCACCTCTTGCTCGTCTATAGCAATGGGGGCGTGAGTATTCCGTTTATACCCTTCGGTGAAGGGTGAACACGTGTACAATAATGTTTAAGTTATGAAAATGCCGATGTTCTAATTTATGCTTTAATGTTAGATACCTCCCTTATATATAGATGGTTACATTTATAATATGTTCATAGTTATGAACACCGAGTAGTACTTAATGTTATATACCATACTATCTTTACAAATTATGTACTTCATGTATGATATAGTAATGTACGTAGTTGAGCTTTATGTAACATTCGGGAGATTGGTTATAGATGGGTTAAGTCTTGCCATAACCAATGTTTTCGATCCAATGCAAAAATCAAAATTTCGTCATCATTGAATCATCAACCTTCCAATTGAATAATTGTAGTACACCTCATGAATGGCTTGTCTTCTGGTTTGCTTGGGTTATTTAATTGATGCATGATACAGAGACCTTTCGACTAACCTAATCAGTTGTTGTGTTATAATTCAATATGAATCAAACATACTGATTGACTTTCCAGTAAAATGGGAGTTAATTTGTTTTAAGGTGGCATTTCCAATAACTCAAACAATATATTGTATGTGGAATCCCCGAACTAAAGGGTACCTTTTTAATTATTGCATTTCCACAGTTTAATTAAGTGTTTATTTTAATTGTTCTAAGCTCACACCACAACCTATTTCCTTATATTTTGTATCTATAACAACTTCACTATTTCTGTTTTGAATTCCAATATTTAGCTCCCTGTGGGTTCGATCTCTGACTTAAACCGACAATTATATTACAATTTGACCACTTATACTTGGGTGTACGACACTTATTCAGGTTAGATCAGCCCTCAAGATAGAAGGAGTGATTTCTCTATTAGAAATCTCACAAGAGGTTTAAACTAGCTATGGGAAAGGCTCTCCCTATTTATAGGTCCGAAATAAGGGTAGTCTTAGTAAATTGGAAAACTCAAATCTGCAAATGATCACTCTATTGGTAGGAGGATGGTTGGAACTAGAATGGAAATCACGTTTCCATCCTGTCTAGGAGCAGCACTACTTGAGCAACCTTGAAGGACCGCTCAAGCAAGCTCTATGTTGTTCCCCCGTGGCCTTTTCCTGTCTAATTCTCTAAGTCAACAAGAAACCAATCAAGCCAAAGCTAGTGAGCATAACTTGGTCCCTATCATTTTTTGAAATACAAAACCAAGCAAAAACTAGTCCTCTTGAACATTACTCAATATATATTTTCAAAACACAAAATTGTTTAAAAATTTTGCTTTTCAAAATCACCTAGGAGTCCTACATGGGTTGCTTTCATTTCCATTTTCATCCTAATCCTCCTTAAGTTAAAAGTAAGGGTTCATCTTAGATGTCTAAATCATTAGATTTATTTTAATCATGAAGGTGTATATGGAGGTTGAATGATGTTGCATTAAGGCTTGATCTCCTCCTCCCTTTAATGACAATTTTGGATCTTTAACTTGATAGTGTCATGACCATGAAAAATTTTGGGATTTATAATGGACTCCACAAAATTAGTCAATAACAAAATTTGGTCTTACAAACCCCAGAACATTTGGAACATCAACAAGGGAGGCCGAAGAGAGAGATCTAGACCTATAGCATATCTTTGGATTTTTGTTCTTGAAAACAAAAGTGTTCTAGAATTTTTTTGGCTAGAGATTTAGGCACTAAACTTGGTTTAATCAAAAACCTATCTTTGAGAGTGCTTTATGAACACCTTAATCTTCTCTAAAGCTTCAAAGAAATGAGTTTCCTAAAACTCAAAAATTGGTGATCCTCTCGAGTTCCAAGGAGGAGTTTAAAGTTGTGGAGGACAAACCATCATCGAGGAGTCAATGTTGGACATGAGTTGAACAAAGAGAGAGTTAGTTGAGTAACATATATGACAAGAGTACACATTACGGCTAGTGCATCTAATAGGATTGCAAAAGTGTTGTGTTTGTACTCTAGTTTCAATAATGGATCGAGTTTAGGCTATACTTGATCATGTGGTTTTTGATCCCTTTGGGAGTTTTTTACTTTAAAATCGTTGTGTTCTCTTATGAATGCTTTTCTTGCTATGACTTGCGATTTTATGATTGGTTATGTATGATTAAGATAATTGTGTGCCAATCGATTTTTATTTGATAATCGTTTCACCCACGACCTATTGACCTTACTCTAGGTCCATTTATGATTTAGACACTGATCCACACACCCTCAAATTTAAAGGTGAAATAGTTAAAAAAAGATGGTAAAAAATTCAAATGTAGAGTAATTACGTGGACACACGTAAGAATTTAATTGGATGGAGCAACACATTTATTATAAAATAATTACAAAATAAAATTTTTAGTATTTGGAGAGAAAATGCTTCTAATGTCTTCTCACCCAAATGATGATTAATTTATATATTTATATCTATACTACTCCTAAATGTCTGTAAGTTGGAAAATCTTTTGAATACCTTTATTGCCCTTAACAAATCATATATATACCATGCTATTCACTACAAAATCAACTTTGTAATAGAAAATTCTTCTTCTCAACAGATGGGTCAAGCCCAAAAGGCCTAAAACCAAACTGAAGTCCAGTTGCAATTAAAGGCTCAAACTTATGAAGACCCAGCAGGCCAGATGAGATCCAAGCCCAATCAAGTTCACCATGGAGCTACCTCAGCTTAGCCACAAGATCCAAAGAGCACTCAAGACCCCTCACCTTCTCTACCACCTTGGAAGCAGTCAACATTGACCGAGTCTTATGGAGAGCTCCTCAACGGCCACACCCATTGAGGAGAATCGGCAAATTCCACCAGGATAGCTGAGTAATTGTCACTTAGTAGCTCCATTCTGTTAGAGACTGACTATAAAATGTAAAGCCCCACCAATGCTTGGGGGGCAGAACACACTGGATAGAGCATAAAACTCCTCCTCCTCTTCAATCTGTAACTCTCCGTTCTCATTACTCACCGGAATCAATAAAATACCGGCAACCTTTTGTCATTCAAAAGTGGACGTAGGTCATATCGACCAAACCACTATAATTTCTGTCTCACTCTCTAATTATTGCCTTTAATTTCTAAATTACTTGACTATCGGTGTGCAAGGTCAATTTTGTGCATCATCAGTTTGGCGCCGTCTGTAGGAAGCCGACAAAATTCTCACCTTTTGGTACTTTTTTCGTTGAATCAATGGCGATCACTACTAGGTCGATGAATCAACATGAGGACCACCAACCAAGAGAGGAGGAGGTTGCTCCTCCACCAACCAATCCTGCCCCAAATACGCAGCAGATGCTAGAGACCATGCAGCAGCTTATGGCCCAGAACCAGCATATCCTTCAGCTAATGTATGTTGCTTAAAGAAGAGCACTACCTGGATCTTAGGTGAGAGGAGCTCCACGCCTGGAGCATCAAGGAGTTCCCCACATGGGTGCTCCTCATTTGGGCATCCAGCAAAGCACAAGCCCTAGTAGATTTCATTGCTAGACTGACACCAACAGAGGCAGAGAGTAATGAGGCAATTAGTATACAATTATACTATTTATTAGAATTTAAATTGGTCATTTAAACGATCAAATTAAACTACCAAATTACCCCAATTAAAGATAGAAGATATTGTATCTATTACAATTTGACTCCTTGTTTGATTTTTTAGTTTTATTCCATTAGATAGTATAATTATATGCTAATTATGATTTTTTAATAAAAAAATAGATTTTTATTTTTTATTTTATTTCAATAAATGTCATAATATAACATGAATTTTTAAAAAAAAGATTTAAAATATTAGATATTCTAACTTTGATTAAAATATTTTTAATCGAAGTATAGCATTTTAAATTTGAGAAATCTATGTATTAAACGTCTACAAACTTCAGAAGGTCTAAATGTAACGGACTTTGACAACAGGAGTCTAAGTGTTATGCGCGTACAAACTTCAAGAGGTGTATGTGTAATATTTTAAATATTATGTGATATGAGCAGTTAAGTAACAAACCTCATATAGTCTCAATGTAATTCTCCATAAAATATAACATGCTGGCAATCCAATCATACAAAGCGAGCAACAAAAATAATCATATTCTCAGACTTTTTGTTTATATGTTTTTTTCCCTGGAAAATTGTTTGTAGAAGTAATTTTGTTTTTAATAGTTTGATTCTTACCCTAAATTGTTTGCAGTGTGTCCCGACAGCAGAACCAAAAAAAAAAATGTTTGCGGAATTCCCATCATGGACAGTGAATTGGAGTTGAAACATGAAGGAGAAATACTAGCAAAGATAAAGGAGAAATGCTGGAAAGGGTAGAAAATCTACCCTTGGTAGTCACTATGTGATCAAGAACGTTAAGCTCCCTTGTATTAGTTAAATCGTTTCATTACCAAAACAATGCAAAGGTGAGATGTGATTTTTAGATATTATTATTGGCATAGACATTCATGCTTGTTAGAATTTTGTTGAAATCTGTAGCAAGTGACTAAGCTAAAGGTTTATCTTTCATATTAGAATTTTATATCGATTAAGTATGTGTAGGTATGCTTTATTGCAGATGCTTCCTTAGCTTTGTTTTTTACCTAATGACTTACCCTTCACCTGCAGAGCATGCACAAACCCACTTTAATTTCTATATGCTTCATCTTTTTTCTATCCTGTTGATGAGGTGTTCTTATCACAGAATTCTAGGTTTAAACTTCAATGGTTTTGTTAAAAGACATGGATATGGAATTTTCATTTCAAGTTAAAACTCAGTGTATTTGCTTAGTAAAATTAAATATATTTTATGGTTGGTATTTGATGATGACTCCCGTGATCATATTGATTTATGAATAATTATGGGTAGTCTGTTTTCGCACATCTTTAAGTACAGAACTAATTTATTTGTGATCCAAAGAATAAATAACGAAGTAAATAGTGTTTACACCACCAAAAAAAACAGAAATTATTACACTTGCTAATGATTAACTGCATCAAAGAGATAGTTCAGCTCCTTTTTCTTGATTCAAATGTTTGGACATGTTTTATTACATTCTGAATATACAAAGGAAAGGTAGATCATGTTGTAGATTGGCTTGTATACTTTATGAACATTCTTAAAAATATGTTAGTGATGATGCACCAAATCGTGTGGTGCGAGATCAACAGTCACAAGGGTGATTAATGAGCAATCAATGACAATTAAATGGCAAAACAGTAAATAAAAGTCAACACAGGAGATTTATAGTGGTTCGGTCTCGGATGACCTACGTCCACTCTTCGAACGGCGACGGTGGCCTGGGGTATTTTATTGATCAACGGTGGTACTCCGGAGAGTTTACAATGAGTCTGGAGAGAGTATGCAGAGAGCTTTGAGAGCTTGCTGAGTGCAACTAGTGTAGTGTATGTGTCTCAAGAGTCACCTTGCCCTTCATTCAGTGAGGGCTTACATTATATAGGCTCACCAAGGTGGTGAGGCGGTGACGTGAGGGAGAAGTCTCCCGTTAATATGGTAAGTACAAACATTGTAGGAGTGAGTCTCTTCGGTAGGTAGAGTTATGGTAGGAATAGACTTCTTTGGAAGGTAGAAGTATGGTAGGAGATCTCCGTATTCCGAGTCTTCCTCCACGTGCTCCTATTTGCTCGGATTTCATTCTGGTGTGGAGTGTGCTCAGGCTTAGTCTTGGACTCTGAGTCTTGAGCTCGGACGTGCTTCGGAGTGGGCTTGGACTTGTGTTGTGTTTGATGTTGCATCAAGGCATGAAGAGGAGAAGAGGTGAGGCCAAGGGAGCCAAGGGGTGGGCGGCGCCCACTTTGGAGGAGACCTGGGCGGCGCCCCAGCTGCCTTGGGCGGCCCCTTGGTGCCTTGGGCTGCCTCGTCCCTTCCTTTGGTGCTCGGCCTTGAGTTGGTGCGACTTGGTGCTCGTCTCGGTCTCGAGGTCGGACGTTGAGCTTGGCTTGGTGCTCATCTCGGTCTTAGGGTCGGACGTCGAGCTCGTACTTGAATTAGACTTAGATTTGCATCGGAGTCAAATGGCGAAGGAGGAGAGTCGTAGGCGAGGACGAAGGAGAGGCCGAGTGCGGAGCTGGGCGCCCTAGGGACCTGGGCGGCGCCCTAGGGGCCTTGGGCGGCGCCCTAGGGGCCTTGGGCGGCGCCCTTGGTGCCCTGGGCGGTGCCCTAGGGGCTTCGGGCGACGCCCCTCGCTGCCTCCTACGGTCTTGGTCCTTCCTCCGTCTTCCTTGACGATTGCCGCTCGGTTGGCCCAACTACATGGGTATTTTCGGCTCTTCTATGGGCTTCTTCGACTCTGTTTGGATTGGGCCTTAGCTTAGTAAAATTCGGACTCATCATTTGCCCCCCATGCCCCGAGCTCTGATTTTCTTCGAGAGACAAGGGTCGAGGGCATGTGCTTCGTATTTATTTGGTTGAGTCGGAGCTTCCCTTGTCTTTCACGGTCCCCGTTTATCTTCGGGGAATTATTCTTCGGGATCTGCTGAACTCCTCGGTTTCGAAGAGTGCATTATATTTTTTATGCCCTTGTCTATAAATAGAGGCCACTGTTTCATTTTCTTCATTCTTCTCTTATTTGCATGTGCAGAGACTTCCTTCAAGAGTGACTCTCAAGGAGCTTTACTAAGGCTTCTTCAAGGAGCTTCAAGGTCTTCGTTTGTTCATCCTCATTTTTTTATTCCATCATCGAAGCATTCATGAGGATGAGAGGCATGCCGAGAGGAGGACACCACGGGGGAGTGAGCCCGGGCCCGGGCGGTGCCCAAGGGGGCCAGCCTATGGGCAGCGCACAAGGGGCCTGCCCAGGCGCCCAGGCCGTGGGTGCTGCCTCCTCCGATTTTGGTTGTTCGAGCTCCTCTTCTCGCAGTAGACTTGGTGCGGCGGAGGAACCCTTTGGGACCGTTATGAGTACTCTGAGTAGTCCCTCGGGCGTGCCCGAATGGTCCTCTAGTGCGGGCGATCATCGAAGTATCCCGGGTCCTTCGGGCGACAACCCAAGTGTTGTGCTGCAGTCGACCGATGACTTAGAGGACACGGTGCTGCGAGGTATGTCTCTTGGTATTCTTTTTACTCTTTCTTTGACATTGTTACCTTGTTTTAGCTAGGCTCTGAACTTGCTCTTGTGCATGTTATCCAGGTGATTCGGAGGCCGTTGGGGACCCCAATGAAGGTCCAGGCGTTGGAGGAGGCAACGGCCCCAAGGTACTCTCTATATTCAGCTTGTATAAGTGTGATGCTGAGATTGTTGAGATAGCTTCTCTATATCACATTCCGCCTTGTGTGACTTATCGTCACGCTGAGGCTGATGAGCCCGCCTGCTGC
>CM042199.1:18854286-18865857 GCA_023539305.1 Ilex asprella | reverse complement strand
CCTGGGCGGCGCCCTTGGTGCCCTGGGCGGCGCCCTAGGGGCCTTGGGCAGCGCCCTTGGTGCCCTGGGCAGCGCCCTAGGGGCTTCGGGCGACGCCCCTCGCTGCCTCCTGCGGTCTTGGTCCTTCCTCCGTCTTCCTTGACGATTGTCGCTCGGTTGACCCAACTACATGGGTCTTTTGGGCTCTTCTATGGGCTTCTTCAACTCCGTTTGGATTGGGCCTTAGCTTAGTAAAATTCGGACTCATCAGTTAGTGTTTGATGCCTGATTTAATTGATGATAAATTGAAACATGTTAGTACCACAATCAAAAAGAAAAGGAGAATAAAATAAAAGAAACACTGGAGAATGTTTTCATACACTTAATTAATGTTGAACAAGTTGAACTTTGATAGGATGATTTAATTTGTAAAACGAGCCTTCTAGTGGCATTCATTCTTTCATTTTCTATTTTTGTTTCCATTCATTCTTTTGTATTTATGTTGGTGTTTATTTACTATCCTCGATGCAAGCAGAAGTCTATCAACTAATACATATACATATATATATATATATATATATATATATTTAACCAAAAAATAAAGGATAGTTGTACCAAATATCAAAAATCTCAATTTGCACCCTCAAAAATAAATTTTTTTATCAATATGCATCTAAAACTAACCGCTATCAGTTTGCTACCTAAAACTAAATTGATAAATTATACCTAGATTCCCTCATGTTTGTCACTTAATCATTTACACCCCTTCACATTTAGAATATTACTCTTACTTCTCATGACATTTGGGCACGTGTAACACATAACTCTTTTTCGTTGATATCTGTTAATATAACCGTGAAAAAATATGATTTTATCCTAATAAAAAATTATAATTTCATATTACCCTTTATTTTGTAGATCTGATATACTTTAAAGTTAAAAATCTAGCTTACCATTTGAATGTCCAATAAAATTTAGGTATTTATACAATGTTATCAGAACCGGACCGGTCACCAAACCGGCAAGGAGATCGGGTCAATGGTTCACTGGTTCAAACGTTAAGTCACTGGTCGACCGGCCATATAATAGAAAAATAAAAATACATATAAAAATATTAAAAAAATAATAATTTAGGTAAAAAATATAAATATATCTATAATATATATAATTTACCATAAAATTAATGAAGCCAAATATCAAATTAATCTATACTACTTAAAAAAGTGGGGATAGTTGAAAAATATTTATATTCCACTTTTACCCATAACTATTGATATAAAGTCAATCATATCTCCAATATCTTTTGATATTCCTTTAGTATAAAACTAAGAGCAATGCTATATATCCCAAATCTCTAACTCAAATCTCCATCCCAAATCAAAGGATACCATTGGATCAGTGGGTCCCATTCAAAAAAATTAATGGGACCCACTCATCCAATGGTCTCCCTTCATTTGGGATAGAGATTTGGGTTAAAGTTTTGGGGTACATAGCATTTTTCTAAAACTAATTGTATTTAATTTTGTTAATCTATCTATCTATATCTATATTTATATTTATATTTATACTACTCTAAAATGTACATATAATGGAAAAACTTTTAATTGACCACAATATCCCTACTACATATTTTAATTACCCCAAAACCCATCGGTCTATGAATATTTGAAGAGATTCACCTAAACCAATCAACTCTTCCCCTTCTTGAAATTACTACATCATTTACAATTTGGATGGCCAAAAGCCAAGGAGTGAATATATCATTTATTGTTTCAAGGCCTTAATGGTCGTAACATCATTGTAAGCACCGACCGGATATCTAATCACCATTAAATATAAAACCCTTGAAAATATGACACAATCTATCCCTTGGCAACTTTTCAGTTTGTAACTTTTGGTTTTCACAAAGGCCATCAGTTTCCTTCACCACCGTTAAACTTACCCTCCTCTGTCCGAGTCGATCATAACTGGTGGTGTCACACTTTCTGTATCAACAATGTATTAGAAAGATTAGCATCAAATCGAACTCCTCGTTGACGAATCTACACAAATTCAAACTCGAAAGTGAAAGAGAGAATTGAAATCAAATACAACAAAGAAGTTTAGTATGTATGATTCAACCATTTTGCTGAAAAGTACGATTGCGTCATTTAAAGTTTTGGCATGTGCATTCTTCTTATTGCTGTCATGTTGAGTTCATCTCTCTCTCTGTGTCTCTATCTTGTTATATATGCATGCATATTTTTATACGGGTGTGCATATATGAATGTCAAAATGATCAAATTAGAGAAAAGCAAAGTGATAATGCATTGGTACAAAAAAGTTAAGGTCGTTCTACATACCATACTAGAGAAAAAGAAGTTGAGATTTGAGACATACAAAAATGCACTTCTCCAGATTCGTATGATTTGCTTACAGAACATTGATTTCTTTCTTTTGCACAAATCCAAGCTCCAGTTGTGTCTATTAGTTCCTCTAATTTTTCTTCTCTATATATCAATTTTGAAAATTTCCTATTTCTAAAAGGCTCCTTGGTCACTTGAGGAAGTCACGGACTTTAAACAAGTTATAGATTAAATTAGGCTGTAACTTGTAAGAATTTGGAGCTTCAGCACAATAAAATCCTCTAATGTCCGGCAAGTCGCCATCTTGGGTGGCGCATTTTGTTTCACCAATGCTTTAAGTGCCAGCTTTTTATTGGTAGCACTGCAATGCTCGCTTAACCCATTTTTCTCTCTTTTAAGCACGTATATTCATTTTTTTTTATGGTTATTTGTCGATGGTTTCTGGTGTATTGCTCTGTTTTGCTATATATATTAAGCTTTCCATAGTCTGCCAATGCAAATAAAAAAAACATTTAATATAGGAAAAGGCATCTTAGAACATATTTCATTCTTTATTAAGCAATAAAATCCTCACCGCTAGAAGGAACGACAACGGAGCTTTAACGGTTAGTGTCTCATACAATATTTGGTGAACTCTCTAAGTTGCTAACCTGTAAAAAATATTAGTGATTACACCTATACAAAAATGTCATACGTTGGTGAATTTAGAAAGTTGAACAGAATTTTAATGTCCATGTGGACAACAAAGGCTTTGATTTGATTTTCCTGAATTTATGTGTGTCTAGGAAAAGACGTTTTGCATGTGATCAGTGAAATAGCAAAGATCTCTAAGCTTGCAGCCTGGTTGGAGACTAATTTTTTGGTTAAATTTATTAGATTAGCCTAAGAAATTAAGGTTTGCATTGTATCTTGAACTCTAGACTATTATATCTGTATACTTTCGTGGATACTGTGAATACAATAAAAGAAATGCATCTTTCTGGCATCTTTCTACAATAAAAGAAATAACAAAAGAAGATTTTTCTCATAAATTTAAAACAAATGCATCTAACACTGTGAATACAATAAAATCTAGGTTGATATCCAAACCATGCATTTCATGGAATCCATGCTGGTATCACTGTATATGTGGTTATCAACTTATTACTTGATAAAATAACTTAACATATTAATAAATATCTATTAGATACTTCTTTCTGAAATTTGCTTAAAGTAACGATGGCAGTCTAACAAATCCTTATCGATTCATTTAATTTTTGCAAAGATGGAGTTGCCTAAGGTGGTGAGATAGCTAATTCATAGGTCATAATAACATGGAAGGATAAAATAAGACTTGAAATAAAAGATGAGATAGATTTTGAGATAATTTTGTTTCACAGTTGAACATTTGGAATATGGTTCATCGTTATTTTAAAAATTTATGTTTGTACTTACTGCCTAAAGATTATGTTTAGGTGAATGTCAAAAGTTTTTATTTTCTATTTTACCATTTAATAATGTTATAAAGCTGATTTTATCTTTATTCTAAGAATTACATTTTCATTTTATCCTCCATTATTATCATAAAGTAAATTTTATGCTTCAGCATATGGTTGAATTCAAATCGTGCAACATCTTTCCCCAAGTGTTTAGTTGCATATATCAGTTACCACAAACTTCTCATTGTGTGAATTAATGTTGTTTGGAATTGAATTTGTGATGCATTTGCTTTGCAAAGTTCAGATCTCTGAAGACTATTCGACTACTTTGGACAATTTGGATTCTCTCCTTCCTCGGTCATGTCTCATCTAAGGCATCAGATGCATACACAAGTTTGCATATCCCATCTAATTCCTTTCCATTTCAGCACTACTCCTCTGTCAAATTTTTGTGATGTTTAATTCTAATTGATTAGTTGAGGACTCATTGGTTCGTAGCTTCGAAATTGTCATGAATTTGTATTGTAATTGATCCTTTTGTTATATTCAGTTAGAGCTTTACAAGCATGTGGTCAACAACTTCGATAAGTTGCTTTAGTTTGCACATAGTACTTCAAGATTAAATTCTTAAAGGTTTTTCTAACAAAACTTTAAAAGTTGCTTTGTTACTTTGATAAAAGCTGCATTACTGAGAAGTTTAGGCACTCCTCCTACATATTTGGAGACAAATTATTATAATCATTATTTTAATTCATGTATATATTGCATGACATGGTTGTTCTACCGCTTAAAGGTTAATCGATGTTTATCAATCAACAATATTCATCATTACTATTGTATCACATATTAAATTAATTTAAAAATAATTAGTTTCATGTGACGAGTTCTAAAATAAAAGAGTTATACAAATCATAAAATAGGGCAACCATTCAAGTCCATGATGTTAGTTAACTTAAAATTAATATAATAATTAGTAGATTTAAACTGAACAAGAGAACCATATAATTTATAAATCTCGAGTCATATGTATATATTCAAATATTTCAGCGAATTGGTTCACGTGCAACGCACGTGTGCATCAACTAGTATTCATAAAATTCAGAAATGTCATCACAATCTATACAACGAAGAGTCTCATCAAGAGTTATGAATAGTCATTTATTCTCATGACTACTTCAAAAACCAGAGTTGCTCCAATTAGCAAAGATACACCACCTCAGCCCTCGTTAGTCGCTTATGCAGCTTTCTTGTGGAATTTCTCTTTCTCCTCCTTCAGCATCTGCTTCTCCAACCTTTGCTTCTCCAACCTTTGCTTCTCCATTTTATGAATGTAAACGGTCTCCTTAGCACGTTCTTCTTCGCTAAGGAATTGACCTTTGCCATCGTTGAAGTAACGAAGACTTGCAGATGTTGACTTTCGAGAGGTTTCCACAAAACGACAGAGAGAGATGCAAGAAATGACAGATCTGATGGCCATTGTTCTTAGCACGTTCTTCTTCGCTAAGGATTGGTACGAGCTTTTAGATGTGAGTCACAGTGATGGAAATTGCAAATGTGATTTAGGGCAAAAATGCCCAAAACAGATATTTTTTTCTTTTTTTTTTTTAAATTGTAATCCAACCGTCCGGTTTGAACAAACCGTCCGGTTCACCGATTTTATCAAAAACCAGCCGGTTTAACGGTTAACAGTCGGTTCATTTGCCTAAGCAGTCCAATTTAAGAACCGGACCGGTCTAAGCCCTAATTCACGGTCCAACCGATTGAACCGGCTGGTCCAGTCCGATTCTGAGAACACTGTATTTATATAATATTTTTTATATCTAATGCAATATATCACTTAAACAGAATTATTTGAATGTCCAATTGGGGGGACATTTTTAGTCATATTTGAATTTTCAATGGATGTAGGTGTAATATTTCAAATCTAAAAGGTTTAGGTGATTAAGTGATAAACATAAAGAAGTTTAGGTGTAATTTATCCATTTATTAGGATAAAATCATAATTCTAATAGTTATATTAACAGATATCAATAAAAAGGTGTTACGTGTTACACGTGCACAAACGTCATGAGATGTATGAGTAATATTCTAAATGTGAAGTGGTCCAAATGATTAAGTGACAAGCATGAGGGGATCTAGATATAATTTATCAATTTAATTTTAGGTAGCAAACTGACAGGGTTAGTTTTAGGTGCACATTAATACAAATTTTTATATTTGAGGGTACAAATTGAGATTTTTTATATTTGGAGGTGCACATTGATATAAATTTTTATGTTTCAGGGTATAAATTAAGAGTTTTTATCTTTGGGGATGCACAATATAAATTTTTTTCTTTTAAGATGAAAATTGAGATTTTTAATCTTTAGAAGTGCAAATTGAAATTCGAACAATCTTTCAGAATACAATTTACAATTAACCCAAAAATAAATACATTATGGGTGCATTAGACTTGCCGCGTGGCAAAGGTGTACATACTTTCATACTATTTTGTAGACAAAAGAATTGTTAGAATTGTGGTCCAATAATCGTAATGAAATGAATGAATGATCTAGCCATCATCTCTCCTCTAACTTATCCAAAAACAAAAATGTCCTTGATTGAACAACCTACCACTAACCTGAGACTCTATTACAATTACGGATAATCAGACCATGATTAGGTCACTTGAACCACTGCGTGGCAATGGGGCCATAGACACTGTGCTCCTTGGCCATAAGCATCTTCCAGAAGGTCGCTAAACTATTATCCAAAAAAAATTATTTTCACAATATATATTAGAATTCATTAAAAATTAAAAATTCTATCCGAAAATCCGATACATCCAATAGCTTAATCAAAGCTGAATCTTACGAAATTAAATCTTAATTTCCTCGATTGCAGGGAATAATTACTCAAGTTTATTATAAATTTGCTTTTAAGGTTTTACAATTCAGATCGGAAGTTCATTTGTTATTGATATATTCATATTTAAATCAAGGACAGATGAAATAATAAATGCAAATTGAAATCAAAATTCAATTCGGTGTATATCAAAGGACTTTTGTTGAATTTATGACCTATTACTTACAATGGCCCAGTTTGACAGGCACCGCAACTGGTGGTCATCTTCTATGAAAGATTTTGTTGGTCAAGAATGTGTCAACCAATTCTATCCATCTAATCTACTCTAGTCTTACACTTGTGCAGAGAAGTCGGAGATGATGCAAATTGTTAAGATTTTACCATACTTTTCATAATGGAAATTCTTTCCATTAGAACAAACTGATTATTGGGTCCCATACCTCTGCTTTGCAAGAAATAAAACTGTGCAGTGCAAGGATAGGAAATGATTTAAAGATTTTCTGAAGACTACTTCGATATATTATTTTTCTGGTTACCTCCCTTTTATTTGCTCAAATAGCAGCTACACAAGAATTTTGGCAGAATTCTTTGTTGCGTCAGCAGAGGGTCGCCAAACTTAATCAACTGTTAACCTATGCTTCCCAAGAATGAGGTTAGCATTTCATATTTTAGACTGATAGTCCATCTGGGATATTGTTATGGTACCATACTAAAAAATAGATTCTAACCATTGACCATATGTTAATTTATTTGTGACCATTAATCTTGAAAATAATAAAATTGAGTAAAACAATAAAATATAAAAAGCTTCACAAGCGTATACTAATTGGTGAAAAATATGAGGAATGTAATTTCGTACCATAGTTAGACCTCCATTTTAGTATATGATGAAAAAATAGAATGATAAAATATAAAAGTCTTGGACAAAGCATCATATTAAGTATATACGATGATAAAAAGTAGAGTAAATTCCATTGACACCCTGTAAAAAAATAATCAAATTTTAAGAACACCTCTTGAGTTTTTGAAATATCGTTGTCACCCCTGTTGTCTTTAACAGGTATAACAAAAAATATTAAATAACATTTTCACCCCTAACAAAAAAAAATTTGTTCTATAAACTTATCACATAATTTGACCTTAAATTAAATATTTATTTGACCAATATTAAAATAATTTAATCACAGTTAAAATAACTCTTATTTTTTTATATACACATGCATACGCGCGTGTGTGTACAAATTTATTATATAATATCAATAATAAAATAAAAAGTATAAATTTTAAAATTTAATGAATACTCGTTATTTCTACAAGTTATTACACCCCCGATGACTTGCAATTCACCAATCTAATATTTAATTTTATTAAATTAATACTAATTGACATTCAATTTCGTCAAATTGACATTTAATTTCATCAATTCGATTATTAATTTCTTCTCAGTAACACCAGCTTCATCAATTTAACACCAAATTAATATTTAAAAGTTTACTTATGTTGAATTAACACCAAGATAGCATTCAAATTCTTTAAGTTAAAATTTAGTTTCATCAAATTAACATCGAATCGAACTTCAATTTTATCTTTAATTTTCACAAGATTTAACATTAATTTTATAACTTATAACCAATTTAATATTTCAATTGTATCAATTCAATACCTAATTAACATTTCTGGGGTGAATTTTGGGTTATTGGCGAGCAATGGTGAAGACTAAAAAAAAATTTAGCTTAGAAATTGGATAAACATATTTATGTGTGTGTAAGAGAGAGAGAGAGAGAGATATATATATATAATTCCGGGAAAAGAGAAGGATAGAAAACTAATCATTGAATCCAGCCTCCTACTTTGATCGACTCTTCCATTCATCGTCTACCACATGAGATCGAGTATTACGGCATTCCCTTGACCCCAACATTTAGTTTTGATTCAAATCCATCCTCTACACGATGTCTTAAAGACCTTAAAGAGAATCCAAAGTGTGTGTAATATATAAAAGATGAAATTAAAAGACATGAAAAGAATAAAAGTGTTTGAGTACAAAAGTTACATATAGTTAAAGGCTAAAATTGTCATTTACAAAAGAATAGTGGTTGACATTATCATTTTTTTGATATGTCAATAATATCTTTGACGATAGGGGTGGTATGTAAAATGGACATATAAACTACAAAGAATGATAGTGATATTTCAAAAATATAGAGAATATCCTTGTAATTACCATTTTTTAGGGGGTGTCATTGATATTTACCCTAAAACGTATGACGAAAAAGTAGTTAAGACCCTCAATTACTCCTAATTTCTGTTCTTCTTATCAAACACAAAGACGGAGAAGAAGGAAGAAAAATTTATTTTGTTTGAGAATAAAAAATATATCATTCTCATTTTCTTTCCTTCTATTATTTCATTCATCCTATCAAGCGGATTAAACAAACCATTAGGGAGAATGTTCCCAAATCACCAAAGGGCAAATGAATGTCAACCTAAGCCTAATTTTGTTCTGGTGGGACTCTGACCAAAGTGAAAGTGGGGTATTCCAACCACAATCAATTCTCTAATTGTAAGCGTTTGGTTTTGTGCAGGTCTGCCTGTAGGGGGCAAAAACAAATAGGACACCATTCCATCAGATGCCAGACTTCTCTTCAAATCTACTAGTTACTGAAGACATGGTCAAGAGAAGTTTGAAGTTAAACTCTGCAATTTTTAGCCCCATATTCACGGTGTGCAATGGGGGATCTTTGCACGATAAAGCCTTATGAGCCACTGAATCGACAGCAAGAGGGCCCTTGATCTATCAATAACCCATGTTTTCATGCTTGAAGTTTTTCTATGGACAATAACAAATTCCCCCTAGTAAAATAAAGGGTGGACATATGTCCACCCCATAAATCTTTATTCTCACTCTATTTAATTTTTTATTATCAAACTATTAAACACACCCCTTCTATACATATCTCATTAATCCCATGCTATATACACCCCATTAATAGTTAAGCTCACTCATTTTACATATACCCTTTTAATGAAAGAAGACATCGTATGAAAAAAATAATGAAAAAAGACAATTATTTTGAATACATAAATATATTTACAAAACAAGAAAAAAAAATTAAGTAAAATTGAAACAAGAAAAAAAAACAACAAAAAAGGAAACAATAAAAAAAAATCAAGCATGCTAAAACAAGAAAAAATAAAAGAACGAAAAAAAAGAAAGCAAACCGAAATAAGAAGGAAAAAAAATATCAATCAAAGATTAGAGGAACAAGTAAAATTGTAAAATGCAAAATCAACTATGAAAAAAATATAAACATCAAACACAAACACAAACATAAAATCAAACATGAAAAAAAAAAGATGCAAAACATTAACAAGATAAAAAAGAACAAATAATCTACAAGCGTGCACACACACACACACATACACACATATATAAATTCTAAAGAAAAAATTATTAACCTTGACAGAGATATCAAAACATACTAAAAATAATGAAAATATAACAAACATAAAATAAAATTGAAAAGTAATACTAATATGTATCTCACTGAAAAAATTCATATCAAAAAAGTGTTTTTATGAGTGCATGAGATAAGATAAAAAATAAAACTCCAATTATGACAAAATATAAAGTGGATTTTACTTATTAAAAAATGTGTGTATAGCATGAGGTGGACTTAATTGCTAATGGGATGGATATAAAAAAGGTGGACTTATTAGTTTGATAATGAAAAATTAAATATAATGATAATGAAAATTTGTAGGTTGGAAATAGTCCCACCCTAAAATGAAAGCAGTTGCAGGATCAATGCTCGAGTTCACAAAGAAAACATCACCCATCATAAAGCGCATAAAATTTCCACAGTAATAGTTGATTTCTAAAAAAATAGAAATGATAAGATGAGCTCAAAGTTTGCCAAGCAAATACTTCTAAAAAGTCGATCAAACCTGCACAACCCACCATAGAAGCCAAAGAACTGATAACTCATTTGAAATCGAGTTGCAGAACTTCCAAGTACCACTCAAAAAAGTTATGCTGGATAATAGTAGTTATATGCATCAAACAAAACACGTTAAGCATTGCATTTCAAATAGTTCAGACTGCAACATTACCCTATTTACATTAAGCATAAGAAAAAAGACGCACGAATTAGAGATTGAGCAACAAAATGATATGTGAGACACAGATGGGCTTTTTATTCACACCATAGGCAACCCAATACAATCCACTTACATACAAGAGAAGAACACGTTATTTTCACACTGATAAATCTAAGAAATGGCTGCTATAATAAATTCAAAACAGAGATCGCATGGAGAAGAAGCGTCCCTCTTCCATCAACACGGCAGTCTTTTGAGATCATTAAACCAACACAGACCAAGAAACACGAAATGAGAGCATAAAACAACGTTGCCACTTTTGGAAACCTTGCCACAACATACAAGAACCAACAAATGCCACAACGTTTGTGCTGACTGCCCACAATTACAGCACTGAAACCACAATTACCAATTCACCTTTGCAAAGAAGCTAATATTAACAGCCTTTGCAAAACTCCAATATGCATTGAGCTTCAAAGAATGCTATGACACCAGAGATTCATATCATTTGCAGAGAGTTGCCACAAACCCAAAAATATCAAGCTTCGACATCCAAGAGTGGAAATGGAAAATATGCCTTCATCAGCCAAATTCGAAAAACTCATCCCATCCTTCAGGATATAGTTACCAAGAACTATCTTTGATAGGCCACTAACCCAATTCACAAGAAGCTGGCATGATTTTCGAGCTTTGATCAAGTGAAGCTGTTGTAATAAAATGTCCACAAGAAGCCCTATTTTCTCAAAAAAATACCCAAGCCAAAAAAATATCCCAAACACTAGTACCACTATAGTGAGCAATCAAATTGTAGCACTGCATAAAATGCACACATCGTTTCCAAATTGGATTACGGATTCATCGCCACAACCCCCCCCTCTGCTGCG
>CM042199.1:18837865-18853886 GCA_023539305.1 Ilex asprella | reverse complement strand
CCCAAATTCTTCGCTCTCTCTGTCTCCTCCAACAAGACCCAAAATTCTAAAAAATTGAACACAAAAACCCTAGCGAGAGAACAAACTAAAAACCCCTAATTCCCAATAATAATTTCTTATAATTGGTCAAACCATAATTTCACTAAGCTAAAAAACTAAAACCCTAACGCAAAATAACAACAAATCCTCATCTCCACACACATTCGAGAAACCAAAACAACATACATATGTATAAACAACCACGGGAATTCAACGATAATATGAGGTATTAACAACCACCAGAATTCAACGAGGATCATCTCCTGTCCGCCCTGAAGATGGCGGTGGAGGACCAGACAAAGAAGCGAGCAAATTCAGATGCCCTTGAGCAATGGGAAGGTAATTCCCAAGCCTCGCCGCCGACGCCTCCCCAATTTGCTGCTGCTGAAAGAATCTACCCGTAATCGAAGGCTGCGAAGACATAGCTGCCGGTGTCGGCACCACCATTTCAGGTGGCGCCGTCGCGAAGCTCCAAACCTGACCGAAATCCGGTCGGGCTGGAAGCGCCCAGAATCCACCGGCAGGGCCCACAACAGTAGCTGCCGTAGTGACGTCATCTTTGACTCCGCCTCCGCCGTCCATGTTGTCTTCATCGGAGCGGAGACGTTTGCCGAGAAGAAATGGTGACGGAGTTACCAAAGGCTGTTGAGAGGGCTTCTGATCAAGAGCAGCTGAAATCGAAGAGATGGTGGAAGAGTTCCGAACCGAAACGGAGACGGTGGAGAAGCTAGCGGGAGTCGTGCCGCTTCCAGTGGCTGCGATTATCGAAGGCTCCGCCTGGCGGAGCAGCCACTCGATGGTCTGGCCATCTGACTTATGGCCGAGCTCGCGGGTCAACTGAAACACTCGGGCAGCACAAATTATAGGCATCCGAATACGCCGACCGCGTCCATCGACCTTACTGTGTCGGTCCTTCGCCGGCGGCTTTTTAACAGCTAGAGCGCCGTTACCCGGCCTCTGAGACTCAATTATTGCACCGTTATGAACGCCGTTACTTGCCCCTCCCCCTCCTTCTGATGTTGCCATAGCACAATAATGTATTTGTGGTGGAGCTTGTTGGGTTTTGATAGAGGAATAGAGGTAATGAAAGAGTGGAAGTAGTGGTAGTGTGTGAGAGTGTCTGTGTCTGCGTGTTTGTGAGTGAGAGAGAGAGAGAGAGAGAGAGAGAGAGAGGGTAGGAGAAGGAAGAGGGAAATAGGGCTCTAATCATTGAGCGGCAGGATCTGGTGGAGACAGGAGGGGGGCACATGGGTGATGGGGCCCATCGCTACTACAATCACAGCTCACGCCCTCATTATTTAGTATATTAGGGTAAATTATTCTTTCACCCTTTAAGTTACGGTAGAGTTCTAATTATGCCCGACACATTTTTTATTTTGATTCAAATAGACTGAAATTTGTCTCAATTATTTATTGTCATACTTTTACTAGCAACAAATTAGAATATTAATATACTCTACGCCATAAAAAGATTAAAAAAAAAACGCAGACAAATGAGAAATGGTGAGGGGAGAAACTTGATTGGTATTAAAACAAAAAATGAAAAAGTTAAAATCTATAAAAACTTATTTTAGTATTTTTTTTTGCTCGGGTTCTAGTTGAGTAGGATATAGGATATTAGCGGAGTTCATCGGCTGAGTTACTCATTGGTATGGCAAACGTGTTGAATTGAACGGTTATGTGTCGAGTTAAACAGGTGACGGGTAAAAAATATAAAAACTCATACACGATACGTTTAATAAACGAGTAAAAAATTTCAACACGAATACGACCCGTTTAATAAACAGGTAAACGACACGAATCGTTTAACTAATTTAATTTTAAAATAATTCAATCAATAAATTTTAATACTCCACTTTTTTTTTTTTTACTTCTAAGTATACTTATTTCAAAAAAGATGAACTATTAGTCAAATCTCATAAAAAAATCAGACTTGAAGGCATAAAAAAAATGTAAGAGGTCATTGTCTTTTTATAGGCAACTCAACCCTCCCTCTCTCCTCTCATTTTCTAATGTGAGACAAAAACAAAAGACAATAGTTTGCATTTGTCTTTGAAGTGCTCCATATCTCCCCTAATATGTTTTTGAACTACTACTTTACTTTTTCTTTTTTGGTATTGATTTCTTTATTTATTTTTTTCTTGTTAATTTTTTAAAATAATTATTAATTTATTATTATATTAATTTTATTTAAACGGGTAAATGTATGATAAATAGTTTTTAAGGTCTCACGCGAACACGATCTGTTTATTAAACGTGTTTGACATGTCAACTCGTTTGTCATCCAAACCCGTTAAACTCTCACCCAAACCCACTTAATTTGTGTTGATTAGTATCGGTTAATCGTATCGTGTTGGATTTTGACAGCCCTACTCACGGTTCTCGTTACTTGACCTGAAAAAAATAGGCTCAAAATTTAATAAGCCCTATAGTTGACCCACCCGAGCCCAATATTCTCAAGAAAAAGGCTTGGGTTGCCCCCAAACCCATTATCCGGCTCGAAGCCCAACCCAATAATCCACCTACCCTTCCTTTGAAAAAAAATTATATTTTTAGGTTATCAATTTTAAAACTTTGAAATAAGTCTCTTAATGTAAGAATTTGAAGTTTTAAAAATTTAGATACTATAAATAATGTATTTTTTGTTTCATGTATTAAGCATAAAAGTTTTAAAAGGTAGAGTAATACAAATTATAGATAATTCAGTAGGTGTCAACCTAATTATGATATATTTCATTCTAATAGATGTAGTTCATCTTATAATTAAAAAAAATTATTCGTTATTTTATTTTTTATCAATTTTGACTCTACTTTTGATTCAAAAATATAATTTAAACAAATATTAAGTTAGAAAAATATTCATTATTTTTAAAAGAAGTTGTCTATAAAAAAGCCAGTGAGCAGGCCCCGCTAATAGACTCGTGGGCTGGGCTGCGGGTAGCCTACCCCTACCTAAAGTCCGGTCCAACCCGCCAGTCCGATAACTCACTTAGGTAAGGGCTTTGGTCTACAATACTCAGGCCTAGCCTAAACAATGGGAAAAAGATACAACATATATGTAAGTAATAAGATTACAATATCTCCTATGCTTGATGATGAAAATTATATTCTTCTCTCAAAGTCCTCTCTGCAAAACGAACAAACTGTCTAAGACCGAAGTGATTCGATCGAAGACATTCCAATGTTTAAGTTAGTAGCTGGATGAAAAGAATATTTTTGCAGAGAAGGTTCTACTTACCTCAAACAATGCATCCTTAATACTTTATATAGGTTTTGCCTTGTTTCTAGGGTTTCCCTTATTGGCAGGGGAGATGGCACATCACCTTTAACTGAGGAATGTTTGTTAGAGATGGCTAAAATCTCTCCAAATGCTCCCTCAATCACTGCTCTTCTAATGCTCCCTCAACAACATGATCTAGTTGTTGCACCTAAATTCCTTAAATTTAGGCATTTTTCTTGTTGTTCGGTTAAGGTCATGTTTCAAGCTGAGCTCTGTGTAACTATGCTCGGCACGATGAATTGAGTTGTTATAGTTCGGCTCAGTTCGTCCCTAATTATTCCTGTTTGTGGCCCACATGATCTGTCTTTTCAAGAACACACAAGTGTATTATCTATACACATGGCATAGATTTGTGCCTTTTCACTTGCCCCCAAGAAAGTATGTCAGCCGTTTTTCATCTGACAATTGTTTCATGTTCTCATACTTATCATTACATGGATCCTCGAGATGTGCATCATATTTGTCTTGTCTATTAGCATTAAATGTCTGTCTTTTAGTTTCCAAGCATTCTCTTCTTCTTTTTTGGCGCTTGTCCATCTCCTTTAAAGAGGGGATGTAGAGTAGGATACTCCTACATTTACTTTACTTCAAGCTTTTGCTTCTTTTACCTTTTCGTTGTCTCTGTGTCTGTTTCTCATCTCTTAAATGGCTCCCCTTGCCCCAGAAGATGTTCCAGCCTTCAAAGTCAAATACCAAATTCCCGACGATGTCCACATCCGAGTTGCTAGTGTCAATGAGCCGTTGATTGGAATCATAGGATCCATCTATGTCCATACTCAAACTATCACTAAAGGTGGCGTGAGGTTTCCTCTTCACCCTCTGCTCCTATGAGTGCTTTCAGCCATGAAGCTATGCCTCATAAAGTGTTGTCCTAATTTTTTTAGGATAGTCATAAGTGTTGTTGCCTTGAATAACCTCATGAATGTAAGTCTGGGTATCTAGGAGATCCTATTCTACTACATCTTCAAACCAGCCCGTGATACCTACCACCAAGCCGTGAGGAGAAAGATCGATATCTGGTGACTCACCTTCTTGACTCGAACAAGGGTCATGAAAGCCATGTTGTCTTTGTTTTCTGGGAATTAGGAGTATAAGGTTGGGGACACTCATTCGTATAGGTGCTCATACGAGGAAGGCATGTCAAGTATACGAAAAAATGCCCTCTAAATTTCATTTTTACCCCCTTTTCCTCTTTTTTTGTTTTGTTAAAACTACTGGGTAACGAACTGATGCTTCTCAATTTCCTACTTTTTAAGGTGAAACTAGTCAAGAGAAAATTCTCGAGCATTCTGTAAAGATGGACGATCTGAAGAGAGTGTGGTCATATAATGACAACTTGTTCTATCGAGCCGCCCACGTCCTTCTCAAATACATTGCTACCCACCATTCTTTTTATTGCAATACCTGAGCGAGCCCATGCCATCCTTGTCGATGATCGAGATGCCCTGCAAGCCCAACATGCTGCTACCCCTCGTCCCCAGCAAAAAATTGTTGTCCCTTCATCTAGAAGGAATAGATCGGTGAAGAATTTTCTAAGTTTTCTTTCTTCGAGGAATCCTATTGAACCCCACGCCTTCTGCTACAACTGTCAGATTCTTGATAATACAACTCGTCCATCTACTCTAAAAACCAAGCAAGTTGTATTTTCAGATGAAGCCCCAGAACTTGCTGAGACCGAGGTCATTTGTGATGCTTTGATTCTTCTATCCGTTCCTATTCCTAAGGTGGCTTTTACTGACTTTGTTATTGTTTCTTCACTCGCTCGGTCACTTGGTATGGAGGTGCAAGCCAAGGAGTGTGTAACAAAAAAGAAAGGATTGTTGAATCGTCCTCTAAAGTTCCTGTTGAACAACAAATCCCCCCTTCCCTCCTATCCTTAAAGAGAAGGACTGCTGAATCGTCCTCTAAAGTTATGGTATTGCATTTTCTTCTTATTTCTTCTTCTCTTTTTAGAAAGATATTATTCCTTTTCTTGTTCTTCATTTGTTTTTCTCTTATTTGTGACTCGAATGGTCTCCAAAAAATTCACAAAGTTAGGGCAAGGATTGTCAAGAAGGACAAGGCTATGAAGAAGGTAGTTAATGAGCGTATATATGGATTGGGGAAGAAGGAATCCACTGATGAAGAGTATACCAAACTTTGCGAGGCAAAACTGGTTCTCTAGGCTCAAATGTTAAGCCTAACTGATAAGAACAAGAATTTTGCAGCTCAGGTGGAGGATTTGAAGACTTCGGAGAGTGCGATCAATGTATAGCTTTCCAAAACACAACTTGAACACTCCACCATTTTAGAAGAATTTGAGCGTTTCAACCCTAAAGCCAAGCATCTAGCGAGTACTACCTTTGAATAAGGCATGGTGAAGGCAGAGAATAATCTAGCCCACAGATTTCTTCACTGAAAAATGTGTATTTTACAAAAGGTTGGGTTGTTGCTCTAAAAGCTACATATATGCCTACTTCTTTTGAACTCTTCACTGCATCAATTATTTTGATCTTTTGAATTTAGCTAGGGAACTATTCACTACGTCAAATTATTTCATTAGGCCTTTCTTTAAAGAGTATAGTCCCTACCATTTAGCTAAGAACTTTCAATACTTAGAAAAAAAAATTTCCTCGAAGAAGTTATGGCCTTTGTTCGACCCTTCTTCAAAGACTTCGGTCAAAAGCACTTAGCTAGAGACTTTTAATACTTATAAAAAAAATTTACTCTAAGAAGTTATGACATTTGCTCGGCCCTTCTTCAAAGAGATTAGTCCTAAGCACTTAGCTAGGGATTTTCAATACTTAGAAAAAAAATGTACCCTAAGAAGTTATGGCCTTTACTTGACCCTTCTTCAAAGAGTTCAGTCTCAAACACTTAGCTAGGGACTTTAAATAATTTCTCTAAGAAGACTTGGTCTTCTTGGGCCTTTCTTCAAAGAGTTTTTTACTATGCATGCACCGACTTGACGATCTAATCGGACTTAGATCCTTACCAGTTTTGTTTACATCATTATGTCTAACCTTGGGCCTAGATCTGATTAGGGGCTACGCCTGATTTAGGCTTCTCTACCTATATCAGGATTTTTGCCTCCATGCATTGGCAGTAGGATGAGTTCATTAAACTTAGAATTTAACAAATTCATAATGAATTTTTTAAAAAAAATCTTTTAAAGCACAAAGAAAAATATTCTTAACGTTCTTCCCTAAATTACGGTACTATAGGGGTACCCCTATTTCCCGAATGTACTTCGAAGTTCATATTCGTGAAGGCACTTTAGAAAATATAACTTTTGTAAACTCCCACATTCTTATCATTATATAGAAAATGCTAATATAAGTGATGAGGTATGCATGAACCATATAGATTGTAATAGTAGAAATAAATACTAGGGAGACAAATTGATTGTGAAACTTAATTTTTGGAGGTATTTAAGGTTGATAAGGGTAACTAAGTAAAAATATTAAATTTGTAGGTCAAAATAATATTATCATTGAACTTGGGAGATCTGAAAAACTTGAAATAGCCATTTACCACATATAACAATTCGAAGGAATAAAATAGTAATTTTAGTTTTTCGAATGTAAATTTACTTTAGTTTTAAGATAAATCTTAAATCTAAATTTTTTTAGGATAAAATAACATTAAAAATGAATCTGGAATGTCAAAAAATTTTAGGGTAGTCATATGAATCAAATTGGAGATTTTTAGTGGCAAAATCATGCTTTAGGAGAAAACCCAAATTTCAACTCATGAACAGTAACTTTCAGAACTGCTATGTTTAAAACATAGATTTCAGTCCATTTTCTTCCATTCTTTCATTTCACTCTCACCCCAAACCTCTTAGAACTCTAGGAGAAGATAAAGGAAAAAATAAAAGGGAAGAAAAAAGTCTCTAAAACTTGAGTTTTTGCTTGGAATTCTTGATTTCTATGTAGGGGTTTCTTCCTATTCTCTTCCATTGAGGCTAAGGTTTACATGTATGTATGTTTTGGCTCTAAATCCTATTTATTTGTTAATAAATTCTTGATTCTTGATATTATTGTAAATATTAACATGTTTTAAACAAAGCTATGGTTGGATAGCCATAAAATCTCTTTTGTTGTCTCAAAATCCTAGTTTTCAAGAGAAATGAATTTTTCTCTTGATTTTTCCTTTGTTCTAGATTTCAAAACTCTAGTACTTGGTATTGAATGATAAAATGGTTTTTTTTTTAGGATCTCTTGCATATTTTCTTAATTTGTTCTATTAGCATAATACATGTGAAATTTTGGATTTTGAATTTTACTAGTGATTTGAGAAATTGGTTGGTATTGTATCTCTTGGGTGGATGTTTGGATAACCATGGGTGACCTTTGACCGGGTATCGTAGAGTGGGTAGATGCGTTTTTACTCCGTGCTGATTTTAATTTTTTCTACTACTCGTAGTGGGGTTGGTGTCTTGCGAGGACCAAACCACTATTCGCACACGAGTATCGAAGTTGATGGTTAATATACTATTCTTGGGTTGGATTCGTCATTTCCAATGTGTTGGAATGCTCCCTTTCTAAAATTGTATATCCTTGAGAGGATTTGGGTGTGTGTGAGAGGGTCAGAATATTCTCGATGTGTTTATTCATGCAATATCTTACATCATACTTGAGATACATTGTGAGATATTGTTTATTATGAAAATGGTTAGTTATAGTTTATTGTGGAAAGGAGTCTATTGTGGACATGGTTATTGTGGAAATGGTAACTCGTTGGAATTGTTATTTTTGAAAATTAGTTTTACTTTTCATTTAATCATTGTTATTGTGTAAACTTGAGATCCATTGAAATGTCCTATTTTCCTTCAAAAGCTATATATAATATTTGTAAAATGAAACTGACTGTTTTATATGCTTTTGAAACCTTGTTCGAATTTGGGAGAATTTTTCTATAGAGCTTAGTTCTCACTCCCTACAAACAATATCTTTTTCAGATTATGGTCTAGAGGAGGAACTTGGAGTTGATTAGCTGGTACATTAGGAAGCTCCAATAGATGGGAACATAAATCCCGAGGTGGATGTTTAGAGCTATATTCCCCTATGTTCTAGACTAGGAAATTCATTTTGATATAATGTGAAGTCTAATATTTTCGTTATTCCGCTGCAAGATAATAGTTGATTTGTTTTTGGATGTAATTGTCATAGTTAGGCATATCATTTTGGATGATGTTGTACATATTGTGGATGATGAATGAAATTCTCTTTTGTTATGAAGTCTATTTAGTTGCTCGCCTGATGTGAATAGTTTTAGATAGTAATGTCGTCCAAAGTGGATTTTGCGACTTTACAAATCGAACTCATATGGACTATTTTAATGTAAAAGAAAAATTGCATGTGGTTATATGAGTATGGATAAATGGACCCAGTGTGGTCAATATTTATTCATAAATGGACCTGGCGTGGTCAATGCAGTATAATTGCACAGGTTGTGTTTTAGGTAAAGCTCCCCGTACAAATGAGACTTTGCCCGAATTTTGTTAAATTAAGGACCCCCAGTTTTTGGGGCGTTACAATTTTCACAGGTTAGCTGTATTCAGGGTCAGGGTACCCGTCTCTGGTCTATAGTGACAAGTTCGTAGGATTCATTTGCTCCTACTTGTGTTATCTTGTAAGGCTCTTCCCAGTTAGCAACTAACTTCCCATGAGTTGAATCCTTGGCGGCCGCATGACGTATCTAAGCACTAGGTCCCTAAGGAAGAAAGCATGGGGATGAACTTCCCTGTTGTAGGCTCGAGCTATTTGCTACTAAAAGACAACTATACAATCTACCGCCACCTCTATCTTTTCATTGAGTAGATATAATTCTCGGTTAATGGAAATGTCGTTACTCCCATTCATTGCTAGGTTAGTTTTGAGCATAGGCAACCCAATTTCCAAGGGTATCACGGCTTCCTGTAAGCAAAAGCGAAAGGAGTTTCCCCTATTATCTGTCGTGGTGTAGTCCGGTACGTCTATAGCAAGCTGGGCAACTCTTCTACCCATCTACCTTTTTTTTTTCTCTAACCTCTTTTTGATTCCATCAAGGACGGCTTTGTTCGAGATGTTTGCTTGCCCGTTACTTTGTGGGTAGGTTGGTATGAAGTAATGATTTCGAATTTCATGTTGTTGACAGAAAGCTTTGAAGAGCCCACTATCAAACTGAGTCCCATTGTCAGATATAAGGACAGCTGGTATGCCATACCTTGTGATAATTTCGTAAAGTAATTGGGGGAAAAACTTGGCACTTATTGCAGCACCTGACAAATTGTTGTGCATCTTTTTACATGTATAACCACCAATATCCTTGAGAATGTTCTCGGTGGGCCAGTGACCTCCCCCCTATGTGTACCCCACAACTTCCCTCATTGATCTCGAACAAGAAATCATGGACCAGGTAAGGATGTAAGCACCTTAGGAATGGTCCAAAGAATAAACACCGATAAAGCTCTTGTTTTGGGGATAACCAGAACCTAGTTGATTTGAGTTGCACCTTATGTATTTCCCTTTTGTTTTCGGGAAGGTCTCCAGTCTTGAGGAAAATGACAATCTTATCCGTCTAGCTTGGTTTAGTCTTATTCGAAAGGACTTCCTCTATTGTTGGAGGCCTGATGCTCTGCTCAATTTGGTATTCTACTGTAATGGCTCTCCCTTATTTTTCATTTACGACTAAAGCTAGGAAGGCTAGCGTGATGACATGCATATTTCTTACTCAACTAACCTGCGAAATGGAGAACTCTAGGATTCGACTAGGCTCTTTCCTAGCAAATCATAGTAGGTGATCATCCTTTCATCCTTTGTTGAATATTATTCGAGTATCTGATTCACCACCAATTGTAAATCGAAAAAGATTTAAAAGCCTTTTGTGTTTAAATCAACTACAAGCTTCACTCTAGCTAGCAAGGCCTCGTACTCTACCTCGTTGTTTGAGGCTTGGAAAACTGAGTCTTACTGCTCTTTCAAGTACATCCCCCTCCAGGTTTTCAAGTATGATACCAATTCCTACTCCTTTGTGATTAGATGAATCGTCCACAAATAGTCTCCATCTTCCTTTTGTGTTTGCTGCATCATTCAAATTTGGGTGTTGCATTTTGATATGATGACCCCTGGGTGAGAACTCTATGATGAATTCGACCCTTTTATTGTTATTCGTGGCTTGAAAAGGATGTTATATTCCCTGAGCTCTATGGCCTATCTAGATATTCTTTCAAATTGGTTAGCTTTTCTGAACAAGGCTTTAAGTGGTTGGTCGATAAACAATACTATGGTGTGGGGCTAGAAGTAGTGTCGTAATTTTCGAGCCGTACTTACGACTACGAGCACCAGCTGTTCGAGTGTCAAGTATATCATCTCGGCATCAAGGAGCATTATACTGACATAGTAGATCGGACACAACCGTTTTTGGGAGTTCCTCATCAGGGCCTCGCTGACTACATGCTTGGATACTGCTAGGCATAACGAAAATCGTTCTCCTTGGAATGGTGTCATTAACAGGGGTAAAGTAAGCAAATAGGACTTCAAGTTATTGAAGGCCTCTTCACATTCCAATTCCATATATTTTCTCCTTGCAGTTTAATGGACTGAAAAATGGTTGGCATTTATTAGAGGCTTGGGATATAAACTTACCAAGTGTTGCTGTTATTCCTGTCAACCTTTGCATATCTTTAATCATTTTTTGTGGTTTCAACTATGTCATGGCAGCAACTTGATCTAGATTTGCCTCAATTCCATGATGAGTGACTAAAAAGCCTAAATACTTTCTGAAACCGACCCCAAATGCACATTTTGAAGTGTTCATCTTCATCTTGTATCTATGAAGGATGTCAAAAGTTCTCATTAGATCGTCAATGCGGTCATTGGATTTTTTACTCTTTACCACCATATCGTCGATATAGACTCCCATAGTGTCACCCAGCATGTCTGAGAACGTCTTCGTCACCTATTTCTGGTACATTGCCCTTGATTTTTTTAGTCTGAATGGCATGACTCTGTAGTAGCAAATTCCATCCAGGGTTATGAATGATGTTTTTTCCTAATCTTGGTCGATAAGTGGGAACTAGTGGTATCCCCTATGCGCATCAAGAAAACTCATTCATTCATGACCAGAGGTTCCATTGACCAATTGATCAATCTTAGGCAAAGAAAGTTATCCTTTGGGCATGCCTTGTTGAAGTTGATAAAGTCAACGCAAATCCTTCATTTTCCTTTTTTTTCTTCACCACCGCCATATTCGACATCCAGCTCAAATACTGGACTTGTTTGATGGTTAGTTCTTCCAATATTCTTGCTACCTCTTCCTTTAATGCCTCTTTGTGTTGCAATGCCGACCTTCTCTGCTTTTACTTCACTAGTCTAAAGCTCAGTTCCACATTTAAGTGATGGCACGCGATTTCGAGAAGTAAACACCAATTTTCGTATGTTGTCTAGGTTAATATGTCAATGTATTCCTTGAGAAGTGAGACTAATTTTGGGTGCCCCTTGGCCACTAATGAAGAACCTAATAAGAAATACCTTTCGGCATCCCAATCTAAAGGTACTTTAGTTATGTCGTCTACGGTGTGCTCGTTCGGCTCGGTATGCTGATCTTTAATAGCCGACCACTCAGACTTTAATTGTTATTTCCTAGTCTCTTGAGTCGTGACCTGATCATGTACCTTAGTGCATCCCTTGCCTTTAACTGAGGCTAGGAGACAGGTTCGTGAACTTACCTGGTCCCCTCAAACGTCGATTATCCCATCATTTGTTGGGAATCTTAGCACTTGATGGTACGTCAAAGGGACTACTTTCATTTTATGTAACCAGGTATGCCCATAATGGCGTAGTATGTTGACTCTGCATCCACTACAAGGAAATCTATCATGGTCCTAACCGGTCCTATGTGGACAGGTAGGGTGATTTTCCCTTTTGGGAAAACCATTTTTCACTGAACCCCACTAGAAGGGTATTCGCTACCCTCAGGTCCTCCTCTTTGAGGCCTATCTTTGAAAAAAGACCTAGGTACATGATTTCGGAGGAGCTCCCTTAGTCAATCAACACCCGCCTAACGTCAAAATTCATAATTCATATAGTAAGAACGAGTGTGTCGCTATGCGGGTGGTGTACTCCCTATCAAGTCTTATTTGGAGAAACTGATCCTCCTAGTTGCTTCATCCATTTTTAACTTCTTTCTTCCAGCTTTAGGAATCACCCTTAATTGAAATGCTTTTCTAGCCTATGCGGTCATCTTGATATATGCCCTAGCCGATTTATTTGAAGCCATATGCGGATTTGTGATCGCATGGATCACACCGATGATCCCACCTGGCATTGGCCATTTGTGAGGAGTATCAGCAGCACCTCTGTTGTTATTCTTGCTTCCATCCCCCTCCACAAATTACGAGAAGTATCCAGCTTGGACCAACTCTTCTAAGTGTTGCTTTAAAGATCGACAGTTCTCGGTCATGTGTCCTACAACTCAGTGGTACAAGCATATGATGTTTTGGTTCCTTTTTGTTGGATCACCTCCCAACTTGCTCTACCATTTGAAGTAGGTTTTTCCCTTGATTTGGGAAATAATTCTGTAGATTGGTCCTTGAATGTTGTGTTGATTCCCATAAATGGGGACTTAGAGGGGAGCCCTTTTTTCCCTTCATTTTTTGCTCCATCTCGGGCATTCATTCCCAACTCTTTTTTGCCGAACTACTTTTTCCTGGCTTGTTCTCTACTCATGTCTCTATCAAGATCGTCACAGACCTTATCGTATTTTTTGACCTTGGCCATGAGCTCTTCCATTTCCATTGTCGGTCTTCTCGTAATCGATTGATATAGAGGATTCTCCTTCGGCAATCCTATTTTGAAGGATGCTACCATAATTTCGGGGTTGCATGCCTTCACGTCATTAATTATCTCCCAATACCAATGAGTGTATTCCCGTAGCGTTTTGCCCTTTCTTGTTTTTCAATGTCAACAATGCCCCAATATCCTTGGTTGTTTACTGCTAGTGATGAAACGAGCTATGAATTGCTCGACAAGCTAGCCCTAGCTATCCATCGAGTTCTTGGCAAATTCGTCAAACCATTTCATGGCAAATTCCCTAAAGCTGCTAGGGAATATAGTACATAACAAAGGCTCATTCTTCTTGTGAACTATAATGACAAATATGGATGGTTGGATCCATTTTATCATCATACAGTTTGAACTTCGGGACAAAAAAATTTCTTAGGATTCTTGCTCGTTCGATCCATTTGATAAAGGGAGAAACCTATGTTCTTCCTATATACTCTCTTGTGGCACTTTGTGCCAGGTCTCTTGCTGACTGTTGCTCGAGCCTCTTCAACCGACTATTAAGCTCTTCAATAATGAAGCATTTTCACTCATCTTCCTGATTTTCACTTCGATGAGACTTTCTCTTGTATCTAGCTTCTGAAGAGTCCTTATCACTCATCTGTTTCCTCCTATCAGGTGCTCCTTTGTTGTCATCTTCTATAGTGCCAAGCTTCTTCATCTATAACCTTCTTTTCTCCGGTCCTCCTCAATTCTTCCTTTAGCTCCTCGTTTTCTCTCTTTAAAGCCCTCTCTCTTGTGTATTACTTCTTAAACATTGCATTGTGCGCATCTAATCGATCCTGTAGATATTGAACCAATTTTTTAGGGCAAGATTATCCCCCTCGGCACAGAGGGATTCATCACGCAGAGTGTCGTTCTAATTTTCATCATTAGCAGGTTTGGAACTAGCCAAGGATACATTCCAGAGCAAGCATAAGTTAAGAGATTACAAAATCTCCTATGCTTGATGATAAATATTGTATTCCTTTCTTAAAGTCGTCCTTACAAAACTAACAAACTTTCTAGGACCAAAGTGCTTCGATCGAAGGCACTCTGATACTTAAATTAGTAATTGTATGAAAAGAATATGTATGAAGATAAGGTTCTGCTTACCTCTCACAGTGGATCTTTAGTGCTTTATATAGACTTTGTCGATGGCACATCTCCCCTCACTCAGGCATGTTTGTTAATGTGACACCCCAAAAATTCGGGGGTCCAATAACGCCCCAAATATCACCCTGGACGGCATTACATTTTAATAACCATTTAAGCATGAGAGCACTAAGTAATCCATCAACAATTTATATTGTAACAAATTCGGGCAAAGTCTCCCTTGTACGGGGAGCTCTACCACAAAATCCAATCTGTGCAATTCTACTATAATGACCACACCGGGTCCATTTACTTACCATAAAATCAATTCATCAAATTTACATGTTATCCCAAAAGAATAGGCCAAGCTATGACCTTTACATCCCCAAAATCTAATAATTATGATAATGCAGCGGAATTACAAAATATGGCTAGGCTTTACATTGTTACAAAATAATACCCTAGTCTAGAACAAAATGTAGTGTCCAGCTAAGAGTCCTCCCCGGGATCCACACTCCCATCTTGCGGAATCTCCCAGGGTACGGGCTCCTCAAGTTCTAATTCCTCCTCAAGAGTACAATCTGAAATATTTGTAGGTAGGGGGTGAGTACAAGACTCTGTAGGAAAATCCTTCCAAACCCATTCAAGGTTTTGAAATCAAGTAAAACAGGTAGGTCTCATTTCGCACATACATATCAATGAATTTTGAAATAAAATAAGGACATTTTAAAAGAAATCTCAAGTTTGTGCAATAATAAAGAATTGGAAGAGAATAAAATCAACTTTAATTGGCAAACAATTTTTAACATAATCCAATCCACCATACACCATTTTCACAAGTTATCGCGGCATCCCATACTACCCGAAACTCTTGGAGAAATAATATTTGGTACAATGAACAATAATTTCTATTTGGTACCACTCAAGTAGGCTGCCACTTCTCATGAATCTACCCAACGATTCTACCTCGTTCACCTATATCTCTTTCGGAAGGGTGTATACCGCCTCCAGCGGCATTGACGAAATCCTCCCAAGGATCTAGTATACTAACCCCTTTTGTCTCGAAAGTGAACAATAATGGTTGCTCTCACAAACAACAATCCATTATGGGCATTAAGTAACCATCTCATCCCCACTTGGATAGACTGACCTATAATACCCTACGGCAGATCTCGAAGTAATTCAAGTCCCTCACAACACCATACACAAGAGTAACATACCAATAATATACTCAAAACAATCATATATAAGCAATTCCACAACTTTCCCAACTTTCACAAGCATTGTACATAATAAAACAATTTAAGGAAATATACTCATTTCGCAAATCATGTTACAAAAGACAAGTTTAAAGGAAATAGGCATGAGATCATCAATACTACCATTTTAATACCCAACACAAAGCTCTAGCATTTTAGAAATCAAGAGGATGTGAAGATATAGAGAGAAATCCATATTTCCCCCAAAAACTAGGGTTGAATGGATTTCAAACCATTATTTTGTTCAAATCATGTGAATGTTTGTAAAAATACTAAGAAACAATGAACCCATAACAAATACATACTATTTAGAGTCAAATATATACATGTATAATAACCCTAGCATCATTGGATGAAAATGGAAGAAAACCCTACTTTGAATCCAAAAATTTTGAGCTAACCCAAGCTCCAAAGATCTTTTTCCTCCCTTCTCCTTCTCCTTCTTGTCTTATCTTAGGGTTCTAAGAGATGTGGGTAAGGGTGTGGTGAAAGGGTATAGGAAGAGGAGAGAAGAATGGTGTTCTTGAGAAATTTCGGTTTTAATTTTTATGAGGTGTGAAGCT
>CM042199.1:18812139-18832244 GCA_023539305.1 Ilex asprella | reverse complement strand
AATATATACATGTTGAAAAAATTTAATATAACGGAATCGATTTTTTTAGACGTTCAAATTTTATATTTTATCATGACCTCAGGCATGGCCTGCACGAGTTATGACTAATGCGTTTATATGTAGTGAAAATTAAATACATCTATAAGTTTGTATTTTTTAAAATTTTAAGTAAATATATATATAATATATGGTGTGTGTAGTCATAAGTTATTATTTAAATTTTTAATGAAAAAATGTCCCGTATATTAATTAGCACATTTATTAGCCTTTTAAATCTCTCTATTCTGTCAATTATTATATCTCTTTTTCTCTTCGGTCTTATTATCTCTCTCACCTCACTTCTTTCAATTCATTTTTCTCTCCTCCTTAGTCCATCTCACTATTTCTATTTTCTCTCTCTTACATCATTATCTCTTTTTTTTTTCTTATTAGTTGGTGTACACGTATATTATACGTAAACTATTTCAAAAGGAGGTTTTCAAATTGATAAGACTATGCATTATTTACCTCCAAAACTTTGGCTCTAGCAAGATTTGAAGCGAACATTAGACTTATATTTGCAAAGGCATACACCAAAAAATAGGTTAAATCTTTGATTAGTTTATGCCACATATGTACATGCACACAAAAAAGTTGGTGATGAAAAATGCAACTTACTGAATTCTCGAAAATTTATGCCATTTACTTTTGACAACATCTCATTTCAGTGCACAACTTTGTTATAATTTTCAAGTCATTTTAAACACATCACCAAAAAACGCGGCCTCCACAATTGCTCAAAGATAACTTTGCATTTTCTTCTTATTGCACTAAAATCTGGGAATTTCAGAATCATGTTGTTTAATGATTTCATGGAACTTCCCTCGATTTTTCATGTTGCGTCACCTTTTTCATTTTGGTTTCAAGCTTTGTCTCTGACATCCAAATGTTAGGTTATCTACACTTCTCGGCATACCTTTTATTGTTAATCAATACCACACAGAGATATCGGAATACTAGTGATTAGCCATGAATTGTGCATGTTTATTATTAGTATTTATCTCTCTTTTTGTAGTGTTTGCTCTTTTTGTAAGTAAATTGGTTAATTTGAAGACTTGAGGGGTGAATACTTGAAGGGGAGAAGATTTGAAACAATTTGAAGTAAAAAAGATTTAATTTCTTACATTCAGATGGTTGAGAAAGTGCATCTAGACGCCATCTCTAAAAGTTGCAAGAAGAAACAGTGAGTCCAGATGGTTGGAAATACCCATTTGGATGCGATCAACAGAAAGGCCAAGAGGAAGTGTGCGTTCGGATAGCTAGAAACATGTAACACCCCAAAATCTATCTTCAACGACATTACTATCTAAATACCATTTACATAATGAGAGCAACTAATAAAATCGATCAAATAAGAAAATTGTATTCATCGTCCATAATATTTACTACATTGTCCAAAAGAATATGTTAAATCAAGACAATTACATCTCAAAAGAATTATACTTAGTCTTGCAGCGTAATAACAAATTCCTAGACTTTACATGATTTCAAAATGAACTTCATGGCCTAGCACATATGAGAGTATAGCCCTAAGCATCCACATCGGGATCCACATGTCCGTCTAGCAGAACTTTCCAATGCATCTGCTCGTCGATTCTGAGCTCCTTATATAACACAAAATCTGAAAAATATATTGTTTATAAGGGGTGAGCACTAAGCTCTATAGAAAAATTCTCTCAAACTCGAACAAAGTTTAGAAACATATAAAACAAGTCGGTCTCTTTTCACAAATAGCATATATAGCCTTTGAAAGAAAATAGTTATCATTTATAAGATCTCAAGTTTAAGCAAGAGCAACAATAAAATGAAAGAGTGAAACCAATTCCCAATGAGTAAACCATTCCGACATTAAACAGTAAACAATAATCTCATGTATGTTGATTATTCCCCTTTATCATGTATGTTAATTATTTCTCAGAAATCTACTCAACAATTTTACTTCGTTCAGTCATCATAATCATACAATTTCAAACACTTTAGGAAGGGCATATACCGCCTCCAACGACATTGACGAATCCTTCCTAGGAAAGTTATACCATCCCTTAACCTCGAACGTACGTGAACAATAGTGGTTGCTCTCACAAATAACAATCTACTTTAGAAAACCAACTCACCTCCATTGGGATAGACTAACCTCTATTACTTTACTGCATCTCTCGAAGGCAATTCAAGTCCGTCACAACAACCATACAAGAGAGAAAACCAGAATATTGTCAAGTTACAAGTAAATCCAAAAATTCTCAAATTTCACATCCCAATCCACATTTATTTTTCCAAGGGAACAATTTAAGAAAATGCACAAGAGATCATCAAATATATATAATTTTTTTTGGGTACTTAATCAAGCACTAGAATTTTGAAATCAAGAACAATGGAACATTAAAATGAAAAATCCATATCTATAAAAAACTAGGGTTTTTTATGGCTATCAAACCATAATACCTTCAAAACATGGTGGTATTTGTAGGAACCTCAAAAAACAAGTAATTCATTACATATATCTAAGATTTAGAAGTAAAACATACATATATAAACCTTAACCTCAATAAACAAGAATGAAAGAAAACTCCTACCTTACTTTTGTAGTTTGGAAAGAAATGTAGAAGATTTGATCTTCTTTGAAGTGTAAATCCCTCTTGATCTTGTATTTTTCTCTTCCTTTCTTCCTCTCTAAGGTTTTCTAGGGTTAGAAGTTTTGAAATGAGGCTAAAGAAGGCGTCCTTATGTATTTATAGTGGAGAAAGGGCCGACTGATCGCGACTTAAAAAGTTCTGGGTTTTACAGACAGTACCGGTACATAGTACCGGTACGGTTTGCTCACTAGACAGTGGGGTACCGGTACACAATACCAGTATAGTCTGTCCGGATTTGCATTTTTCATCTGTTTTCATTTCAAATCCATTCCAAAGATTTCCAAAGCGAACCCAAACTTATACCAAATACCATTGGACATCAAACATAGGTGATACAAGTTCCATTACAAATGATTTCCTTTATTTACTCGAATTTTTAAAACGTTATCATTTCTACGTTATAACCTAAATAATTCATTCTTACACCATTACATATATTAAATTACTAAACATTCTTTTATCAATCTATTCATAGCAACATGTGGGGGTTTACTAAGCATGCATTCAAACGCGACATCCACAAAAGCCCAAACCGTGATTGAGTCTTATAATTCCAGGAAGGGGAATCTGGTGTGAATCTTCCCTCATAAATATACATGTGGAGCTTCCGGCACTTACCTAAATGGGTTTTTCAGTTTAAATCTCAATCGATTACCAATTAAAATTTAATCGACCACAATTATCTCTTTCCACAAAGATACAGTCAAATAATGTGAGAGCTCCTTTCAATCACCACAACCCAACACACCTATGAAGATTGAAGTTAATTCATGTTCAATTAATTCATCCGAAACTCTCAATCTCACAACGATAAAAAAATCTAAACCCAATGCACAACTATGGTTGAATAGATGTTAAACAATTATTCATACAAACACATAGTGCACGTGTGTGAATAACCAAGAAATAATACAAGTGATTTATTGATGCATAAATCCTCATTGGAGAAAAATGTCGGGAATCACTCAGGGCTCACCAAAACTTAATCCACTACTCACAAAGTCAATATACAAATACTCGAGTCTTATTCCTTAACCAATTTTATGCCTAGATGCTCCTTTCCTTGTTGTCTCTCCACCAAAGGCCCTCATTCAACATCTTGTGTAGTTTCATTTGGAGTCCCCACTACATAGTTCGTCAGAGTCTTGAGCAATCATGGGTACTCCAAAGATTACAGATATGCAAACACCAATTTGTTTGTCAAACCATCAAGATCTTCAACTCCAATTTGTGAGGTTGGATAGAATATCTAGTGGCAGCATTGAATCTTAGAGATCTTGGTTAGTGGTGGAAGCTCTCTAGGTAGAAGATGGATTTTTTCTTTTAGAAATCTCAAAAGTGATTTAACCTAGCTGTGAAAAAAGCTCTCCCTATTTAAAGGTTCAAAATAAGGGTAGTCTTGGTTAACAAGAAAACTCAGGTTCGTGAATGACTGCTCGATCAGGGGGAGGGAGGTTATCATTGGAATGAAAAAGAGGTTCCAATATTGACTGAGGGAGTAGACGGCTTGACCGACCATAAGATCGATTGAATGAGGTCAAGGGACCGCTCAAGCGAGCTTATACAGTGAACCCTAATCCCACTATGTGTCATTTTTCCATCTTATTCCCTAAGTTATATACAGACAACTCTAGCGAAGGCTAGTGAGTATAGGATGATCTCTACTGATTTTTCAAGCATAAAAACCAAGCAAAAAACTTGTCCTCTTGAGCACTAAAAGGTGTTGCTCAAGAGGGATCCACTAATGACTCAATCTAAATTTTCAAAACACAAAATGATTTAGAAAAGCTTTTTCATGTCAAAACATCTAGGAGCCATACATGAATTGCTTCCAATTTCATTTAATCCTAATCATCCTAAGTTAAAATAACTAAGGGTTCATATTAGGTGTTTAAGTCATTTCCTTTGTCCTAAGCGTAGAGGTGCATACGAAGTTTTAATGATATTGCTTTGACATTTGATCTCTTCCCTTTATTGATGCTTTTGGATCTTCAACTTGATAGTATCATAACCATGAAAAAAGTTTAGATTTATAATGGACTCCACGAAACCCATGACACTTTTGCATATTCATATTTACATCATGCAAGTGCAAATATATACCATTTAAGAGCTAAATTGCCCATTATACTTGACAATCTATTGATCTATCAATATGTATCACTTCAAATATAAAATAGGTGACTTCATGCCAAGTTTATAAATTTACTCTCCCTGAGTATTAGAATAAACACCCATTTTCTATTTTCACATGCAATATATCTAGTTTAGTCAAGAGTAAATATCTCCATTTCCTCTCATATATACCTAAAATATTCTACCCCTTTTTTGTCACATGCAACAAGCACAGTACAAAATCAAGTTATCCAATATATTCTTTCCTTATTTGTTATAAATGTCAACCCAATGACAACATATAACAATCATGACATAGAATCATGGTATAACTAGAAGGTATGAATGCAAATCAACTAGATGAACCATGCACATAAACTAAGGAATAAATAAGGCATATAAGTCAAAGATAAAAATGATAAGAACATCAAGATTAATCCAACAATCTAGCTAGACTCCTAAGTATGAAGGTCAATGATTGACATGTACTTGATTTTTGAATTTTCACAAAACATTATCCAATCATGATAGGGCAAAATATTATTGGTTCAAATAAACACCAAGTTCTCTATTCCCTAATATATCTAATAGTAATGCATTCAACTTTGACTTAATGATGGATACACTACAAACCAAATCAAAGTGTGATTAACATGATCCACAACGAAAAAAATAAAAATATTATTTTATCTTTTTCTTTTTCCAAAGTTTTTGAATTTTTCCTAATAAAAAAAATACAAAAATATGCATAAGTATGCCCTTAACAAGGAAAAATAAAAACACTACAATAATCCTAAAATGAATATTTAACAAGGCATCAAAATTCATTTTGGATTTTTAATTTTCAATTTTTTTATTTTTTTCATTGATGAGAAAAAAAAATATTTGTACAAATAACTTAGTCCTTAATGCAACAGATGTCATGATATGCTCCTGCGACTAAACTACTCAGTACCCACTCAAGTGCACAAACACTAAAGGATTTCCTAAGACTCTCAAATCTAAGTGCATCCAAGGATTTTGTGAGAATATCAGCTAATTGATCTTTAGTTTGGACATATTCTAAAGCTATCACCTTTTACAAGCTCACAAATGAAATGGTGACGCACATAACGTATATCAATATGCTTAGTCAAAGAGTGTTGAACAAGATTCTTGGAAAGATTTATTGCATTAGAATTATGAAAATATACAACCAATGTGCCATGTTTGATCCCATAATCAAAGAGCATTTTCTTTAACCAAAGCAACTAAGTGTAACATCTCCTGCTACAATGTACTAAGTCTCGACAATGGAAAGTGAAATGAAAATTTTCTTCTTACTTGGCCAAGATACTAAGTTGATCCCAATGTAAAAACACCCAATATAAGTTATCTTACAATCATCCACATTTTCGGCCCAATCGACATTACAATAGCTAGCAATCTCAGCATTAGTCTCAAATGTATACCAAATACCATACCTTAAAGTGTCACTCACATATGTAATGATTCTTTAACAAGTAAATGTGACTCTTTAGGGCAAGACTAATACCGTGCACATACACCTACACAAAAGGCAATGTTAGGTAGATGTGCAGTAAGGTAGAGAAGACTACCTATCATGCAATGATACATGGTGTGATCAATATCTTTTCCTAGAGCTTCCTTACTCAATTTGGTGCTTGTACTCATAGGAGTATGTTATTACTTGGATTGATTATAACACAAAGTTCTGAACTATGTTTCTTATATAGTTTGTGCTATTTTGGGAGGGGGGAACCTGACATGGATTGATTATAACACAAACTTCTTAACCATGTTTCTTATATAGTTTGTGTTATTCCAGGTTGACCCTTCACTGCCCAAGCTCCAAAACACCACCCATTCCCCATTTCTACCTAAAATCAACCATCCCAAAGCCATTCCCACCTCAAAAATCATGGCAACAGTTGACCTATATATAACTGGTATCAAAAGAATTAAAAAGGCATAAGGCATAACAAACGGAGAAAGAACAATCAGGAAGTGAGACACAAAAATGCATCAGCATGTGTCTTGAGGAGTAGATAAACAAAGAAATTAGGAAAAAGAAGATCACTTGTATCCATCTTCCAATTTAGAGATGCTTTAATAATTTTATTACTTTATTTAAAAGGAAAAATTTGTCACTTCTTGTGATTCGGATTTTATTTTAACTAAAACATCAAGGAATGTGCAGAAATGGCAGAAAAACAATGTTTATGATTAGAACAATATATTTTGCCTGATAGTAATAGATCTTCCACATCCATTTCAAAGGACAAGGTTAATAAGATGGCATATGTATACAACTACAACAAATTCTAAAGATATCAAAAGATCGTTTATATGATCCATACAAATTTTAAAAGATAAGTTTAATTAAAGTGATATCCTGTGTCCATTACTCAAACTCTGAAAGAAATTCGACCTCTGCACCTCTCACATCACATCTATAAATCAACTCTACAATAATCATCATAAGGATTCTCCTCTCTTCTCTAAATGTTTAAGATTCATTAATAGGTTTTAGTTTAGACTTGAACTCCAAGCCTAGACAAAACAAAGAAAAAATGCAATGAGTTTAACTCAAGAAAACAAACACAAGGTGAAGGACATGTGTTAAAATATTATCTAGTTTGTTGAACTCCAACTCACCAAAGTTGATTAGTCTTGATTTCATATTCCAAATTTTGAGTCATATTTCTAGTAGAGTTATTATTTATTGTGCTTACTTGAGTTAAGGACCTACAAGATAATTGGCAACGATCCACTGCACGGGAAACCCTAAACATGAAATACACATAGTTACATGAATGACTCCAACATAGCAAAACCTCCAAAAGTAAAGAGGGATCTTGATGTAGACTAGGAAGGGAAAAATTAGGGATGTGAAAAGAGAAAGAATTTGACAAGAAAGCAATATCAGTATTTAACAATAATCAAAGTCAGCTAAAACAAATATCATATTCCCTATATATATAATGAGAGTACAAATCCTAAAATAAATAAATAGTCAAAATGACAACTAAACCCCTAACAAGCAAAAAGACAAATAACTCTTAATCCATATGCCTAAGCTGTGAGATCTTGGTATCTCACATTGGTTAGGGAGGAAAAAGTTGCTAGGTTTATAAGTAAGCCCTTCACCTAACATGGCATAAGACATTTTCCCAAGGGTACTAGGAAGAACAAAACCGTAAGAACTAGTGGGCCCAAAACGGATAATATTATGCTATGTGGAGGGTGGGGTGTTACAAGTTGGTATCAGAGCCGACTCTCGCCTGGATCCAGTGTGGGGTCTGCCGTGCACGCGTGTAGTGGGCAGGCAGGTAGCTAGCGAACTGTTACACGGGGACGTGCAACCCTAAGGGGGTGGATTGTGAGATTCTGTATTCCACATCGATTAGGGAAAGAAAAGTTATTGGGTTTATAAATAAGACCCTCACCTTACATGACATAAGACATTTTCTCAGGGGTACTGGAAGGAATAAAACCGTGAAGGCTAATGGGCCCAAAGCGGACAATATTATACCATGTTGAAGGTGAGATGTTACAAGTATTGTGAAATCCTAGTATCTCAGATCGGTTAGGAAGGGAAAAGTTGTTGAATTTATAAGTAAGCCCCTCACCTTATATGACATAAGCCTTTTCCCCGTGGTACTGGGAGGAACAAAACTGTGAGTGTCAGTGAGCGCAAAGCGGACAATATTATGTCATGTGGAGAGTGAGGGTGTTAAAAGTTGGTATCAGAGTTAACACTCACCTGGATCGAAGGCGGGGCCCTGTTGTGCTCGCATGTAGTAGGGAACAAGTAGTTGGCGAGCTGCTGCATGGGGGCGTGCAACCCTAAGAGGGGTGGATTGTGAGATCTTGGTATCGCACATCGGTTAGGAAGGGAAAAGTTGTTGGATTTATAAGTAAACCCCTCGCTTTACATGACATAAGGCCTCTTCCCAAGGGTACTGGGAGGAACAAAATTGTGAGGACCAATGGACCTAAAACGAACAATGTTATGCCATGTGGAGGGTGGGTGTTACAAGTTGGTTTCAGAACCGACTCTCGCCTGGATCTAGTGTGGGGCCATGCTGTGCTCGCGTGTACTGGGCGGGGGAAAAGGTGCTGGGTTTATAAGTAAGCTTCTCACCTTATATGACATAAGGCCTTTTTTCCAGGGGTACTTGGAGGAACAAAACCGTAAGGGCCAGTGGGCCCAAAATGAATAATATTATGTCATGTGGAGGGGGTGTTACATACGCCTACTATAACAAAATATAATCGAATTCCTATCATTTCCCACAGCTAAAAAAAACTCGCATCTAGAGAGACACGATCATGATAATGCTCTAGAAGATCAATATCAAGCCAACGAAACTCCTCCTCAGTAATCCATGAAGTATCAGTCTCTGGACGATCTCTCCACCGAATAAGATAACGAAAATATCCTCCATCCAAGGAACCCACAATCTGATCGTCAAGTATATCTACAATCTGGCCATGTAGCTCTGATGGAAACAGTAGAAGAATAAGAATTATAGGTAATGATGATGACAAAGTAACTCCACCTATAGGAACACCTACTGGCAACATAGGAGGCTCAAAAGTACCATTATAAAGAAACAAGTCATCCACATTGAAAATTGGACTAATACTCATATTCGAAGGTAAGTCAAGATGATATGCATTACGGTCAAACTTACGAATAATACAAAAATGGCCACTGGTTCGAACATGTAACTTTTTGAAAGAATTTTTAGGGTAACGTTCCAAGCGCATAAGAACCATGACATAATTCCCCACAGTAAATTCTTTATTCTTACGGTAAACATCTGAGCCAATTTATAATTCTCATTACTTAATATTATTTTCAATCTTATATTGGCATGCAAGTCATGAATATGCTGGGTAAAAACTTCGACTGAGTGTGAAGAGCGTGAATCAGGAGGCAAATGTAATAAGTCAATAGGCTATTTAGGGAAATGACCATAAACAATCTCAAAAGGGAATCTACCAATTGACATGTTGACGGAGTTGTTATAGACAAATTCAATAGTAGGCAACAACAAATCTCAATTTTTTATCTTCTCACCCACTAGACACCTAAGCAAATCTCTCAAGCTACGATTGACAACCTCAGTCTGACCATCAGTTTGGGGATGAAAGGCAGAAGAAAACTTAAGACTAGTCCCAAAGAGTTTCCAAAGTGTCTTTCAAAAATAACTCACAAACTCGATATCCTTATTAGACACGATGGAAATAGGCAACCCATGTAGTCAGACAACCTCTCGAAAAAATAACTTTGTTACATATGACGCATCAGCAGACTTGGTGCAAGGAATGAAATGAGCCATTTAGAAAACCAATCCACGACAATTAGAATGGAATCATGATTACGGGTTGTTTTAGGCAATCCTAACACAAAGTCCATGCTAAGGTCTCTCCATGGTGTATGTGGAGTTGATAATGGTGTGTACACCCCAGTGTCTTATTTCCTAGCATTTGCTAATTGACAAGTGCGACACTGTGACACTATCCTAATAATGTCACGCTTTAAAGTGGGCTAATAAAACCTATCTTCAACAAGTGCAAATGTCTTATCCCTGCCCAAGTGGCCGGCTAGACCTCCCGCATGTAATTCCCAAATCAAAAAATCTCTAAGTGAAGTACGGAGAATACATAAGTGCAACCCTCTAAACAAGTAACCATCTCTAAGAAGGAAGTCAATGTACTCATGACAGTTACGAGCTTGAACATCCTAAAAAATGATACTAAAGTCTGGACAAAAGGCATATTCATCTCTAATCCTGTCAAAGTCGATCACATAAAACAACAACTACACAGCTAAGAGCATCCGCATGCTTATTTTCAATGCCCGCTCGATGGTGAAGAACAAAAGTATATTCCTGAATAAACTCAACCCACCTAACATACCTAACACTCAATTTTCTCTGGTAGTGAAGGTATTTTCAATGCCTGATGATCAAAATATAACACAAACTTACATGGCAATAGATAATACGTTCAATGGCGGAGTGCTTGTACCATATCGTAGAACTCTTTGTCATATATAGAATATCATTGTTTAGCTTCATTGAGCCTTTTGCTGAAGTAAGCAATAGGAAAACCCTCTTGACTCAAAACTCCACCTATCCCTACTAGATACATCTGTGATGGGAGCTATAATGGAACTAAATCCCTTAATAAATCGTCTATAGAAGGTGGTCAAACCATGAAAACTTCGAACCTTAGAAATTGTTGTTGGCACTGGCTAATTCCTAATAACATGAATTTTCTCTAAGTCAGCTGTAATACCTTGCGTAGAAACTTATGGGGGTGATTCTGTAATTTTTGAAATTGGAATGTTGCTTTAATTTTCAAGATGCAGGGGCAGTTCTAGTTTTTTTTTTTTTTGCTGCACAGACCTGTGATTTCTGGATTTTTTTTTCACTACTTATGGCGATGAACAGTGTTTTCCCGATGAACAGTTGCATGATGAACAAGGATGATGTGATTTTTGTGATTTGTACGAATCGAAGTTGAGCTCTGATACCAAATTGATATAGATTGTATTAGCTCTGATACCAAATTGATGTAGACTAGAAAGAAAGAAATTAGGGATGAGAAGAGAAGAAGAAAGGGATAAGAAAAGAGAAATAATTTGAGAAGGAAGCAATTTTGTATTCAATAATAATCAAAGTTTGTTAAAACAAATACCATATCCCATATAGATATAAGGAGAGCACAAACCCTAAAATAAATAAATAGTCAAAATGACAATTAAACTCCTAAAAAGAAAAATTACAAATAAATCTTAATCTCTATGTCTGTGCCTACTATAACGAAATATAATCCGATTCCTATCAGATCTTTTTCATTCCAAAAATATCATGTATCATTAATTAAGGAAATCTAGTGCTACAATAGAAAATATCAACAGTCAATAACATGATTACTCCTCTATGTTTTTTTGTCCTAAAAAATACCTCTTTCATTTTACAAATACCCATACGATGTCATGTCATAATCAGCATGGCATGAACAAGCCCAGAAGTTCTTTATGTCAACTGAGAATAGGAGATTTTCTTAACCTTGTTAAAAGTTTTTTTGCTAGCTTTTCCTGGCTTCATAAACAAAAAAAATTTAGAACAATAAACATCAAAACTCTCATACAAGCGAAGGTGGATAAAAATTTAGGTGCCCTTAGATTCTAATCAACAGATTCAACAAATGTTAACAAATTAACCAGAATAGTGTAAGTTCCTAAATCATGTGTGTTTTCTTGTACTAAATAGATCCAAAGAATGTACACTTACTCTGATTCCCATTTTAATAACTTCCAGAATTGAGACTCCAATAGAGAGTGGAATTATTCAAACCAATCCGTTTGGAGACTACTGGAAACTTAAACTGCCATAACTTAGGACTCCGAAAATTAAATTATTTTTTGGTAGTTTTTATCTATGATTAAACTAAGAAATTGGAAAGCACAGGTAGCTGATTGTGATAGCTGGAAAATTGAAAATGAAACATACACATAAAGAAAAAAAAAAGGAATCGCTATTGGACTAGGACCTTTGACAATTAATAGAGGAGCCATGCCCAATTTAGGAAAAAATTGATTCCCGGAGGACATACTCTTACGTAGCCCCACCCTACAAGTGATCTCCACCTTGTTGGACATCTAGTTCCTCCATCCCATGTCTACTTGTCACCATTCTCCTCCACGGAACATCAATCACCGGTCACTGCATATCTGAAAGTCATTTTCTTAGCAATGTCTGCTCAACCAACCCCCCCCCCAAACAAAAAAAATTGCCAAGACATTTAAACTCCTCTCTTAAACATAAAATACTCTAGAGCTTTGATGAACTCAAACTTTCTTTTGAGCCCTCAAACGATCAGACTCATTGGGCTTCATAACATGTACACAAGAAGAGAAGGGCTTTCCAAGCATATTACATCTTTGCAAAGATGGGTATCAAAAGCATTGGTTGAGAACGTTAAAGACATATTCTTTCATGGGTATTAATGGTTTTCTTAACTTTGGATACATCGTTGTTGTATGTGGAGGCTGGAAGACTGTCCTATTGTCTCTGCTTTCGTGCATTTGAAGCAATCAAGGATTTCGAGGTTGTTTAAAGATTATTCCAATGTTCGTCAATACTGATACACAATGAGAGGACAGTATCTTTTATCTGAAAGTTGGAAAAATTTTCCCACAACTTCAAATAATTGGTCCTGTCACTATCTTTTTCTACTCTGCTCAGTACAAACAGCTTGCCTCTTTTCTTTCGTCCTTGACACATTAATGTTTGCTTATGAGGTAAAAGAATCATTGGGAACATGTAGAAAGAGGACATTAGTCTTTTGCACATTTTATTTAACTACATAAACTACGCAGAAACTAACATTCAATATTGCACCAAACTCTTTTCATGGAACATAGGCTCCGTCTGATAAATTGTGTTCAATCATAAAAACCACTCCTAGGTAACTGAGCATGGGATGGGGTAAACGCGAAAATCAGGGGAAAAATGCACCCACTCTGTTCCTACTGCCCATACACACCCTTTGCAAAAGAGAAAATGGCAAAACAAAAGCTTTCTAACATCTAAGATAGTAAGGTTTGACCAAGATATTGCATCTTAATACTGTGAATTTTTCCCATAAAGTTTGAGTTCCATTACGGACAAATAGGTTGCTAGGACATATAGCTGGTGATGATACTAAAAGAGAATGTCCAGCTTGGACAAGGTACGAGTCAGGTAACTTGTCCTAATCACCAGATGCTGATCTGACGTGGAAGGTCCCAGATCAGCTGGGGGAGCCCAAGAAATACTTAGCAACATAAAAGCTACCAGAAGGAGTAGAAGGGGACTTTCATTGAGAATCCTACCTTGGGTAAGAAGGTACCACCTCTAGAAGGCCACACCATCATTTCTAGAACGCTACGTCACACATAGGCAAAAGATCCTATAACGGCCAAATATTCACTGACAATTCGATTAGAGATCACAATAATAGCTAGTGTATATAAAGGGAGTCAATGCACTGCCCTATAAAAGAACAATTGTATTCATCCTCTTTCTCAAATAACATCCTCCAAAGAGAAAGAACCTCCGGTACAGTGGACTGCCCCAACTCCAATGTTATTTTTACCTGTGGTCTCAACCAGGAAGAATCCATATAAACCAATTTTTCAATTATTATCTTGACTTTATGGGCTATTTTTCACGTGTGCGACTGAATCCGTGTTTGATCTGCATTTTTATACCATTTAGGTATCATAGACTGAGAGAGAGGTTTTCATTCCTTATCTAAAAATATTTAATTTGTGTAAGTTTTTCTTTTTTAAGAAAAAAATAAGCTGTGATTTATTTTATGGGCGAACGGCGAGAATTGAACCCGCACATGGTGGATCCACAATCCACTACCTTGATCCACCTGGCTACATCCGCCCCCTCTACTAGTATTTAGATTAAAAAATGATCAATTTCGACCATTTCTCATTATTTCTTTCTTTTTTTTAGTAACATGTAAGATCTATTGCTCATGCAATTTGGGATCCTCATTTTGGTCAACCGGCTATGGAAGCTTTTACTCGAGGGAATGCTTTTGGCCCATTGAATATCGCTTATTTTGGTGTTTATCAGTGGTGGTATACAATTGGTTTATGCACCTCCAAAGAGAAAGAACCTCCGGTACAGTGGACTAACCCAACTCTTCAGTTGGGCGAACCACTCTAGTTTTGTGCACTTTCATCCATTTAACTTGACACACACGATACACTTGACCAACATCCCATTCAACTCAACACACCTCATGCTTCTCAGTTTTCAGATTACAAAATATTTTGGCAGATGTTTTTCTGCATAGAAAGGATATACACTCAAAACATGTCAATTACCCACAAAAGAGTGAAGCAAGCAATATAAACCAAAAACCTCATTTCTGTAAAAATATAGCATCTGCTGTATGAACACCAGAATAAGTGAAAATAGATGAATGCATATCAGGAAAATGACCATGGAACCTCAATCATCGATAGAATTTATCCATTCTTCAGTTCAAGTATTCCATGTGATGATGTCGGACACATTAAAAACAGTATTGGGCAAAATAAAGGTTCCAAGCAGTGACAAAAGCATACCTGTTAGCTATTTCTCTCCTAACTGGGCTTGAGACCTGATCTAACAGCCCATTTGGCTCATGTTTCTTGAGGTTTTTTTTTTCCCTCCTTTTCAGAACCCTCGCCAATATCCTCTATGAACATTTCTATCCAATACTAGGTCAGGAAAGCTCTTTCAGATAAAAAAGAGCCAAGGCCATCAATTCAACTTAACAGCTTCCTGTCAAGGAGCATAATTAAAGATCATCTTATAGCTGCAACTCAAAAGTAAGAAATCACATCCAAATTCATAAAAAATGGCAACAAAACCATGTCATAAAATCTAGAACTTTAGGAATAGTACGAATCGAAATTACTTCCACAAAACAGCTCAGTATTCAAGAGCAGTTTTAGTCGGGAAAGAGGAATCAATAACAACCCCTGGGTTGTAACTTCTGCACTCTCACATGGGTGCGCTCGCGCTCGCGCATGCGTGAGCGTGTGTGCATGTGCGTGTGCGTGTGCGTATGCGTGTGTGTGTGTGTGTGTGTGAGAGAGAGAGAGAGAGAGAGAGAGAGAGATTCACCTTGAATCATTTACGCCAAAGCTCATCAAATCTCCAAATATATGAAGAAATAGCACTTGCAGCAACTTACATACGTATATATCTTATATACCGAGAGAGACCCTTTGGGCGATTTGGCGAATAGAGACAAGCTCCGGAAGGTGAGAAAAATCAAGAGGAAAGAGACGAAGAGTCCAAGAAATAGATGTTGAATTTTGAAGAACTGAAAGACTTTGCATTAAACCAAATGAAGCAGCCAAACCAACACAAACAATTTTGAACGCGTGAGTGAAATGGTCAACCTCCTTGCTTTATATTTGAAATTTTTGGATTTTAAGTCTTCATTTTCAATTCAGTACTAATTTCGGTATGATATATTCCTTTAAATTTTATTTTTATTTTATTAAAATGTGAAGTAATTCTAATTCCATTCTCAATTTAAGAGAGTTAATTCATAAAAATTTAATCTCCAATGAAATCTCTATTTAGGTTCTCTAAAATATAAAATTTAATTTAACTTTCTACATTTGAAAAGTCAAACTCATTTTTTACTCTATTCTTTTTGGATTATAAAAAAGGTATATTTATCTTTTTGATCAAAATATTCAGTGTAAATATATCTCAACTAAATTAAACTTATTTCTTCCCTTCGTTTGAACCTCTGAATAAATTTCTTTGAGTAAGCTAAATTTCTCTTCAAATTCCACAAGCACAACATCAAGATATAACTATTAAATTATTGCTTCAACCTGTTTCTCTTGTTAATTAATTGACACTATTGATTCCATTTTATAACAAGCACTCTCATTTGGCGATTATCCCCTCAACTTGTTCACGGGTATGTGTACATATATTTATACAATTTGTATTGATTTTAAATTAATCAATAAATTTTAAATAAGTTAGTGTATATATTTTGTGTTTGTTTGTATATCTTGGTTTGAAATAATTTATAGATTAATTTTGTTAAAAGAATCGATGCAAAATAGGAGAGAAACCAAATTTATTCCCAAAAAAGATAAAATGTAAGATGATAAAATGATAAGAATAAAAATTCCTATTGGAATGGTATTTAAAAATTAACTCTCTATTTTGATTTTTTATAAAAGATACTCTCTATATCAGAAAAAAATTGTTTCTATATTTAATCAATAAAGCCCTACTTATCTGGCCTAAATCCAATTGAGAAAAAAAAGGTTCTGGAGTTTGGTTTTTGATTCATGAGTTATACCTATCAATTCTAATACAATCAAACATTAAATGAATCCAAGCAACACAATTTGATTCTAACATCAAATGACTTATAAAAGAAATTGAAGAGTGAAGGATTAAAAAATAATAGCACAAATGATGGTAATAAATGGAGTCCACGTAATGCAAAGCAACAGTTAACCGAAATCAATGACTTTTTGCGTTCTAATTATAATTCACTTTATTTATAATAATATTCATTTATGGGTAAATTATACTAATAGTCCCTGAGGTTTTTTATTTATTACATTTTTATCCCTAAAATTTTAACTTTATTAATTTTGTCCCCAAAGTTCAAACATTGAGTCAATTTGGTCATAGACACTAACTGCCATCACAAAAAATAGACGGAAAACACCGTGTGCCCATCACATGCATATCTTTAAGGTTATTTTTGGTATTTTACAGATAAAACAAAGGGAAAAATTGAAAAAGGGAAAAAAATGAAAAATTGGATGCCTCCCTCCCTCCCAAAATTGGATGCCTCCCTCCCTCTCTCTCCCCCCTCATAAATCAAAAGCCTCAGCAACTCCCCAGGCCAACCGACGACTGCCACCAACTCTATTGCCCCTCCACCATCCAAAATCCATTCTACAGAACCTCCACCACAAAGCCAACTCAATCATCTAGTAATTACATCATAACTCCTCAAGCAAAGCCAACTTCTAAGCTCACCGCCACCACCACCACACACCCAAACCCCGCCATTGCTGCCTCCGCCATAAAAAAAAACATGAAATCTCAATGACCCATACAATTTTTGAGAACGAAACAGAAATTAGGGAGAGAGAATTAGAAAGAGACAAAGGGAATCACAATCACAATCCAATACCCAATTCAAACCTAATTTTTCATCGGTCCAATTTTTGGGGGTCTAATACTCAGATAATTGATGGACAATTTTCGGGGTATGCTTTTATGCTTTTTGTGTTGTGTGTGTGCTGGGGTTTGAAATAGGGAAAGGTGTGTTGTGTTTGAGGGCAACAGAAGCAAGAATGTAGAGAGAGAGAAAAAAAGACCAATGAGAGAACAAAGAGGGGGATTTGGATGTCGTGGTGGGCGGTGTGGTCAGTGTTAGCATCCTTGAGATGGAGATTTGCTGCTTGTGTTGTGTTTGTGCGTCACATGGAGGCTAGGGTTTTGATTCTTTGTCATGGATCAGTCAGCACACACAAGAGAAAGAGCACAACAACATAGATAGAAAAGAAAAGAAAAGAAAAAAAAAAGGAGAAAGAAGAAGATGCATGTTTGTGTGTATGTCTAATATTGTCCAGATAGAGAAAAATGTTGTTTGGGTGCATAGATTATTATAAAAAACCAAAAATACCCTTAAAGATATGCACGTGACAGGCACATGGTGTTTTTCGTCTATTTTTTTGGTGATGGTAGTTTGTGTCAAGGACCAAATTTATTTAATATTTGAACTTTGAGGACAAAATTGATGAAATTAAAACTTTAGTGATGAAAGTGCAACAAGTGTCAAACCTCAAGGACTATTGGTACAATTCACCCTTCCTTTCTACTCCCTCTTGCATTTCTTTTCTTTTTTTCCCCTGGTTTTTCTATTTTCTTTATATCTGGAGGCCATTAAAAAGATGGAGGTACTGAAAATAATTTGAAATAACTTAAAATATGATAATTAAAAAAAATGATGTGATAGTATTTACTATTTAGTTTAGCAAAAACTCTACAAAATGCACAATGACAAAATTTGATTGATATAATCAATACAAAAATTTGAAATAAAACATTTTTGAGTTGAAATAATTTTATGAAAGAAACTATCGGTCAAGCAATAGAACGATTGGGGTCAAATAAATGAGTAGTTTTTAATTGTTAGTAAGGTTGTTTGATTATGGTTTAAGCGTTAAGGGTTCGAGTCATAGAAATAGTCTCTTTATAAGTAAAAATAATACTAAATACATCTGATATTTTGTAGACCCCATAGTAACAAGAATCTCGTATACTGTGTTGCCATTTAATTCCAATACTAACTCCACTTTTGTTTTTTGAAACTTTTGCACCAGGTCCATTCAGTTTGTGTTTTTCCAACAACAAAAATTTATAAACCCAACAATTGCACTTTTCCATTGTCATTTGTCTTGCAACCTAGTATTAGTATGATTGTGTTAGTTATCATTCTATTATTTACATAAATCATGGTGTTTTTCAAAATTTTGATCCAAATTCAAACAGTTGACTTTAAATTCTACTAAGTTCCGATAGAATCAGTACAAATGCACTAACAAACTTTTATATAAAGGGTGAGTGATTGTCATTTTCATAATCAATAACTAAAAATTAATTAAACCAAAATAAACAGTTCAAATCAATTTTATTGTAATGATACCCTATTTTTTCTCGTAAATATCAGTTCACATCCCAAAGCATTACTTTTGCATTTGAAATCAGCATGCAACCTCCCTAACTCTAATGCTCTACTTGGTAGAAAGGATGGAAAATTGGAGGGATGGAAAGTATGAAGGATATACTTTCTATCCTTCAAAGGAAGGAAAGCAGGAATGATACATTTTCCTTCCTTTGTATTTGGTAGGATGGATGGAAAATACAAATCATTAATTTTTTTTTAGCAATACTATTGGAACATAATTTAGGGACTTAATGAGTGTGTCCATTAGATGTCAGTTGCTCCGAACATTAAGAGCAATGCTACATGGACTTAAAAAGTAGACTTAAAAACTAGACTTGCTAATTACAACCATTGATTTCACTGTAGGTCCCAGTATTTATTGGGACCTACCACCTATTCAATGGTTGAGATTATCAAGTCAATTTTTTAAGTCTAGTTTTTAAGTCCATCTAGCATTACTCGAACATTAAATCATCACTAGGTCCCAACATTATCAATTCAATTGTCATAAATACATTACGTCCTCAAATTATGTTCCTAAATTATGTCCCAATAGCATTAGTGTTTTTTTTTTGTGCTTACTAAGATTAGGGGTGACAATCAATTTGTGTCGTGTCAGGCTTGTGTCGAGTCATTACAGGTTCGTGTCAAACCTAACTCAATTCATTTAACTAATCATGTCGTGTCAAATTGATGGTGTAAATTTTGAGTTTGACGAGTTTAATTGAAAATGAGCCGTTTATATTTCGTGTTCATGTTCGTGTGTTAGGTCATTTTCGAGTTCATGTCGAGTTATAATCAAGTTCGTGTCATAAAATTTATGCCGTGTTCGAGTCATATCATTGTGTTAAATCAAAAAATTTCATCCCTAGTTGAGATGGAAAAATATATATATATTTTTAATTTAAATTTTTATTTTTATTTTTATTTTTTTTAAAAAAATATAAATACATATTTTATAATTCTATTTATATATGAAATTAATGTATACATAATATATATATATATATATATATATATATA
>CM042199.1:18777849-18811739 GCA_023539305.1 Ilex asprella | reverse complement strand
AAAGGATATATAGACAAATAAAATACATTTCAATACAAATAATTAATTTTTCATCAACTTTCTTTCTGATTTTGGATGTTTTGATTTTGGTGAATTGGAAGGAAAGCTTATCCATTCATCTTTTCATCTTTCCTATTTTCCTTCCTTACCAAACATGATATTTTATTTATCCCTCAAACTTTTCATCCTTCCTTTTTTTCATCATACCAAACGGAGCATAAGTGGGTACATTGAAAGATTTTCCACATTTTTTGGGCTAAAAAATATGAATCATTCATGATCTGAAACTTAACGTGTGTTTATCTATTACTACATAATAAAGGAAAGTTAAAAAAAAAAAAAAGACATTTGGTATGTCTTATTATAATTGAATACCTTGCAATATGTGAAGTTTGGCTGCTAAGGACTTTTTAACAAACTCTTTCCATTAAACATCAATGTGATTCATTGGGGTGCAACACGGGAAATTTTTCACCTATCTTACTAGTATTCTCAGTCAAGTACACTTTCCTTCATAGTTTTAACAGTGCGTTAGTATTTGTAAGATTAAGTCTCACAAATTTTATGATGTCTATCAACTATCTAAAACAACCTCCCACTTTTATTTGAATTTTAAATTGTCGATGCAAATAAATAGAGAGGCGTAGTTAATGAGACCATCTTAACTATGGTTATTGATGTGAACCCCAATCGATTTGCTTTGAGACCCAACAACAATCTTGGAAATACAACCCAAGAAAGCCAAACTCAGGTCTATGGATGGAGAATTTAGACCCGTTGAGAACTCGTGTCAAGAACCTAGATTATATTAAAATCTAGACCTATTGAAGAATCCATCTCAAGAACCCAAATTACAAGGAGGAACGCCACAAAGGTTATGATCTACCTTTGATAAGTTCAAAAATTCAATCAAGAACAAGAGGAGTAAACTCAACTCAACTCACAATCAAAATTCATTATGTATTGTCTCTCTTTTTTCATTGATTAAACGCCTATTTATAAGGTTGGTCATTACAAGGATTAGGAAACTTCCTAAAATAACTATCCTAATTAAGAAATATCTCTTACTTATTGATAAAGAAATATCTCTTAATTTCCTAAGACTCTTACTTGAAGAAAAGAAAGACAATCAGCCTTTTAATTGGCTGATCACATGCCTAAATAGAAAAAGGAAAGTACTTGGCATTTAAGCCTTACAATTAGACCCCAAAAATAGTGAATAGTGCATGGTTACTGTAGCATGAATAGTACGTGCTACAGTAACTTATTCTAAACCCTAGTTCAAATAAAATAATAAGACATATGTGGGTCAAGCATCCTCAAACCCACTTATTCTAAACTAATAATAAAAACTCTTTAAACAAATTAAAAGCCTTAACAACAAAAGGCCCTATCTCTAAGTCATGTCTTTATGTCTTCAATAGTATGGATCAAGTGGATCAAAATTGGTTCTCCTTCTTTCAAGACCATCTTGAGTGTTGGGCTCCTGCTAGCTTCATCCCAAGTGAATTTCACAAATCTTTGCATTGCTTTCTTGATCTTCTTTAATTGGCGCATTTGGACATGCAAATGATCTTCAAGAGTAGGCCCACCTTAGTTCTCATCAGTTATAAACCACTCAAACATTTGTGATAGAAAAATTTGGTAAGAGTAGTTAGAATGAAACTTCCAACACTATTCATAGAGAAAAGTGCGCAAATAGAGATGGTTGGAGTGCTAATGAGGCATTACTAGCTAGTAGGCATCGTGTGGGGTTTGGCCAGCACACTAGTTTGCATCCAGGCGCCAATAATCATCTATGATAAAAAAAACTATTTCAATCACGTGTTATTTAGACTCATAAATGCAACATAAAATTAAATGTTCATAGTCGACACAACTTACTTAATTAGCTATGAAGTATGTCATTCCTTCTTCTTTTTTTCGTATCCAATTTGAAGTCTTGTGAATTTTACTTCGCACGAAAGAAAAAAGAAAAAAGAACATAGAAAAAAAGTGTTGTTGAATCTTTTATGCAAGAGAGAGAAGTTTTTGCAATGACTACATGACGGAAAAATGATAGTAACCATAGCACTATTACTCTAGTGGGAAAGTATTCAAGTTGGGCAGCATGTATTATAATTGTGGAGGCTTACCAAACTCGTTTCAGAGCATCTTCAACAATAATTTGTATTTTAGCTACTCAGAAAGTCACTTTTTTTATTTTAACTACTTACTTTTTCAATACACACTCCAACAGATTCTCTATATTTTTAACTACTCCTTTTAAATATTATTTTTTATTCCTTTTATATTATTTTTTTTAGGAATAATGAAAGGGAGAAAGAGAGATAATGGAAGAAAAGAGAGGAAGAGAGAGAAAATAATACATATAAATGTTTATATATTACTATAGTAACACTATATTTAGAGTATCACTGTAATAAAAATGTATTTTAGATAATATGGAGATCATCTGTTGGAGATGAATTTTGACATTGATTAGCTAAATTTTAGCTATTTTGTTCATTTACAACATCTGTTGGAGATGCTCTCAGTAATGCTTTCACAAAAAGAATTAGGCCAAGTCTGACAAGGACAATAGTTGGGAGTTTTTATTATTTTTTTGAATTTGGAAAAAAATAATGAGTAATACTATATGGACTTAAAAATTAAATTTAAAAATTAGACTAACTAATCACAACTATTGAATAGGTAGTGGGTACCAATAAATGATGGACCCACAGTGAAATCAATGATTATATTTATCAAGTCTAGTTTTTATGTTTGTCTAGCACTGCTTAAAAACTATCTGTTGTACCGCACGTTACTAAGGTAAAGTTATGAATCTGGTATCGATTTTAAAAAACATGAACTTACTCATAAAAAAAATTTGGATCGAAAAAATTGGGGCCAATCCCAAAATTTTGGACCAATTCTAATTCCACCTTATTGAAACATAATTTGCATGTTTGAAACGTAATTTAACTTGAACGAGGTGTAACATTTGATCCCACGTCAAAAATAGAAAGAGTTTTTTTTGGAGGCCGGTGCCTAGGCCCAATAGGATTTTTAAAAAAAAAAAAAAAAAAAAAATTCACCGTCAATTTTATTTTGGATTAAGTCTTTGTTAAAAAGTGTAACGCCCCAAAATCCACCTTGGACGGCATTACTATCTGAAATAATTCACATCATGAGAGCAACTAATGAAATTCGTAAATAAAGAAAATTACATTCATCATCCATAATATCTACAATATCATCCAAAAGAATATGCCAAACCATGATATTTACATCCCAAAAATCAAGTACTATCTTGCAGTGGAATAAACATGATGATGGCTCAAAAATAATCAGTCCAAGTCCAGTAGTCTGCCGAGGGTTAACTAATTTAGTTGTGTGACATAAATGTATGACTAGTTAATAGAGAGAAAGACGCACAAAAGGTAAGTGGTTCGCCCCAACCGGTGAACTGAGGTTATGTCTACTGTAATGGAGTCTCTTGCTCCTCGAGGTTATATATATTGATTCTTATCGAATTGTGGACGACGGATTATTACAAGAGGTTACTCCTTACTGGCAGTATTACGGGGGATGCTCAGGGGGAGACGAAGGAGCCATCAAGAAGAAGATGATGATTTTGGGTAAGGCAACACTGTTCTATTTATACGATCCGTTCTCTCCAAGGTTCCCACCAGCTCCTCTCGTTCACTTGCTGATGCTATGGGGACCTCCCGTCCTTGGTCTACAAGAAAACCCTGCTAGCCGGCGTTACTGTACCCACTGAGTCTAGGCCGATACGCACCACCACTGCCAGGAGGTGGGTGCGATTATCAAAGGTTTCAGAGATGGTCCTCCTATCCTTTGGGACATGTGGCATGGTGGGATGTGTCTTGGGTTAGGGTTCGACTCTTCTTTCTTTAGCAACCTTTTGGCTTTGGCTGGACCGTCGGTCTCATTGGGCTACGCCTCCTGGGCCAGTAAGCGATCCCAGGATGTTGTGGGATCATTAGGCTCCATGGTTATAGTGCCCCATACTCAAAATTCTGTCCCAATTAGTTGCCCCCAGCCCCTGGTCACGATGCTGAAGGCACCTCTGACTTGGGGTTAGAAAATATCTTCTCCGGGTCTTACTCTATTTCTTAATGTAATGGGGCTACCTGGTAGTCGGGTCTGGTCCTAGTTTGGGTAGGGTCGATATTCGCCAGTTATGGCTTGCATCGACTGTTGACCCTAGGGATACGGTTTCCTTTGCGCGTCCTGTCACTGGTCTTGTCACGGCTTAAATGCTGCGTATAAGGGGAGATTTCTTTGCCCTTTCATATTTTGTGCCCTTCCAAAAAAAAAAAACTCTCTCATGTCTTCTTCTTCCCCATTGATTCTCGAGACGTCTCGTTCCAGTCCCACTTGGTGACTTTGAGCTCCTTCTTCTCCGGTTCTCTTCTGTTTCTAGCGCTCCACTAGGTACATTCTCTCTCCCCTTTCCTTTCTGCTTCGATGTGGATCCATTCGACCCTCCTTAGTGGGGATTTGGGTTTCATTTTTTGATTTGGAGTTTTAGTTACTTTAGGAACCATTCTGACGACCTCTCCTTCCTTTCGCGGATTGTGGATCACTCCTCGGTGTTAAGGATACTCCTTTTTAAAACTTGGTGTCTGAAACCTTCTGAAACCTTCATTTTTAACGAATTGCGTCTTGCATTTACCTTCTCTCCATTCTTGCTTGCAATCTAAGCTTTTGATGGGGAAATTCGTCGTTTCTTCTAAGTCGGAGTTTGTTGACAAGGAGATAGAAGGGGCCTCGGCGGCTTCATTTAATGGTTGTTCCTCTTCTACTGACGATGAGACCTTGGGGACTGTCCCAGGAGTTTCATCATTGGAGCCTCCTGTAGACACCATGCCTCTCTCCACTTTGCCTTCTGGTCCTCATACTCAGTCGAGGAAGAGGGTGTTTGGAGCGAAAACACCCTTGACCCTAAGAGGAAAACCCGTCGTGACCAGTTCGACCTGTCATGCAGTGCTGAGGATACCCCCATCTATCTTAATGAGGAGGACCTGGAGGATCTGAGGTGGGAATATGGCTTCCCCGATTTTGTATCCTTGCATTCCCCCGAGGAGCACAAGAGGTGTAATTCCTCTATTCCCAATTTGACATGTTTTTATGAGTCTGCTTTTCGGGCTGACCTCCGTTTTCCTATTCATCCTTTTATCAGAGATGTTTTTGCCTTTTTAATGTCTATCCAGCTAGGCTCTCTCCTAACAGCTGGGGCCTTCTAATTGGTTTCCTTGTTCACTGATTTGAGAGCAAAAATGATTCCCCCCTTCCATACCAGAATTTGCCTCCCTATTCCAGCTCAAGTCTTCCCCTTCCTTGGGCTTTTTGTATTTTCTAAGAGGGTAGAAGCGAAGACTATGATTTTTGGGCACCCTTCTTCTAACAAGGAGTGCAAACCTAAGCTCTTCTTTGTTAGGGGGACTCCTGGGAACTGTCTGGGGAGCCTGGTGACGTTCCTCGCATTCCCAAGTCTTGGGAATTCCAAGCAATATTAGTAAGGCCAATTTGGCTGGGTATGTTTTTCTTTCACTTTGCTCCTAATTTTCGTGTCTTTTCTCACTTTGGCATGTCTTGAAGGTTTTTGTCCTATTCTGAACGTAGATGAATCTACTCGAGTTACCAAGGCTGAAGCTTTCGGTTTGCAATCCTTTTCTGATCTGGTGACAGACAAAAAACTCGCTGAGCACAAGCTCGGTCCACCCATCATCCTTCCACCAGAGGTCGTATCCTTTCCTGCCCCCAGCCTGAATCTATGGATCCCAACTTGATCATGTCAGTCTTCTCGGATTCTGAGCAGTCTAGGAAGAGAAGGAAACTGGTGAAGTGAGTGCGACCACCACCCAACATGGGATCATTATCTGGTCCTAAGGTCGCTTCACTGAAATAGAAATACGGGGATCCTACCACCCTTGGGCCCGTCTCCTCACCTCCGTTGTCCACTGATCACCTCAGGAGCAAAACCTCCCCTGACGAGCTTTCGGTGGGGCTGCCCCGGGCTTCTACGACCTCACTTGTTCCACCTCGACCCGCTTCTCTGTAGGGCAATAAGAAGACAAATGCCCCTCATCCGGGTCTCAGAGGTAAGGTTTCCTTTGTGATCCTGAGGCTACTGTGGCTGCTTTGTCTGAGCTGGTCACCACATCAGATCCCAGGGTGGCTATGCAGGTTTCTTTTAAGAGGAAGATCGAGCATACCATTCAGAGTCTAGTCGAAGTACCCAAAGTCTCTTAACTGATTCTTTTAGCTCTCGTTTTTTGCGTTGTCTGATTCCATTTCTTTTCACAGTCACTCACCTGTGTGAAGATGATAGACATCACCATGAACAAGAACTCGCTGGGGCTAAGGAGCCCCTCGATGCCGTGACAACGGCTAAGGAGGTGGCCGAGAGCAAAGTGAGGGTCCTGTTCGTCGAGGCGGTCGAGATGAAAAGGCTCTTTGACAAACTGGACGCCTGTTTCCAGGATTTTTTTTAGGCTAAAGGACGCCGAGCTAAAGGCTAAGAACACCAAACTGTGGCCAAAGAAGCTGAACTGAAGGCCAAGTGGGCCGAGCTGATTGCCAAGGAAACTGAGCTAGTATCTTCAAAGGGTAGAGTCTCAGAACTCCTGAAGGAAGGGGCCATGGCCTTCATGAATAGGTTTGTGAACTTTCAAGATCAGGTTGAGGTGGCATATTCAAACCTCAACTTTGATTGCTTTGTTCCTCGGCTCGAAGGCCCGAAGCCTGTTGGGGCGAGCAGCTCAGAGGAGGGTGCTGCTGTAGTTGAAAAAGAGCATGATGCTGAGAAGGCTGCTGAGCCGGCTGGTGATTTGGAATCGGATGTTTGAACTCCCTTCTTCTTTGTTGTTGTAACCTTTGGAATTATGTACTCGTATTTTCAGAACTGCTGTTGTTTTGGTCCCTTCTTCCTTTTCTTTTATAAACAAAATGCTCTTTAAATGGGGAGGTTCTTGCATTGGACTGAGCTATTGTAGGATCTCTTCTGTAGTTGGGTTGTTTCGCCTTTATCTTCCTCTTTACTTCTAACTTAAGGCAGGTGAGTCGGCTTGCTGAGCTTGCCACTTGTCGCATACCTATGTTAAGATTCTCTGAGGCTATTCTTGTCTTTTCTTATTCCACTTCACGCACTATTGATTAGACAGTTTTGTTCACTTGAGAACATGCGTCGTCGGTGAGGCTGGTGGCCCCTTGATCGTAGTGCCTCAATGATCCCTACGTCGCCACGCATCCCTCTCATTAAATATGAGGGTCGTGTCCTTGTGAAAGTGATGGGCGTGTGTCTACCAGGCTTATAAGTAGGCTTCCCCTAGAGACTTGTGCTTTATCCTTTTTGTACTTGAACCTTTTGCCCCTTTTTTTTTCTGTTGGTGTGGTTCTTCTTCTCTAGTGTCTTGAGAGAACTGTTCACTTTTTGGTTGTTAGCTTGGCTATGGAACAGCTCATCCCTCCTTACAGTATCATGGAACGACTCTTTTCCCGTGCTGAAGCCAGCGTAATCAATGAGGAAGAGGCTCACTCTATTGCAGTGCGCTTCAACTTTCCCCCTGAGGTGGTCGTGTGTCCTATTAATTTGCGACCGTTTCACTTTCTGGTTAAGGATGAGGCTTGTTTCTTAGAGGCCCCCTTTCTGTTAGGGCTTTGATTCCCACTTCCTTCCTTCATTCATGAGGTCCTCCACTTCTTCAGCTTTTGCCCTGCCGTGCTCTTCCCGACAGCTTGGGCGATCTTGTTGGCCTTTGCACCAGTATGGGGGAAGTTATTCCCCCAATCTAGGGCCACTATACCGGAGTTTCTTTAGTTTTTTCATCCCAAAGGGGTATCCAAATTCTATCGTTTCATTCCAAGGCAGGGCGGAGAAATTCTTATTCGGGACCTTCCTCCAGAGACTGAAGGGTGGAGGATGAGGTACTTCTTCATTTTTCAAGTTCGTAGCCGCCTCACCAATAGCCTCCACAAAGGCTTGGTGATCAAAGGCCGGTGGTGGTAAGTTGTTCCACCCACCGTCTCGATGTCCTTTTCCTCAATTAGCCATCTAGATATGTCAGATAGAAAATGAGTCTCACATTGTATCCTAATTTGGGGATCAAACACAAAACGTTTAGAATTTTCTCATTGTCCCCCTAGTAGAACGTATGTCGCATACTAGTAGACATTCACCCCTTGAACTATCCTGTTCATCCTCTTTTTTATTCGAAACCCAAGGTTATACTTTCTAACCCTAGTGCTTCTCTTTCCATGTACTTTTTTTATCTTGCATATAATTCATATAACACATAGCACATAATCATGTTGCATAATAGAGCACAAAACATGAAATGCACAAAGAATGTAATGGGCTAGACCCAAAGCTCATCAAGCCCTAGGTAATTCGTATACCTATGCTCTGATACCAAGCTGTGACACTCCAAAATCTGGGCGGTCTTTTGTTAACCGTTGAAAATCCATCAACCCGCAAAAATACTCGTGGATGTCACTTAACCCGACACTACATCGATAATATCCTTTTAACTGGGATTTTAACCCACAATTTCAATCCGAATTCAATTATTCATTGGATCCAACCAAAGTCCAATATGACTTAATACACTTCATTTTATATTCATTTGTATCATTGGAGGGAAGGAAAACCTAGGCTGAAAGCATGGCAAAACATCTTTAAATTTTAAAATTTTTTGGAAACTGTACCAGTACAGATTGCTCACTAGAGTTGGGCGTACCGGTATGCTCGACTCTCAGGACAGCAGCGTACCAGTACACTCTGCCGATTTTTGCCTATTTCAACCTTTTTGTATTTCAAACTCATTCCAAACCCTTCCACAATCATCCCATACACGATATACACCATTTCCAACATAAAACTTGTTACCTACAAGTTCTATTACATTCATTTACATAAATTTATATGTCAAAAGCATCCATTTCACAATAAACAAGATATGGTTTAAATGCCACATGTCAGCCTTTTTTCACCCTTGATGGCCCAAATGAGATCCGTCTACCGGCATATACTCTACACCTGAAATATTTTCCCATATAGAGTGAGCCACACTCAATAGAGTATCCCCTACAGAGGCTACTCCCCCCTAGATGCACATGAAGTGTTCACATGCAACAACAATTTCATTCAAATGTACGCAACTCCAAGATGGAATTTACTATGACATGCCATACAATGAGGTGAGACTCATTCATGCACTCAATCTGAGCCATTCTCTGCTCCTCAACACAAGGAAGTGCCAATGTGTATGAAACCATCATCTATGTTACACATCGAATGACCTTACAATTCTAGGGCCTTTCATGGAGTGGATATTCATGTACTTACATCAAAGGTCACCCAACCTACACGGAATTCATGGACTTCCGTGTACACCGACACACTTTATGAGCTCTTATACCAACGAAGTGGTACCCAATCATCAGGTCTCTCGCCCGAGGGATCTCTTAGCTCCTTCTTGCTACCCCAAACCAATTTATTATGCAACCATGTAGTTCAACTAGGCCGTTGGCCAAACTTTCCCAAGCCTTCTGTCAATCACCAAGTGTGGTGTTGACAACAACCATGCACCCACCCATGTGATGAGATGTTTTCGTGCATATACAATGTGATGCACCATTGCAATAATAATCATGTCCCATATGTATGAATGTCATATAGATCAATTAAACCACATATCAACATATTCTGTGGAAATTTATATCATATGCATATAACTTCCATAAATCATCATTATGCTCAACATATCAATAAACATATGTCCACATATAGCAACAACTTTAAAACATGTTATTTCAATTACATCAAAATAACAACATTTAATTATCCAAGACATTTAATCAAACGCCTTCAATGCACAATTTATTAAACACATAGCATGCCTCAAATTTCACCAAGTTACAAAAATGAGCTAAAGTAACTTCCATGTACCAAATTCAAGCAAGAATTTGTCTTTAGACATTTCAATACGAAATTTCCTCATTCCATGACCATAGATACACCTTAGGTCAATTTCAATATTAAACCCTTTTCCATAAGCATCAAATGTTAGGAATAAAACTCAAGTAGGAAAAATCCTACTTCTTGGAGCGTAGAAATGAAGGTAGAAGCTACAAGAACGCCTCCCAAGACCTCCAAAACTTGATTTCTCCCAAATCCTTCATTTTTGGTGTGGATGCGTAGCCCTCATCGACGTGATCAACTTTAATTCTTGGTTCGACAGATTCCGACCCACGGAACTACGAGAATTGACGGAAGAGAGATATATTTTCTCTATTTTCTCCCTCTTTCCCTCCAACATTGGAACCATCTTATTCTCAGTAGATATTTTTGCCAAAATATCTAATTTAAGTTTGTATTTATAATTTCCAAGGCATGGCTCAGATCGCGCCGCACACCCCCCACTTGTTCGGGTCCTTTTTATTTGATTCTGGTTTAAGTTCAAATTAATTTTATTTTAAATTTTATCCAATTATAAGAAAATTTTATAATTTCTATTATTGGAGACCTTTGTGAGGTCACCTGCCACCCAACCGCCTCGAACGATGTGTAAAATCTAACTTGTCGAAATTCGATAAAATTAGTCTGTGTGATTAGATTTCACGATACAAATTCAACGGTGAAATCCGTTGCGTCATACGAGCTCCAGAGAACACGTATTTTAACTCTGCATTATAGTGATAAAATGAGCGTTTTGCCCTTTTTTAGAAAAATTCAAAATTTTTGGGGTTTTACACACTTCCTATATATCAATCAAGCACTGAAACACAATTGCAAGAATGTTTTGAGGTTATTTGGCATTCCCATTGGAATGACCCTTTCGGATTAGTCAACCTTGTTTTCATTTCATTTCTATCAAAAACTCCACTCACCAAAACACAAAATTACAAGATTTTACACTTTTTATTTTTGACAAAATCACCTTCTCCACAATTCGACCTTCCTTCCCTGAGGATATGACCTTGGAATGCTCAATTCCAAGTAAAACATGACATTTTCAAGTCTCTCTTTGCTTGGTGAGAACTTTTGCACACACACACATTTTCCCCATTTCTAGCATCAAACCCGAGGAAGGGTAACACTCACCTACACAAAAAAGACATATATACATTCAAGGGTTCATGTTTGAAAATTAGGGTGAACACAATCAAGCACTAACTCGTAGGGAGTTGAGGAATTTAAAGTTGAGACAAGATGTCAAATTTTGTAAATGCTTGGACATGAAAATATGTATTGTTATTAGATGTCAAGTTAAAGAATGTTGTTTAATGTAAATGTGTGATTATAAATTTTTGCATATGGGCTATGCTAATATATGAGAATAATGTTGATCATCGACTATGTTATGGAATCTTTAATATCATGCACAGTGTGACAAGTTATTGATTAATAATTGGGGTCCACTCTCATGGAGTAGACTATATGTGCACTATTTTCAGGGTAGAATGTGACCGTAATGACCTTAGAGACCTAGATACCTTGGTTTAATTTTAGACTTAGGATGACTAAGGTGAATAAATTAGAATTGGGAAATTATCCAAAAATTACTTCTAGAGTTTTTAGTGAAAACATTTAGTAAACCTTAAATAAGTTTTAAAGAGATAGTTTGAGTCATTTATCGGACTCTACTTGAGCAACACCCTTTAGTGTTCAAGAGGACAAGTTTTTGCTCGGTTTTTGACATAGAAACTAGCAGGGACCGTTCTCTACTCACTTGTCTTTGGCTAGAGCGATCTCTAATAACTTAGCAAAAAAATTGTGAAGACTATCGAGTTGAGTAGTAGAGATCACCCTGTAGGTTGTTGTCAAGCTACTTAAGTGGTCTTGAGATGTCTCAAGTGGTCCTTGTTATGCTAGACTTGGTTTGACCAGTTTTCTCATTCTAATGACAACTGCTCTTTCATTGCTCGAGTGGTCGTTCATGAATATTGGCTTGCTAGGCTCCTAACATTGACCTAATTTTGAGCCTATAGATAGGGGAAGCCTTCTAAAGTTAAGGTATCTCTCTTGTGAGCTAATTTTCTACTACTTAAACCTTTAGAGATCACCATAAACCCAAGATTCCGAAGACACTGAGGCAAATCCATCTTGAAATTTCATTCAACTTCACAAATTGAAGAAGATGTTCTTACTTGGAACAAAACTCATTTAAGAAGTGTGCATCTCGAGGATTTTTGTAGAGAGGTTCGCTCAAAGAACTTAAATAATCCATTGCAATGGAGGAATTTAAGTGAAGTTGCGCATAACTTTGGTGGGGGAACCCATACGAGGGATTATTGAAAGAAATGGGTATCTAACCATGGTATTGGTTGAGGTATCAGTCTCAAATACTTGTAAACTGGCTTTGGCTAATGGATAGGTTTTTGTGAAGCACGAGTGGTTCCCCACAATTTTGCTCGGTTGGGTTTCCATGTCAACAATTGCTTGTGTTCTTATTTGCTTTAAATTTGCTTTTACACTTTCAATCTAGCACATACATGCACCATGTATTTGATGGTTTGTTTGTTTTAACATTCAATTCATTAAAATTTGCGTGTTTTCCCTTAGTTGGAATTTTTTTTGGGAGATTATGTGTTAATTGATTAATTGACATATTCATTACATCAATCTACATGACGGAATTTTTGGGTTGGTAAAATGGTCCAATTTCTTAATTGACTAATCTTTCATTGAATTTATAGTTGAGATGTTCTAGGTTAAAATTGGTGGTAGTTTGAACTTAAAATTGGATTAACCTATTCAGCCCCTTCTAGTTAGTGTCTTAATATATGTGTTTAATCTAGGGACGATCCACCATGCATTGCATTTCCCTAGTAAAAAAAGTTCATCCATTCTTAGGTGATGCGGGATTTTATAGGAGATTCATTAGAGACTTTAGTTTCATATCAAGACCCATGTGCAATCTCCTAAAGTCAGGTTGTAGCTTTTGAACAACTTAAAGGTTTATTGATTTCTGCTCCTATTATACATGTAAAACCCAGGAAAATTTGAATTTTTTTCTGAAAAAGGACCAAATAATAATTTGTCACTAGAATGAGGATTTAAAATATGTATTCTCTAGAGATTGTATGTCACAACGAACTTTGTCGTTGGATTTGTATCGCAAAATTAGTTACCCTGTCAAATTTCATCGAATTCTGAGATAATCAGATTTTTCACGTTTTTCAAGGTGACGGGTGTCTGGTGACCCCCAAAAAAAAAATTTTTAAATAAAATTTTGAAAGTAGAAAAATAATTTGGATAAATATCATATAAAATATTTGAACTTAAACCAGTACAAAATTAAATTATTTCGGGGCAAAAATAAACCCAAACAAGTGGGGTACACGTGGCGCGACTCGGACCAAGTCTTTAAAATTATAAAAAGGAGTTTAAAATCTGATTTTTTCAGATCTTTGTCTGCTGAAAACCACTAGGCAACGTTGGAGTTGGGGCAGAGAAAGAAAAAGAGAAAATCCAATATTCCTTCTCAGATTCACGGAGTTCTGTCGGTCGGAATTCGTCGAACCATGAATTAAACTTCATCTATGCGACAAGGGCTACGCAACCACACCAAAAACAAGGGATTTCATCGAAGATCCAAGGAGTTATTTTGGGAAAATCAAGACTTTTGGGCTTGTATTGGTGTTCTTGAAGGTTCTACCTTCATTTCTACACTCTAAGAGGTAGGGTTCTTCCTACTTTAGTTCATTTCCTACCTAGAATGTCCATAAGGGATGGTTAGGTGTATGTGGTTATATATCACTTGTCTATTGTTATGGAATTGAAGAATTGAGTATAGAAATAGCTTAGACTAATTTCTAGCTTAGTTTTTATATGTGGGAGTATTTGTGAAATTTATTGAAATTTGATGTTATGAGAAAAATTTTATGTGATAACATGATATGTTGCTTTGAAGGTGTTTGATAGAATGCCTTGAACGACCAAAATTGCTATTTTGGGAAAATTTAAATCATATGCTTAGTGTGTGCTTTACAATTGGAAATAGATATGTTTATGATATATGCTTTATGATATATTAGCATTATGATGACCATGAAAATTGTATGCATGTGATATTGTTTGCCATGATAGATGTTACATTTGGTGATTAGATGCATGTGAGATAAATTGATCATTTTGCATTATTGCATAGTGGGCATGGTGTTTGCATCACATTCATGAACTTTACGCATAACTGTGGGTGTGTGAGTGCCTGGTTTAATCAAACACCATATTTGGTGCTTGATGGGTGGGCTCGGAAAAGTTGGATCGAAGATCCGACTGAGTCGCATGGTTACATGCATGGAAAAACTTGTGTCAGCTATGGCAAGAAGGGCTAGATACTCCCTCGGGTGCAAAATCTGGCTACTTGGTTCACACACTCTCCTGAGGTGAAATTCTAGAAAAGTGTGATAGTGTACGAAATCGGAGGTTCTGATATCAAAATTCGTTGCCCAACAAAGACACAAGATTTTGTTTTCTTAAACACCCATTCAATGGGTAACATCCATCAATTATTTGGTTTTATAAAAATATAACTTTTATTTCAAACAATCATTGGATGTATTTTTGTCAAATGATGGTTCCATTGCACAAGTGTATTTCATTGTGTTGTGAGCCGATGAGGGCTCGAGTTAAAGTATAGGAGTGAGTCTCATCTCATTTCATGGCATTACATAGAATTCCTATCATTTGATGCATATTCTTGATTGGAATGTTTGAATGGATAAATGTGTTAATTGTTCTATGTATACATTTCATGTGCATCTAGGATGGGGAGTAGCCTCTGTAGGGAATACTCTATTGAGCGTGGCTCACCCTATACAGGAAAACATTTCATGTGTGGGCTATACACCAGTGGAGGGCTCTCATTCGGGGCCTCAAGGGTGAAGAGAGGCCGACTTGTGGCCTTTAACCTTAGATGCTGTAAGACTATTGTCAAAACTTGGTTTTGGCATGTATAAATATGAAATGCTTGTGATCAAACATATATGGAATATTTTTAATATAACCTGGCATGTTTTTGTATGAGTATGAATAAATGGACTCTGTGTGGTCAATTTTAACTCTTAAATGCACCCAGTGTGGTCATTGTTGAATATTGGACCTCGGATGGGTCTTGTAATTTTACTTGCAGAGGTTGTGTTTTGGGTAGAGCTTTCCGTACAAAGGAGACTCTGCCCGAATTTTGTTAAAGTAAGGACCCTCGAGGCATCATAACTTGGTATCAGAGCAAAGGTATACGAATTACCTAGAGCTTGATTGGGCATGAGTCTAGACTGGTGCATTCATTGTGCATTTCATGTTATGTGCTCAAATATGCTACATGATTATGTGTTACGTATTATGTGAACAGTATTCATGGTAGAATGTATTTGAAAAGGGGAAACCCCAAGGTTATGATCAGAGAAAGGGATGAACGATATAGTTTAATGTCTAGATGTCTACTAATAGGTGGCACAAGCACTACTAATGAGACGAGGAGAGAAATCTCAAAGTTTAAACTTGATCCCTATTTTTGGATACTATGTGCGTGTTATATTGCTATTTGACATGTGTGTAGATGGAAAATTGAGGGAGGGGAAGAGAACGCGGTCGAGAACGTCGAGGTAGTGGGTGGAACAACCAACCACCACCGGCCTTTGACCAATAAGCCTTCGTGAAGGCTGTTGGTGTTGCGGCTGCTACCATTGCACAGACCAGTGCTACAGCTACTACTATTGCACAAACTAGTTCAAATGTGGGCTAAAGAGGCTCAAGTGACCTCCAGAAGTTCAAGACACACCAGTCTCCAACCTTCATGGGATGGGCAAATCCGATAGTGGCTGACCATTGGTTCCAGCTGGTCGAGAAGATCTTAAGGGCCATAGAGATCACCTCTGATGCCACTAAGATAATGCTAGCTACTTTTCAGCTAGAGGGAGTATCCCAACTGTGGTGGGATTGGGTTAAAGCCTTAAAGAACTTCGAGGCTATGACATGGGATGAGTTTCAAGAGCTCTTCATGGGCAAGTATTTCGCAACTACCGTATGACATGTAAAGGCCCGGGAAATCCTAGACTTGAAGCAAGGCACAATGATGGTGCTGGGATACATCGCTAAGTTCACGGAATTAGCCCATTTTGCTGATGATTATGTGACCATTGACATGGCTAAAGTGAGGAAGTTTCAGGATGGGCTGAAATTGTCCGTTCGAGGTAAATTTGTGGGTCTTCTTCTACAAGACTTTGATTCGATGGTCAAGGCATCTATGGCCATTAAGAGATAGATAGACAACGCATGGGACATCCGGGAACCGGGTGTTAAAGGCAAGAGGAAGGAGGGCCAATCTTTTTCTTCAAGTTCGGGGAAGAGGCAAAGGACTTCGACTCCACAAGGTTGTGGCTACCAAGACCAAGGCCAAGGCCAATCCTCCTAAGGCGGGAGAAATCAAAGTCCTTCCGACTAGGTAGGCCAAAGGACTTTCAATCATTGCCATCAACCGAGGCACATGAAATGGAGCATCCCAGTCCCAGTCATCGGTGGGGCATTCACAGACTCACTTTAATCCTACCTACAACACCATAGGCCAGGGAAGCCAATACTAGTTCCAAGGTGCTGCACAGTGCCCTACTACTTTGATGTGAACCCCAATAGACATACTTTGAGACCCAACAACAATATTGGAGAAACAACCCAAGAAAGCCAAACTCAGGTCTATGGATGGAGAATTTAGATACATTGAAATCTTGTGTCAAGAACCTAGATTATATTAAAATCAAGACCCATTGAAGAACCTGTCTCAAGAACCCAAATTACAAGAAGGAATGCCACAAAAGTTGTGATTTACCTTTGATAAGTTCAAAAGTTCATTCAAGAACAAGAGGAGTAAACTCAACTCAATTTACAATCAAAATTCATTATGTATTGTCTCTCATATTGTCTCCCTCTTTTCATTGATTAAACGCCTATTTATAAGGCTAATCATTATAAGGAAACAAATCCTAATTTAATAAAGAAACAAATTCTAATCTAATAAGGAAACAAATCCTAATCTACTAAGAAAATAAATCCTAATCTAAATAGGAATAACTAAAGTTGGGCTTTAAACAAGTAATCAGCCCAAAATCCCAAAATAATCTAAATCAGCCCATACAGTCACTCAATCAAGTTTGTTGGACTTGAATTACATTAAAATAAACTTGAGGGCTTTTCCCCTTAAAGCCCACGCATGCCATGGTAGAAAAGCCTTCAAACACACTCTTCAAGCTTGGGCTGGCATAATCAGCCCATATGTCTTGAACCAGCCCATTCAATGCTTCCTTCATCTTCATGGCTCTTGATCTTGTAATTGGTCCATCTAGACATGCAAAGGATCTTTAAAAGTAGGCCCACCTTAGTTCTCAACATACTTTACGTGCAGGGATTCCACAATCAGGCCAGATGGGCCAGAGCATGGGTCGAGGTCAAGGCTAGGGCTCATAGGCCAGGACTTCAAGGACCTAGGGGCGTGTCTATGCCATTATGTGTCAGACTGAGCTAGTAGATCAGTCGGTTATCTAGGATACATTTATACTCTCTCGCTTATGGGCAAGGGTATTATTTGACTCTGGTGCATCTCATTTTTTTATTGCTGCATCATGTGTGAAAGTTTTGGGCTTAGAGATTGAAACCTCGGAAGAGCCTTTGCATGTGAGTTCTCCCCTAAGAGCTAGGGTGAGCGTTGATAAGATATATCGGGGTTTTAGTTAGATATCTTAGGAATTCTATTCACCATGGACCTTAGGATCATGGACATGTCAGAGTTCGACGTCATCCTTGAGATGGACTAGTTGATGGCATACCGTGTTATTGATTATGATTGTAAGTTGGTCACTATTTTTAATTCGGAGGGGGTTTGCTTCAAGTTCCAGGGAAAAAGCACGGTGTTTTACCTCAAGTCGTGTATGACTCTAGATGGCACAGACTGTTGATGGGTTGGCTAGAAAACTTTACCCTAGTGGATGAGGCAAGACATGAGTTGGGTCTACCTCGAGTGGTTTGTCAGTATGAAGATGTTTTTTTGGACAAACTACCGGGATTACCTCCATATAGGGATGTAGACTTCACTATTTAGTTACACCCCGGTACATCGCCCATTTCTATGACTCCGCATAGGATGGCACCTGCTGAGTTCCAAGAACTCAAGGTCCAATTATAGGAATTGATAGGCAAGGGGTTCATTAGACCGAGAACCTCATCTTGGGGCACTCTAGTGTTGTTTTCCAAGAAGAAGGACAAGACCCTTCGGCTATGCATAGACTACCAGCTGATGAATAAGGTTACTGTCAAGAATAAATACTCTTTGCCGCGGATTGATGATTTGTTTGATCAACTAAGAGGAGTGCGAGTCTACTTCAAGATAGATCTCTACACCAGTTACCATCAGTTAAGGGTTAAGGAGACGGATACCCCTAAGACGGCGTTTAGGACGTAATATCGGCATTTTGAGTTCACAGTGATGCAGTTTGGGTTGACGAATGCCCCGCCGACATTCATGGATCTCATGCATAGGGTGTTCTAACCACACCTAGATCAGTTCGTCGTGGTCTTGTTTACGACATCTTGATCAACTCCAAGTCTGAGGAGGAGCATGAGGGTCACTTGAGGATTATTCTTCAGACCTTGAGAGACCATCAGTTGTACGTGAATTTTGACTTACTGAGGTAAATTTTTATGACACGTGGTGTCGGCTTTGGGTGTATTCGTGGACTCAAAGAAGGTTGAGGATATTATGAATTGGGAGAGACCGAAGTCAGTCTTTGAGATTCGTAATTTCTTGTGATTGGCATGGTACTATAGGAGTTTATTGAGGACTTCTCCTGAATAGCTGCACCTATGACGAGATTAACCCGAAGGAGGTCAGGTTTGAGTGGAATGACTTGTGTAAAAAGGCATTCTAGGAGTTGAAGAGGAGGCTTATTTCAGCTCCTATTCTAATAGTCTCATAAAGGGGACAAAGGTACATAGTGTATTGTGATGGCTCTAAGGATGGACTTGGCTGTGTTTCGATGCAGCCCGAGAGGGTGGTGACTTATGGTTCTCGACAATTAAAGAACTACGAGTAGAATTACCCCACACACGACATGGAGTTGGCGGCTATAGTCTTTGTTTTGAAGGCTTGGCGCCACTATCTATATGGTGAGTAGTTGGAGGTGTTTTCAGACCACAAAAGTCTGAAGTATATCTTTACACAACGGGACCTCGACATGAGGCAACGCAGGTGGATGGAGTATCTAGAAGACTATGACTTCACTTTGCATTACCATCCTGGTAAGGCAAATGTGATGGCTGATATACATAGCCAGAAGTCATGGCGAGCCTTGGCTAGTGTAGCTTCCCGGGAGTGGCAGATGCTCGAGACTGTGGGACAGTTCGGGCTACTCTATCTGGGACAGGTTCAGGGTACTTTGAGAAGTTTGGTGGCTATACCTTCCTTACTAAATAGGGTGATTGAGTCTCAGGGGAAAGATCCATAGATATTGTCCATTAAGGACCAGATACAGTCAGGTACAAGTGACGAGGGCTAGGCCATTCACACGGATGGTAGTCTTCGATATAGGGGAAGAGTTGTGGTTCCCCAGTTAGTAGAGCTGAGAGAGGAGATCCTTAGGGAGTTCCATTGCTCCCGTTTGGCTGTACACCCTGGTGGCACGAAGATGTATCAAGATCTTCGTCGCAAGTACTACGTTAGTGGTATGAAAAAACATGTTGGAGATTTTGTTAGTCGATGTCTCACATGTCAGCAAGTAAAGGCTGAACACCAAAGACCAGCTAGGTTAATTCAACCTTTAGAGGTAACTGAATGGAAGTGGGAGCATTTCATGATGAATTTTGTGACTCACTTGCCACTAACATCGCGAGGGCATAATACGTTGTGGGTGATAGTGGATCAACTTATTAAGTCGGCACACTTTTTGGCGGTGCGGATGACCTTCACAATGGAGGAATTCTACACGTTGTATATACGAGAGATTGTCTGGTTACATGGGGTGCCCGTATCTATAGTATTAGATCGGGATCCCAGATTTACAGCTCATTTTTGGGATATTTTCCAACTAGCCATGTGGATAGGGTTGATGATGAGCACTATTTTTCATCCCCAGACAGAAGGTCAGTCGGAGAGGACCATCCAGACTTTACAAGACATGCTATGGGCATGCGTCCTAGATCTCAAGGGTAACAGGAAAGAACACCTACCCTTAGTGAATTTCACCTACAACAACAATTATCAGGCGAGCATACAAATGACACCCTTGAGGCACCATATGGGAGGCTTTGTCGTTCTCCGGTTTGTTGGACTGATGTAGGGGGGAGACCCTCTACGGGTCCAAAAATGGTTAGAGACACCTTGGAGAAGGTGGACTTGATAAGAAAGCGTTTTCTCTCAGCTCAGAGCTGACAAAAGAGTTACGCCGATAAACAGCCGTGACCTTTAGAGTTTGAGGTGGGAGATCATGTATTTTTGAAGGTTATGCCTAAAAGAGGAGTGGTCAGGTTCAACAAGCCGAAAAAGTTGTTGCCGAGGTATATAGGGCCCTTCGAGATACTCGAGAGGGTGAGTACAATTGCTTATCAGTTAGCGTCACCGCCAAATCTATCGGGTGTTCACTCAGTGTTTCATGTTTCTATGTTTTGGAAATACAACCCAGATCCGACTCATGTGGTGGATTAGGGCGAGCTTGTTGTTGATGCAAATTGAACCTTCGAGGAGGGACCGGTGAGTATCATGGATAGCCGGGATCAGGTTTTGTAAGGCAAGACCGTGAGGCTATTAAAGATGGTGTGGCAGCACCGGGGAGTGGAGGAGGCGACATGGGAAGGCGACGACACTATACGTACCAATTATCCTTTCTTATTCGAGGATGGACGTACTTTTTTATAGTCATTTAATATTAAATAACTGTTGCATATGCATGTGATTGTATGTGTACGTGTGTGTGAATTTCGGGGACGAAATTCTTTTAAGGGGGGAGAATGTAAAACCTAGAAAAAAATTGAATTTTTTTCTGAAAAAGGGCAAAATGGTAATTTGTCACTAGAATATGGATTTAAAATACGTAATCTCTAGAGCTCGTATGACACAATTCGCGGCAAAGGGTATCGTCGCTGGATTCGTATCGCAAAATCTAGTTATCTTGTCAAATTTTATCGAATTCCGAGATAGTCGAATTTTTCATATTTTTCGAGGCTACATGTGTCCAGTGACCCCCAAAAATGATTTTTTGAATAAAATTTTGAAAGTTGAAAAATAATTTAAATAAATATCACATAAAATATTCGAGCTTAAATCGGCACAAAATTTAATCGTTTTGGGGTGAAAACGGACCCAGACAAGTGGGGGACACGTGGCGCGACTCGGGCCAAGTCTTTAAAATTATAAAAAAGGGTTTAAAATCTGATTTTTTTTTTCAGATCTTTGTTGGCTGAAAACCAGTGGGCAAAATTGGAGTTGAAGGAGAGAAATAAAAAGAGAAAATCAAATCTTCTTCCTCGGATTCACGGAGTTCTGTCAATCGGAATTCGTCGGACCAAGAATTAAACTTTATCTATGCCATGAGGGCTGCGCAACCACACTAAAAACAAGGGATTTCACCGAAGATCCCTGGAGGGATTTTGGAGAAATCAAGACTTTTGGGCTTGTATTGGTGTTCTTGAAGGTTCTACCTTCATTTCTACGCTCCAAGAGGTAGGGTTCTTCCTACTTTGATTCATTTCCTACCTAGAATGTCCATAAGGGATGGTTAGGTGTATGTGGTTATATATCACTTGTCTATTGTTATAGAATGAATATAGAAATAAGTTAGACTAATTACTAGCTTGGTTTTGATATGTGGGAGTATTTGTGAAATTTCTTGACATTTGATGTTATGAGAAAATTTTTATGTGGTAACATGATGTGTTGCTTTAAAGGAATTTGATAGAATGACTTGAATGACAAAAGTTGCTTCCTCTTAAAAAATCCAACTTTTAAGCTCCAATTTGACCTTATTTCCTCAAAAATGATCATTATTCCTTCCAAATGGTTATCCCTACAAAATAACATCAAACAAACACAAAATAAATAAAAATGAACTTAAAATAAATAAAATGTGACACCCCAAAATCAGGGGTTCCGTTGATTTTCTATCAACCCGCGGAATACCCGTGGATATCGAGTAACTCGACATCGTGCCGTTATGCCCCTCTTATCGGGGTCCATAATTGAACAAAAATTGGGCAGAGTCTCCTTTGTACGGGAAGCTCTACCCAAAACACAACATGTGCATCATATAATAACAAGACCCATCTCAGGTCTAATATTCAACTATGACCACATCGGGTCTATTTATGAGTAAATATTGACCACACCAGGTCCATTTATCCGTATTCAGATAAAAACATGCACAGTTATATTAAACAGTCCATATAAACTCTGTTACAATTCCTTTACACATTACATGTCAAAATTTAATTACAAGTCTAATTTTATAAAAGGATTGGATTGAAAACCACAAGTTGGTTTTTCTTCCTCCTTAAGTGCCCGAGTGAGTGTCGTCCATCAGGGTATAACCCGTACCAAAAATGTTTTCCCGTATATGGTGAGCCAACGTCCAGTAGAGTAATTCCTATAGAGGCTACTCCCCACCTAAGTGCACATGCAATGTTCACTTTCAATATTTCATATTCACATCAACATTCCAAGTAAGAATATGCAACTCTATGTTGAAATTTACCATGCCTGCTATGAAATGAGATGGAACTCACTCATAATACTTTGACCTGAGTCCTCACCGACTTCCACAACACAATGCAATGCCAATGTGTAAAGAATTTGTCAATTGACGAAAATCCATCCAATGATTGTTTGAAAATAAAAATCATATATTTGTAAAACCAAATCATTGTTGGATGTCACCCATTGAATTGGTGTTTTATAAAATAAAATTTTGTATCTTGTTGGGCAACGGATTTGGGAATCACACTGCCGGCTCCGTACGCCATCACATTTTTTTGGAATTTCATCTCAGAGGAGTGTGTGAATCAGGTAACCGGGTCTTGCACCCGAGAGAGTATCTAGCTCTTCTTGCTATACTCGGGACAATTTTTCCATGCAAGCAACCGTGCGACTCAATTGAACCTTCACCCATCAAGCTCCAAGTTTGGTGTTGATCAACTATGCACCCACACATACCCACACTCATGCATATAGCCCATGAATGTGATGCCATGATCATGCCCAATATGTCTTGAATACTACATGAGCAATATTTTCCGCACATCCTAATATTCCATGGAAATTGACATTTCTTGCATAAATTTCCATAAATCATCATAAACAACATATCAATAAACATATGTCAACAACACATTCAACATGCTATTTCAATGGCATCAAACAACCATCTGAAACAATCAAGGCATTTCATCAAACACCTTAAAGGCACAATTTATAAAACACATAGCATGTCTCAAGATTTCCTAATTTACGAGAACAATCACATGTAACTTCCATATACCAAACTTAAACTAGAAATTGGTCTAGGCCAAATTCCATACCCATTGTATAATAAATCTTAGGTAAGAAATAAACCCAAGTAGAAGAAACCCTACCTTAATAGAAGTGTAAGATGAGTGTAGAATGCCTTAAGAACACTTCCTCTCTTGTTCTGTTTTAATGTCACATGTAGGGTTCTTTTCCAACTAAGGTACGTGTTTAGCATCTTTGAACATTCTGCAGGTAACCTTTATGAGTTAAAACAACTCTAACTCTAGTTATAAAAATCCAATTCTAACAAAATATGAGTAAGATGAACATAGACTCATAGGAATTATCTTTCACCAAAAATCACTATTTTTGAACACTAATTACCTGTTCCAAGTAACACCTAAACTAAGTGTAAGTTACAGAAACTAAGTGTAAGTTACACTAAATATCATCTTTAGAAATTTACCAAAAATCAAGTTTTTATCCTTTTGGCATGAGACCAAAGCCAAAATAACCATTTATGAATCTATTTCAAAACCTCAAAGTTTAAGATTCATAAACGAAATCTAACTCATAAAACCAATTACGAAACTACATGCTGTCCAGATTTTCCAGATCAGTTTCTATAGGCTGGGGCTAATTTTAAAAAATCAACAAAAAACGTATTTATTTCCATTTTACTTGAAACCAAAACCAAATGAACCCTTTTTCATTCTATATTATAACCTAAAAATTTCAGAATTATTAAATAATCGTAGCTTATGAAATGAATTAGAAAATCACCACTGTCCAGGATTGACAACATCACTTCTTCTTCTTCCTTTCAGTTTGAGCTCAAGAAAAATACCCACCAAGAGTTGGTTTCCCCAAAGTCTCCTCTTTTGAATCTTCAGTGAAATCCTTCGTTCTTGGTACGTAGACGTAGTTCTCGTTGAGGAGATCGATTTCCTCTCTTGGCTTGACGGAATCCGAGTGATGGAAGTCTGGAAAATCAAAAGAGAAGCTTGAAGAACTCTCTTCTCTCTTGGGCAGCTGAAATGGGATGAACAATGGGATATTTCTGCTGAAATATCCCATTTAAGACCCTATTTATATTTTTAAATACCCGGTCCACATCGTGCCACGTGTCCCTCGCTTAATCGGGCCCGTTTTTGCCCCAAAATGATTTATTACATTACAGGTTCAATTCAAATTAATCTTATTGAAAATTTTAATCACTTATAATTAAATTTTAAGTTTCTCATTTTTAGGGGCCTTGGTGAGGTCATCTGCCACCCAGTCGCCTAGAACGACGTGCAAAAAATTTGACTTATCTTGGAATTCGACAAGGTGACTATATTCCGCTATACGAGTCCAACGACGAAGTCTGTTGTGTCATACAAGGTCTAGAGAATACGTATTTTGATTTTCACATTATAGTGATAAATTACCATTTTGACCTTTTTCAAAAAAAAATTCAATTTTTTTTGGGTTTTGCATGAAAACTTACAATTTCATCAAACCAAAAATACTCAATTCGTAGGTGTAAAACCCACTCATCAGTTATACCAAATGGAAATCAATGTAAAAGTAGCCCAACAATTTTCTGAAATTCGAGATGACCTTATTGCATTGACTAATGTTGTAATTACTAATTATGAAGAACTACATCCTGAGCATAGTCAATGTATTGAGGATGATCATTTTTGTGGAAAGAAAATTGATGTTGAATCTCTCACCACTCTTAATTGTGAAAAACTTACTGAAGTTATTATCTCAGATGAGGCTAATCAGCCCAAGGTCAATTTTCCATCAAAGAGTGGTGTAAAGGTTCACAATTTCCAACTTGGGGAGGACATTGAAATGGAGTTAAGTGTTGAAATTTATAATGAGAGTGTATACTCCATTGTTGGAATTGCATAAACTTGTGTGCACCTTTGTTTGGTTGAGAATCTTTAATGATTATCTTTTGTAATGTTTAATAGATTGGTTAGGAAAGGCATTTATACACCAATAAAACTTTTTATTCAAAAAAAATCAATGAGCGCAAGCTCATATCTGAATTGAAGCCGGATTGACATGAGTCCTTTTTATTTTATTTTCTTGTACATAGTAGTTAGATTTCTTTTATTGTTATATTTTTATTTTCATGATGTTGTAGTGTAGATTTTGTCATGAGGTTGTTTTACCTATTCCTAATTTGGACTCAAATTCATTTTGAGCATCATCATAACAAATCTTATTCAATATCATGTTCGAGTCTAAGTTGGGGGCTGCAGACAAGTTTTTTTATGTTTCATTTTCTATTTAATGTTTATATCAAAAAAGGGGGTATCTTATTTTTCATGTTACTTTCATTTTTCTTATTGCATGATTCCTTGTGCATTGATGATGATGCATGGTTCAAGTTGGGGGTTAAGGTGCAGCATTTACATGTTCCAACACTTTGCATAGAATAGTTGGAAATGTGAAAATTTTAGAAAATATCTAATATTGAAACATATTCCCCTATCCTAATTGTGTATGTGATGCGAATCATGGCACAACTTCAAGGGACCTAGTTCAAGTTCCAATTGAGCCAGTTACGAGAGCACGAGCAAGGAAGTTTAAAGAGATACTCAATGGACTGATTCAAGAGGCATGGACTCAATCAAGTTCGGGAAGGCCTATTGACCATGATCCACTTGGACAACAAAGATTCATCAACATGATTCAAGTTCTAGAAGAATCCAACTAGGGGCTAAGGCTAAGCTTAAATTGGCCTATTGTTGTTAAGGCCTCCAATTTGTTAAAGGATTATTATTATTAGAGTAAGTGGGCTTGAGGATGCTTAGCCCACATATTTTATTTCTTATGAACTTGGGTTTTTAAAGTTACTGTAGCACCACACTATTCATGCTACAGTAACCCGTGCACTATTCACTCTTTTGGGGGATTGATTGTAAGACTTGAATGCCAAGTACTTTCCTTTTTCTATTTAGGCATGTGATCAACCAATTAAGGGGCTGATTGTTTTTCTTTTCTTCAAGTAAGAGTCTTAGGAAAATAAGAGATATTTCTTTAGCAACAAGTAAGAGATATTTCTTAACTAGGATAGCTAATTTTAGGAAGTTTCCTAATCCTTGTAATGACCAGCCTTATAAATAGGCATTCAAATCAATGAAAAGTCAGATTATTATTGAGCAAATTGTTAGAGTATTTTTCTCTTTGGTTCTTTGAAGAACTAGACGAACTTATCGGGATTTTTCGTGGCGTTCACCAACGACTTATCAAACGGGTTTCCACACCGTTTGTGGCGTCTTCCTTTATACCAAGGTTCTTGTTCCACACAAACAGCGGGTTGAGGTCATATATACCGAAGTTCTTGTTTGTCGTAAACAACGGGTCGAGGTCTTTCATTCAAATCTGATTGTAGAATGATCTTGGGTTCCTTTCGTTGTTGGATCTCGTTATTTTTGGCGGGTTTCACATCAGTGTGGGTTTAGTGATAGTTTGATCTTCATTTTGAACTTTGAATACATGAGCATATCATAGAAGTTTATCCTATGATGGAGTATCACATATGTGTTTTCTTTCGAACTTAACGACAGTGAACCTTAAATGTGTAATTTCGGCAATTTACGAATTGGATCCACATTTTAGAGCTTGACATGCATAGTGAAGATGAAATAAGTACCTATGTGTACTTTAGTGCCAATCCTTATTTGAGGAAACTTACATTTAATCAAAAGAACAAATTTTCAAATTCAAAATCTATTTAATAATCTCATTATGCATGCTTCAGTTAAAGTGCATGAGGATAGTTGATTAACTTTGTATTGAAATGCCAACATGCCTCCCTATGCTTATTTAGAAATGATCTTAGGCCATCTTTGAAATGCTTTGAGGCTTAGCCTTTTTTCTTGTGAAATTCTGTTGTTGGTGCTATGTTTGAGCCTTGTTGAAAATTTGTTTCCATGCAACACATTTAACCAAGCCGATGCAAAATGATAAAAATTTAGCACACCTTGGTTGTTCTGACTATGATTGAACATGAATAATGGTAATGGAAACCCAACAAAGGGATGAATAATGTGGAATTCAAATGTGAATAAAAAAGAATGAACAATCCAAGAAGAGGGAGATAAAAAGGGTGAAAGAAGAAAGAAAGATAAAACAAAAAGGAAAATGTTAAGGAAAGAAAGAAAAATAAATAAAGAGTGAAGTGATGGTGTTAGATAGAAAATACCATAAAAATGGAGATCTTTTTGAAATAAAGGTCATGCCTAGGAATTACCCTATTTGTTGTCCTCTTTCCTTCATTTCATTTGCCTCAATATCACCCAAAGGCCCTATTATAAACCTTGAAAGTCCTAATTGATCTAGAACAAGCATGGTGATGACACACTTTTAAAGAAAAAGAAAAGTTATTTTTGCTATCTAGTGCCCCAACATTCCTTTCATGAGATTATGCCATGGTTGTTTCATTTGTATACATGTGCTTCATTTTTAGATTATATGTGAGCGTACTTCGGTTTGTGCATAAGATTCTATCTCACTTATACACTTGAAGAGTTTGCCCGGATAATCAGAGTGTAATTCATTGTTGAGAGAAACCCTTGGTGAGTTTTGCATCAAATCCAATTTTGGATAGCTAAGTAAATGTAGATTCCATTGAATAAATGCTAAAATTACATATTCATTTTACACACATGCGAGTTTTGAAAGGAAATGTATAGGTGGATACTCTGGAATATCATTTAAGGGTATGATGTGATTCATGTGTGATAGTTCGGGTGCTTTGGACAAAGCTATTTTTGACATCCCAGTATTAGTTAGGATATGGGCATACGTTTAAAATGTTTGATATGTGATGAGCACAAAATATTGCATATTTGATGGTGTGATGCCCCAAATTTCTGTGGGTCATTTATAAGTCCGTTGATAACCCATCAACCCAGGAAAATACCCGTGGACGCCAGTTAACCCGACACCACATCACCACATCTCCTTTACCGGAATTTTCTAAAAATAGAAAACATATTTTCTTTTAAGTGAGTGACCCATCCTAGGTCCCACATACCATCATTGGTATTCTATTAATGTCCATTTATACTCTTGGGAGGAAGGAATGCATATCCCAAAAGTCTGTGGAAGTAAAACAAAAAAAATTGAAAATCTGTGAAAGTGTACTAGTACGCGTATTGGTACGCTCTGTCCGGATTTCCCTGTTTCACCTATTTTTCATTTTCAAACCATTCCAAACCTTATCATTTTTATCCCAAACATGTATAATGAAGTTTTCTACATTATACATGATCCCTACAAAGTGTTATTACAAGCATTCAAATATGATTTCAATATTTACATGTCAAAAACTATTTTTAACCAAAAGTTTTACAAAACTTCAAGATTAAAGACCACATATTGGTCTTTCTTCACCCTTGAGTCCCCAAGTGAGAGCCATCCCCTGGCGTGTAGCCTCCACCTGAAATGTGTCCCGTATAGGGTGAGCAACGCTCAATAGAGTATCCCCTACAGAGGCTACTTCTCAACCTAAATGCACATGAAATGTTCACATGCAAACAAGCCACAAATCATAACATTCTAACCAAGAATATGCATTCAATGTTGGGATTTACCATTCCATGCAATGGAATGAGGTGAGACTCACTCATGATATCAACCCGAGCCCTTCCCATCTCCTCAACACGTGCAAGTGCAAATGTGTTCGAATCAACAGTTTATGTTGAACAACAAATGATATTAACCAATCTAGGGTCTTTTGTATGGGGTGGATGTTCATGGGCTTACACCAAGGGTCCCCAATTCACTCGGAATTCATAGACTTCCACCAAGGGCTCCGTATACACCCACACACTTCATGGACCAAGCCAAGGGAGTGCGTATCCCAATCACAGGGCCTTGCACCCGATGGATCTTCTAGCCCCTTCTTCCTACCCCAACCCTAATTATCATGCAACACGTGCGACTCGGCTAGGTCTTCGACCAAGCTTAATCGAGCTCACTCTTCCTCCACCAAGTGTGGTGTTGACGACAACCATGCACACATGCCCACACCTATGTCGATGACCACGAATGCTATGTTCAGTGCAAATGTAATGAAATGTACCATTGCATGTTTATTACCATGTTCAATATGTAATGAATGTCATATGAACAATTTCAACACATTTCATATATCCTATGGTAAAATTATATCATAAGCATATAACTCCCATAATTCTTCACAATTTCAATATAACACAAGTATGCATATACATCGACAATTTTCACAACACTATATCCAAGCATGTTATCATAATTTTTATGCCAATAACACACTTAATCACAAAGACACCATGTAAACACGAGGCATGCCCACAAAACACAATTTTTCAAGGAAGTGCACAAGTGACTTTCGCATATTTTACCCATTTCACCCTTTCAACAACAATAGGCAAGGGATACACAATCCCATAATCCTAACCCTTCCTTAAGAGAATTCAAAGTCAGAAATGGACCAAAGTAGGAAGAACCCAACTTCTTGGAGCGTGAATCGAAGGCTAGAGCTTCAAGAACACCTCCCAAGCCCCACAAATCATGATTTCACCCAAAGCCTCCTTTTGGATCTTTGGTGAAATTCTTTGTTCTTGGTACGTATGCATAGCCCTTGTCGAGGAGATGAACTCTAATTCTTGGCTCGAGTTGATTTGAGCGACAAAGCTCCGAGAATTGAAGGGAGAAGCTTGAAGATCTTATTTTTTCCTTTCCCTTTTCTCTCTTCTCTCTTGGCCGGATGAACAAGTGAGAATGAGTGAGGAAATATCTGATTTTTTAGATATTTTCCCCTATTTATAGTCCTTAATTGTGTTGTCCACATCACACTGCTCGTTTATTACTTTCAGGTCCGTTTTTCGTCTCGAAACGATTCATCACATTCCGGTTTTAGTTGAAATTAATTTTATTTGAAATTTAACTTAATTATAAGGGATTTTTATAAAAAAAATATTTATGGGGACGTTTGTGACGTCATCTGCCACCCAACCGCCTCAAATTACGAGTAAAAATCTGACTATCTCTGAATTCAACAAAATTTGGTAGGATAACTAAGTCTCGCGTTATGAATCCAATGATGAATTCCATTTTCTCTTCCAAGGTCTAGAGATATGAGTATTTTAAATATGTATTATAGTGACAAATTACTATTTTGCCCTTTTTCAGAAAAAGTTGAAATTTATCTAGGTTTCATAGACGACCTCATTACATGCATTTTAACTCAAATTTTGCACATAAGTACTTAGAGTTAGCCAAATTTATGAATAATGTTCAATTTTTCATGTTGCAGGTAATTATAGCGTAAATCATGTATTTTGGAACCTTGTAACTAAGTATGGATGAATGGTGAAGAAATGTACACATTACTTGAGGATTTGGAGGCTTAAAAGTGAAATAAATCAAGGAGGTATCGATGTTTGGTAACATAGGCACCAGCACCTGCACCATTTGGTAGTAATAACTCAGTTTTTCTCCTTTTTTACCATGATCCATTTTGAATCTGAAAAGTTCAAAACATAAAAGTTGTAGATCTGAATGTCTTTTGTATTGTGTCAAAATTTCAGCTCCATCGGACAGATTGATCAAAAGTTATGACAACTCTACGAACATTGGTTCAGAGCAAGCAACCTACCGAAATGACCTATCAGTAGTTTTTACTCTTGTAGCCAAAACCTACCGGTAGATCGCTAAAAACCTACTACTAGGTTTTTCCTAGAATGCCCAGAACGCATTCAACTCATGCTTCACTTGTTTAGGGGTCTCACCATTGATTCTCCCACTTGTACCCTGACTTCCCTTAAACATCTACATGCCTCCTAAACCCTAGTTGAAGACTTTGAAGGCAAAGACATTAATGGGGATGGGAAAGAAGGGGGTTGCCAGGGGAGTTGTTTGGTAGGCTGCTCCAAGCCTGTCCATGCCTTCATCTCTCCTCCCATTAATGGGAGGCCTGCACACACATGCTAGAGGACCCTTCATGGATGAAAACGCAGGCTCTTCACTATATATTCACAAGCTTTGAAGAGTGTGGCTACCTAAGCTTAGAAAGTTCCTAAGAAGAAGATGATGAATGGTAAAGATATAAATTTATGTTTTACATTTTCTTCCATCCTTTCACTCGTAGTTTATTATAAGACTCTTGTAAGCTTCATTATTTACTTTTAATGTCATTTATTTCAAGTGCTTTGCAAGTTTAGTTACTCATTTAAGACTTCACCATTGTTGCTTTAAAATGGGTATTAAATATTTTTTCATAGTTCAAGTTTTCTTGCATTAGTTTAAGTTTCATGCTTCATGTCTTCATTATGTCTCTTTACATTATGCTTTTCTTTCTTGCTTTCATGAGTAGCTAGATTTTTAGTTGGCCAATCCAAGAAAGACCTTCCCTTAGGTTTTCCATTTTAACTCATTTTTTTTCCTCTCTCGGGGTACGATGATTCAATTTGAATGGGTTGCGAGTGGATGTGGTTGTGAGTCTTTGATATTCTATAGGTCTGGTCACGATTTATGCTTGGATTTTCACCATCTCGTCCCTAGCTTCCCACTAATCAATCATTCATCTATAAATCCTCGTAGGAAGGTTTCGAGTTGATTGAGCATTCTCATTGGAGTGAACCTTTTTGTAAACCCCCACATGTAATAAAACTTATACCCGCTATGTTTGATGTACTCACATATGTTGTATAAGTTTAAGTTGATTTTGGAAGGGTTTGGAAAAGATTGAAAATAAAAAACAGGAAAAATAGGCAAAATTGGACAAATCGTACCGGTACCCAGAGGTCTAGAGAGTTTGTCGTATCGGTACTGTACCGTACTGATACTGTATATCGGTACTGCCGAAAGAAATCTGACAAGTTAAAGTCGCGAAGAGCTGACCCTACTTCCACTATAAATACATTAGGATGCCTCTTTTAGCCCTATTTCAAGATGTATAACCCCAGAGAGCCTTAGAAAGGAAGAGAGAAAGGGAAAAACAAGAGATTCAAGGGTTGATTCAAGTTGGGGAAGATCAAACCTTCATCTTCTTCACACAAAACCAAGGAACCAAGGTAGGGGTTTTCTTCCATGAGCATGTACCATGTTATACAACATATGTGAGTACCAATGAAACTTCTTCTTTGGCCATCAAACCCTAGTTTTCAAGAGAAAAGTGTTTTTCTCTCGATTTTCCTTTATTCTTGATTTCAAAAGTTTAGTGTTTCATATTGAACAACAAAATGGTATTAATGATGGTCTCTTGTACATTTTCTTACCTTGCTATTTGTACAATTAAATGGGAAAAATTAGGGATTTTGGTAATAATTTGGAATGGTTGGTTAATTGAGAATATTTTGGTTTTCTCATTTGTATGGTTGTTGTGACGGACTTGAATTGCCTTCGAGAGATGTCGTAGAGTGTAGAAGCTAGTCTATCCCAGTGGGGGGAGATAATTTCCTATACTTGTAGTGGGTTGTTGTTTGTGAACGCAACCACTATTGTTCACTTAAGTTCGAACTAGGGCCGGTATACTTTTCTTGGGAAGGATTCGTCAATGCTGTGTAAGACGGTATATGCCCTTTTCCAAAGTGCTTGTGATTGTGATGGGTGGACTAGGTATAATCGTTGAGTAGATTCCTGAGAAGCAATCAGTGTACTTGGCAATTGGGATTAACTAATATACATTAGAGTGTGGGTTGGATTCCTTATGACCTGTGCATTAGTATGGGACAATGAAACGGCATGCGCCCTTCCTAACAATTTGGAATTGGTTTATTGTTGAGAAATGTATTTTATTATTTTCATTTAATTATTGCTATTGTGTAAACTTGAGATCTATTGAAATGTCTCTGTTTTCTTTCAAAATTTGATATATGATATTTGCGAAATGAGACTGACCGGTTTTATATGTTTTTCTAATCTTTGTTTGAGTTTGGGAGGAATGTTGCTACAGACCTTAGTGCTTACCCCCTACAAATTACTTATTTTTTAGATTTCGTGATAGGGGAAGAACCGGGCGTTCATGAGCATGTACCCTAGGAAGCTCCAGCAGACGAACACGTGGATCATGAGGTGGATGCCTAGGGATATACTTTCCTAAGAAATAGATTAGGAAATTTCTTTCAGAGATTAGGTGAAGTCTAACATTTTATTATTCCGCTGCAAGTTTAATTTTGATTCTTCTGGGATGTAATTGTCGTAGTTTGGCATATTCTTTTGATATTGTGGCCAGACTTGGCTTATTCTTTTGGGATGCTGTTGTAGCTATGATATATGATGAACAATTTTTTTTTTTGATGGAATTTATTTAGTCGCTCTCATGATGTAAATGATTTTGGATAATAATGTTTCTATTGTATTTTCATTGATAAACTTCGCTCACCAAAACACAATCAAAAA